>CAXKVT010000016.1:1817500-2192500 GCA_964058875.1 Carex rostrata | reverse complement strand
ATTTACCAAGAAAGAAAATTATTTGGACGGTGGAATCCATCCCGTTCAGTTGGAAAAAAAAAAAGGTTTGGGACTGTTGTCTGTCCCGTCCAAGATTCCTAAATTTTAGAAAATATTAATTATTTGTCACTCTAAAATCTTAAAATTTTAAAAATATCACTCCGAAATTATAAATCATTATAATGTCATTTTACACTTAGTTAATTTTTAATTTTACCACTCCAACTAAAATTGTTCTTTGACTCATAAGTATCCTATGAAAGAGTGAATAACGGCATTAAATACATAAGTGGCTCTCTTATTAATATCAGAAATCGTCGACACGTGTTCAGTGGGTAGATAATTTGATCCCTCCTTTTTTTTTTCTTTTCTTTTTTTAAAATAGCATGGCAGAGACTGCCAGTGTGATCTGAATCTGATCCCTCCCCGTTGACTAGAAAAATTCATCAGAAAATCTGAATGGAAGAAAAAAAAAACTAGGAAATCGAGGTCTTACCCATAATTTGTTGGCTTTAAACTGCTTGTTAAAATTAAAACACTAAATAACAGCGCTACGAACAACAAGGAAAGAAAACAAGCATAAACATTTACAATATCCTTCTATGATTTATAATTGAACAAATGTCATCTTTTAATTTTAAAAACAACATTAATTTACTCTTTCATCCAATTTGTTGTTTATTTGGTCAAGATCATCTTTGGAAAAAAAAAAAATGATTGGTTGGAGGCTGCCATGCAAGGACACGTCCTTGGACCAATATTATTAGAATCGGACCGGACATCGAACAGGTAGCCCTCCGGTTCATTGATTCACTGATTGGATCAGCAGTTCAACTGGTTTAATTACTGATTTTTTCACTCCATCTCTCATGCCCCAATTTCTTTCCGAAGGAAAAATGAAAGGGGTTTGTGCATTAGACCATAAATCTAAAATTCAAAATCCAAATGACTGATCCAAACCGTTCATCTTGTTCTCCATATTAATATGTGCTTGGAGACCAAATTTTACATTTGTCTGAATTGTTTTACTATTTATTAAGTATTTTACAAAATTGTTGATCCGACGGTGGCTTAACAAAACAGTAAAATCAGCAGCCACCGTTAGATCAACAATTTTGTAAAATACTTAATAAATAGTAAAAAAAATTCAGAAAAATGTGAAATTTGGTCTCCAAGCACATATTAATATGGAGAACAAGATGAACGGTTTGGATCAACCATTTGAATTTTGAATTTTAGATTTATGATCCAATGCACAAACCCTTCATGCATTGCAATGCACCATAGCCCATCTCTCTCTATATATATATGTTTTCTTGGAAGTACTTCTACGGATTTTCTCATTTACCATGCCCCAACTTCTTTCCGAAGGAAAATGAAAAATATATAAAAAAAAAAGTTATATTTTTTTTTTCTTTTTGCAGCAAAGAACTAAATTTGTTACAATTTTGCCTACGGACAATTTCCTCACAAAAATAAAAGTTGTTACAAGTTGCTGAATTTTTGGTAATTTTTAAGAAAGATTGCTTACTTATTATAGTTATTAATGGCGTTTTTAGATTAATTAATAAACTATGGACTTAGTGCAATGACACGAGTCTTTATCGAGAATAATATCTAAATATACCGTGACATATAGTGAGGTTTTTCGATATAAATAAAAAAAAAATCAAATTATTGTAGTAATTTGAACATACTGATAGTTTATCAGTCAAATTTAATGACTTTTCAATATTATTTTATAATCTATCAAACTTGTCGTATACACACTGTAACAATTTCTTTATACCTTCAAGCATTTTTTTAAGATCCGTTTGAACTCGGTATGTCTAGGAAAAAAAGTTGTTTAAAATCCCTAGGGCTTCAAAGTGATATAATTTGTCGCTATTAAAGCATAATTGTAATTTGTATCTCTCTTATCCTAATTAATTTTGTAAACTGGCGTACAACATGTCGGTGTTTCATGGCGATCAATTTTATAAAATAAAATAAAAAATTTACAAATAGGTCATGACTTGTAGCTAAAATGATGTAATTAAGATACGGTTCAACCACAATTAAGCCCTGTTTCTTTTTAGAATAGAAGCTCGAAGTTGAAGCACCTGCATGTTTACACAATAAATTAGCAATAATTACGAACACCTTTCAGTAAAATACAAAAGCCAAAACGTCATGTGTATCAAGCTTAGGTATTATGAAAGTAACATCAAGAATTCCAAACGATCATCAAAGTAATTTCTTCCAAATGACCTCAAAAGTGGTTCAACGTCCGAAAGGTTTCATACAAATAACGGTATCAAATGAATAAATTGTCTTCAAATTTTGAGTCAATAATTAAAGACTAACAATATGAGAAGAGTGAGTCTATGGTACTATGCATATTACGATTTGGCACTGTGCTACGGCTCTATATTCGAGTTTTCAAATCTTAACGGTCGATCCGAACCGTTCATCTTGTTCTCCATATTAATATGTGTTTGGAGACCAAATTTTACATTTTTTTTAAATTTTTTTACTATTTTTTTAGATTTATTGAATATCACTGTTTTTGGATGGTCCAGAATTTTCAGATCAAGTGATTTTCTAAATATCTAAAAAAATAGTAAAAAAAATTTCAAAAAATGTAAAATTTGATCCCCAAACACATTAATATGAAAAACAAAATAAACAGTTCGGATCGACCGTTAGGATTTGAAAACTCGAATATAGAGCCGTAGCACAGTAACAACCCGCGTGATACGCATAGTACCATAGACTCACTCATGATATTAGAAAGACAATTACAAAACGTCATATTCAAAGGGTATAAAATCCATCAAACCCATAAAGACATATATATATACATACTATGCAACTTCAATTACAAAGTGCATTAATTCTCTCACCAAGCCCCCTTCCCTGGATCTTTGTACAAAGCTCCAAAAAGTACTAAAACACACCGCACAAACAGAAGAACAAACATAATCTAACGTTCCAAGTAAAATAACAAAATACAAGCTTCTAGTAAACAAAAAAAAAATGTCATTTCTTCTTAGCCTTGACTTTCTTTACTTCACCAGCTGCGGCCCTGAGTGCACCTTTGGCCATCGAAGAAGGTTTCGCAGCACTCTTGGGATTTAAAGCTTTTCTTAATTTGAACACAGCCCATGCTGTCCCAAACACATGGCCAGCTGCATGTAGCCCATCTTGTGTAATCTCACCTGCTCCATCACCGTACCTGTGACTCACAATTCCTGTTGTCACAGTTGATGACGTTTGCAAGACATTCTTTCCGGCAACCTCCGCAGCATCACATATTTTTCCTAAGATCAAACAAAATAAAATAAATAAGTTAAAAATCACAAAATAGGCTAGTAGAAAATCAGAATTGCTCAATTTATTAAAAAGACACAAGAAGATAGAAGTTAAGAGCATACCAAATGCATCAAGAGAAGCGAGAGCTATTTCACCAGGTAAGAGGGAGAAGAATTTCTTGCCAGCTTTTGAGTTGATAACAGAACTGGTGAAAAACCCAGTGACTTTCAGCACCCCCGTCAAAATACCAGTTGCAACTGTCTCTGACATTTTTGTGACCTTCTTAACCCTGCACACACAAAACAACAGATTTTATTGTTGGTTTTATTGGTGGTAGTGCTGCATGTTTTTTTCTCCCCAGTTGCAGCAAACAATATGATTTTAAGTATTAGGGAAAGACAATTAATTCGAGAAGGACGCAAGTAATTTTTTATAAAACATTCCCTCTCCATATTTTTTTGTTGGAAGAACTTCCATTATATTTTCCATATGACCATTTTTTATTTCTTCAAATTTCTCAATATGGTGATAAAAAACAAAACAAACAAAAAATAAAGGAAAAAAATATACCTCTTCATCCTTTTCAAGGCGCCACGACTAATTTCAGCCTGCTTGGAGCCGGGGCTTACCTTCCTCTTGAGAAACTCCTCGCCCCACTTGAGCCTGTCAGCAGTGACATCACCACACCATATAATACCTTTGACTAAGTGGCCGGTACTCTTGGCAATAGCCCTAGGTATAGCACCACTATAGTCTTCTACATTTGGCGCCAGGGTGGTCCAAAATGCAGCTGACCTCTCTTCAATTAATTCTTTTTTGGGGCCTGCCGCTTCCTCTGGGGTCATACCCCTCTCAACTGATGTGTCAAGCACCTTACTTTTTTCCTTCCCTTTAGATTGTACCTGTTATATTAGAGTATTTTATTATTTGAAGGGGATTTCAATGCCCTGAATCAGTATGGTATAACTAGTGTAGAACCTGTTATAATTTGTATGCTAGTTAAACGAATTTTTCAACAAACTTTTTTCCATCAGTAATTTCAATAATGGGTTAAAAGCTCCAACTACAATTTCTTATTACCACATAATTTTTATTTCTTATCAACATAAAAGCTCAAACTCAAAAGTAGGCTAAATATTTTTTACATTTTATTTAATAAAAGAATGCAAATCTGTATCCAACCACATTTAAATAACTTCAAAGAGGTTATTGACAGGCCAGGTCAGCTTAAGACTTAGACAATAGGTTAACTGTCAAGACAGAGACGGCATTATTATTCCCTCAAGGTATTGTACCCCTCCAATACTTGAAGAACGGTCTGGATTTAATCTCAGCCATCTAAATGAAATTTGTAGACTACTGTAGATAGGGGTCAGCTTTGAGATTCGTGCCAGGTTAAAGAACGGACTAAATTTAGTAATTCTACCCTCAGGTACCTGGGGGATCCCAATTCAGGTCAGGTTAGATTCATTGTGATTTTTCAAAATATAACACATCTAAATGTAACCATTTTATTTTAAGAAATAAGAAAATGGAAATTAGGGGGAAAATTAGGTACCTGCTCCACAGAGAAACTGCTGTAGGTCCCTAAAATCTGATCCAACTCCTTCAACAGTTTGTCTTGACCTTTTGCCGCAAAGGTAAGACCATAATTCAGAAGCGTTGGCTCTGATTCTGATTTTTCTGTAAATTAGTCCAAAAGCACAAAAATTGTTGTCAGAAAATTTTTTATACCTCTACATGGTCATAATTAATTGAAACATATCAGACTACATTAGTCCTTGGGGAATCTAATAAGTAACTGAAAGATCAGGCTCAATATTTAGGAGAAACCGATTGATATGATAGTTTCCATCATTGCAACTGGAATCAGAATTAGAAACCGCTTAGGATTTAGGATTCCCCACACTATTCTGATTCTATTTCCAACAGTGGAATTCTCAAAAGGCCAACAAATTTCGATTTAGGTTAGTACCTTCTTCATCATCACCGTGTGTATGGGGCACACGAATTGAGAAGAAATAGTGCGACAAGTCGACCTTCACTGACGCCACGTCAGGTGTCAGAGGCCACTGTACCGTATCCCCGAGCTTCGCTAGCACCGCCACTGTGTTATTCCCTTGCATGATCCGTACAATAGAGAAGTCACCCGATCCAAGATCAACGCTTCTCTGACGATCGATCAAGTGTAGCACTGCTCCAGGAAACTTTAACAAAACCTCCTCAACTGGAGGCTCCATTTGCGGTTGATCTTCTTCCGAGGCGAATAGTTTCTCGGCGAGCTCGTTTACTTCAATCGTTGGGTACAAAGTAGAACTAGAACTAGAACTTGGGTTAGGTTTAGGGCCTGGATTGGAAGAGAGATCAACCTTGGGATACAAAGAAGAACTAGAGCTAGAAGAGAGAAAGGGGGTATTGAGATCCGGATGTGAATCAATGATTTGGGGATAGAGAGGTTTTGAACGAGTAGCATTCGGGTTTAAAGATGCCATCAATTTCAGATTTCTAGGCTCAACTGAGAGAGAACAAATTGCAATGAGATCATTGGAGGTTTAAATAGAGAAGGAAGCTGTGAAGACTTCGTCTGAAAGCAGAAAAAGAAGAAGGAGGGAAAATCTCAACCGTTGAGCTGGAGATGGAAGAGGGAGGGAAAATCTCAACCTTGAGATCATTGGAGGTTTAAATAGAGAAGGAAGCTGTGAAGAGCTGGAAGAGCGAATTCTCATCCTCTGAGATATCTCATATTTTGCATGTTTTATGGAAAATCTCAACCGTTGAAATATGTTCTACACGAATCTCAAAGCACAAATAATACTGGGCCCCGAGCTATCCTCGAATAGGCACCGGACACATCGGTCACCCAAAATATGAGATATCCCAGAGGATACGTACTCTGGAAGAGCTTGGTTATGGACCACTTCGTTTCTGTGCTCTGTAATAATGTATCCTCTTATGTGCCAGGTCATTACGTACGGGATTCCACGTATTATACCCGCTTCATATTATGTCCCATTAGAATCCAAAACATCTCATTTTCCGGATAGAGAAAGAAAGGAAGAGATGCTTCTGGTGGCCTCAGATATCATAAACAGAAAAGGATATATTTTTAGTACTGAGATCATACCACGTATCCAGTAAAGTCGGCACGCAGAGGCAGAGGTATTGACCGTTGGATTTGGTCGGCACACGAACTTAACGATGAATTTTTCCGTTTTAATCAAACCGAAGGAGAATAAAAATGGGGACACCGCGTTTAGTACGTGTACGGAAGAAGACCGCTTTGCTTGGACGAATGTTAATTAATGCGAGTAAATGCATGGAAAAATGAATGTACTCCCATTCCTGAATAAGATTCCTCTAAAGTAATTCAAATTTTGTTTCTGGATCTGGACCATTCGATCTGCTCTGGCACGAATTAATGGTCCCTGCGCATTCCATCTCGATTCGGATTGGTCCGAACTTTTATCGGACAGTTCGAATCTAAACTTAAAATTTAGGTCACTTTAGGAATCCGGACCCCTCGTTCCTTACCCCGAACTAGAGGTTTGCTAAAATCCGGCCGGGCTCAACTCGGACCAGTCCGCCCGTGCCCACTGCCCGGGATATCCGTATCTGAGCCCGGGTATAGATGGGTAAACGGGTACACGGGTGCGGGTATTAAACGGGCTGGTCACGGTTTTTTTGAAAAAAACTCAGGCTAACCCGGACCGGATTGAACCCGTGCCCGCCAATTGTATCCGTGTATCCTATACCCATTGTACTCGTTTTTTTTTTAATTCAAAATTTTTCAAAATCCCCCCTCCCCCACCCACAGTTCAAATTAAAGAAAAAAAAAAAAAAAAAAATAGAAGAAAAAAACCAAAAAAAAATTTCGTAAATTCTCCCCCCTCCTAAAAAATTCAAATTTCAAATACTTGAGTTCTTTAAACTTAAAAAAATGAGTCAATTAACATTTCTTTTCCACTTATTAACATATAATATTTTTTTTCACTTATAAACATATAACATTTTAATAGAAAAATAATCAGTTTTTTTTTACAACACTAAAACATTAACGAGATTTCATATTAAATTTGATTACAAACTTACGGGCGGCATCTCAAAAATAGCCACAAATGTGAATAAAATAGTAACTTGGTGTACTATTAAGTTTTAATATGATGATAATATTTAGTGATTGACATTTGATAAAAAATTTTTAATAATCATTAGCATTCATCTTATATGTATATGTATATACATATATTATACATGTATTATATATTATATTATATTATATATACGAGATGAGCTATGGTGAGCTATAGAGTAAAAGGGGTTTATACTCCACTCAATATCTTTATTTTCAATGTTCAAATAGCCGATCCAAACCATTAGATGTTTAATCTATAATAAAATATGCTTGGAAACTAAATTTTACATTTTTTGGAATTTTTTTACTATTTATTAAGCCACTTTGAAAAATCTGAAAATCCGGGTGAACAGTAAAAACAGTAAAAATTTCTGGACCATCGGATCAGCGATTTTCAAAATTGCTTAATAAATAGTAAAAAAAAATTTTAAAAAATGTAAAATTTGGCCTCCAAGCACATTTCAATATGTAGATCATGTTGAGCGGTTCGGATCGGTTGTTTGGATTTTCAAAATGAATTTTTTTTGCCATGGAGTAAAAAACCCCTTTTACTCCTCACCATAGCTCATCTCTTATATATACATATACATATATATGTACATATATTATATTATATATACATATACATATATCATATTACATATACATATATATGCATGGAGATGAGCTACGGTGAGTTGCGAAGTAAAACGCATTTCTACGTCACGCCGTATTTTTATTTTGAAAGTCCAAACGACCGATCCGAACCGTTAGATGTTTAATCCATATTGAAATGTGCTTGGAGACCAAATTTTACATTGTTTTGATTTTTTTTTTACTATTTATTAAGCATTTTTTTAAATTGCTGTTTTGCTGTGAACAGTAAAAAACAGTAAAATTTTCTGGACCATCAGATCAGCGACTTTCAAAATTGCTTAATAAATAGTAAACAAATTCAAAAAAATGTAAAATTTGGTCTCCAAGCACATTTCAATATGGAGAACAAGATGAACGGTTCGGATTGACGTTCTGAACTTTAAAATCGCAAAATATGAGCGTGAAGTAAAATCGTCGCTTTACTTCGCAACTCACCATAGCCCATCTCTATATGCATGTATTATATTATATGAGGAGGGATCAAGTTACAACAAGCATTTTTTATATTTTTAAAGTCCAAATCGTTGATTCAAACCGTTAGATGTGATCTTTACAATAAAATGTGCTTGAAGACTAAATTTTACATTTTTTGGAATTTGTTTACTATTTATTAAGATGGCTACAAAATTCAATGGTATGAATTTGACTAGTTTTTGTACCCATCTTAATAAATAGTAAAAAAATTCCAAAAAATGTAAAATTTGGTCTCCAAGCACATTTTATTGTAGAGATCACATCCAACAGTTTGGATCAATGATTTGGACTTTAAAAATGTAAAAAATGCTTGTTGTAACTTGTTGTAACTAAAAAATTATTGTAACTTGATCCCTCCTCATATTGAGATATATATATACATATACATATATTATATTATATATACATATATTATACATATATACATATAGACATAGTGCATGCGGCGGCAAATGCGGCTTAAGTAATTGATTTCAATAATTGATTTAAGCAACATTTTTTTTAAATAATTAGTAATTTTGATTTATATTTAAAGTAATTGATTTAAGCAACATTGTTTTAAAATATACAACCATGTCAAATGAATTTTAGTTTAAATGAATTTGGATTTATAATTTATTGGTTTACAAAGAAAAAAAAACATAAAAAAACAGAAGAAAAAAACCCACCTACCCGTGAACCCGGACCGCCCAGCCCTCGAACCCGAGACGGGCACGGGTATGAAACAGGCAAGACAGGGTTTTTGAAAAAAAAAAAATGTGTACCCGTGCCCGTTATACCCGTCACCCGCCACGGGTTTTGCCTGGCTACCTGTGAGCAAACCACTACCCCGAACCACTCAATACCGCACTAATTACACTTTTCGCTAAAGCCCACCATTAAAAGTAAATTTGGTTTTAAGTCAAAATTGCCAGATTAATACCAATATATTTATGGTATCCGCTATATCAACGACCCCTGTTCATTTTTTTTTAATTAACAATAATTTATCGAGGTAATTGTGGATTGCATTCTTTGTCCTGGTGACTATCTTTTGTTTTTTGACAATAATAGGGGCTGTCCACCTGTTTCATATTGAAACAAGAATAACAATTTTTCTTACAAAAGCAATGATTACTATAATAACTATTGGTAAGAAAAGATACAGGAACAACATTACTAAAGCATAACCCTTAGATGTCGGATGGACAACTAAGGTATCTAAAACAAATTACACACATAAAAAAAAGCCAATCTTCTAAATAGCTATAGCGCCACTATAATTTTTTCGGACCATAAACGCTAAGCTATGAGATAAAAGTGCGCTAACTCAGCTACGACCGCTATATTTGTAATAACTTACCGCTACACGACGCACTATTGCTACCGCTATGCTACATGAACTTTTTTTTTTTTGGCAATTTATATGGGCTTTAATTTGTACTTCTATTCATATTTCTAATGCTACATGGTCTTCTACGATAAGTATGCTAAACCAAACTATGCGCTTCTGTTTTTATTTGTAATTTATTCTCTTATTTTATATCGAGAAATATTCAAATATTAATTCTTCATTTTGATTGTTCTTCGTATAGTATTCATTTGTAAAATTATTATCGTTCGTTTCAATTGAAAGCTGATTTTGATTAATACTACAATATATAAAATGTTTAAATATGTATACTGAATTCATTTACCTTATAAAATTAATTATTCTTCGTTTATTATAATATGTAATACTATAAAGTATGAACTATTAAATAATGTTACTTTTTAGATCTTATTTTTCATTCTTATTTGCGTAATTGATAAAAATTATAGACTCATATTAGTTGTCATCTAGTTGTTACCTCAATTCTTCAATATTGATTATGTTGATAATTAGTAGAAATATAGAATATAAAATTTGAAAAGGAAAAAACGCTACGTATGATAGCTTTTGCTATAGCTACGCTATTAGCAATATCTTTTCTTTTTTTGTCTCCCTGCTATGCCGCTACAATCGCTATTTAGAACCTTACAAAAAACACATCAATCACAATCTCTAACAGAGGGGACAATTATCATAGTTAGCATGAGATGAATCAGTAGAACCAGATAAACCAGTAAAACTATGAGAACTAGCAGAGGAGAAGAAGTAAAATTGAAAGGGCATGCAGCAGCCTCTAAAGCTTCAATGTCAGCTAAATCACTGAAGTAGTCAGACAGATAATACTCGTCTAACCCAACTCTGGCCTCTCCCAACTCCAACAGGGAGCTTGCCCTTTCCTGGGTGTCGGAGTCTGACAGAATTAGTAAGAGGTCTATGTGATTCAAGAGAGAAACATCCATAGGAAGAATTAAAGTTAGTTTAAAAAAAATATCATCATTCTTAGATTTACACCAATATGGTAAGGGCAATTATAGAGATGCATGTACATTTGTGAGGGAATAAGAGAATTAAAGAAGCATATTTTGTTCTAGCCAACCATACAACTCAAAGTGTAGCTACTCTAACAAGTTCAACTAAAAGAATGTTTTTTAAAAGGTATACATGAATCTAAGTACCAAAGGTCTGTTAAGGTTTCACAATCATAGACAAAGCTATTGTGTTGTGCTATATAGGTCCATATTGCAAAAATGAAAGAACAAGTAACAAAAAGATGGTCAGTTGTTTCTGGTAAATCACAAAAGGGATAAGAGATGTCACCAGACCAGCCTTTTTTAGACAAATTGGCTTTGGTTTATACTCTATTTTGTCTAAGTAGTCAAAGAAAGACTTTTATCTTAAGGGGAATGTTAGCATTCCAAATGGAGTCATAGGTTTTATTGGATATGCCACCATAATCTAACCACAAATATAAAGAATGAACTGTGAATTTACCAGAAGAATTCCATCTCTAAGCAATTAAATCTGGTTGATCAGTAAGAGCAAAAGAAGTAAAGGTAGTTGACAGATGTTGCCATTCAGAATACAAAATCCCAGTAAGCTGTCTGGTAAAAGGGTGAGAACAAAGGTACTAATGGCCTGAGCCACTATAATGGTGGGGTCTAAGGAAATTTTAAAAAGATTAGGGTAGAGGCAATACAAAGCACAGTCTTTATACCACCTGTTTAACCAGAAAGAGGAGTCACAACCATTACCAATAAGTCTATTAATGCCCATATTAAAGATGTTATTATAAGATAGTATACCGTACCAAAAGGAAGAAAACATAGATGTATCTAAACATGAAGGATCATATTTATCAATAAGTATATATTTCAATTTGTCATTAACAGTTAGATCCTTGAATCTAAACCACCATTTAGCAAGTAGTGAAATATTAATTTTTTATAAATATATAACCCCAAAACCACCTTTAGATTTACTTAAACAAATAGTACCCCATTCAATTAAATGGTATTTCTTTGATGTGGGGGAGCTACCACACCAAAAGAACTTCCTAATTTGATCTATTTTATTCCTAATAGTAACATGCATCTTATAAATAGAGAGCTGCTAGAGAGGAATAGCAGAGAGGACAGAGTTAAGCAAGGTAACTCTTTGTCTTGGTGACTATCATAAATATGTTTCCTTGTTTTTCATTACATGCTTGAGTGCCCAGTGAGAAAAATAATTTTGATTAAATCATTTTAGTATTTTTATTGGTCGACATGTTGTGATATAATTAACATGATCAAATTTTACATTTAGGTAATTGTCTAGTGTTGGAATGTGAGCTATGGTGGTAATACGAGAGTTTCATGACAATATTATGGTTTTAATTAACTCTGCTTTCATTCATTGCGTTTCTGAAACATATTCATAAAATGACTTTTTATTTCACCTAGAAGAGAAAGTCTACTTCGTTCCCAAGTTAAATACAAACACGAGTTCCATTAATGTTATAGCTAATTTTGAAGTTTTAAGTTGAAAATATTGTCATTTTGCACTCCAGTGAAGATATTGTCATTTTGTTGTACCGATTAAATCCCCACTTGGTATGCGTCACATTAACCCTTTATGCCAACTTTGTGGCCAAGAGAATGAAACTGTGATGCATCTTTTATTTCAGTGCCCACACGCTCGAGCCACGTGGTTTGAGTAGTATTCGAACTGATCTAGTATCGGATTCTTATGTGTCACAAATCTTTTCCACCCTCTAGCAGCCCCTTGACACAAATCAGATTGCACTGACAATGCATATCGTTTGGCAAATCTGGAAGGCTAGATGCGCAAAACTATTCTCCAACACCGTTCTCTCCCTTGATAAGACTCTACAGGGGGTTTGGGATCTCTCTGACCTGACTCATTATACTAGTTTTATTCGTTAATTGCAGGTTCCATCAACCGTGTGCCGGCCTGCTGGCCTGGTGTCCAACAACCCGCCATTACACCTTTTTACTGCTGGGTTGACGATTCGTTCAGTCCTCTGACAGGAGGGACATGCTACGTGTTGCAAGAACATGGGATTAAGGATGAAAACGGGTCAGGTATTACCCGACTGAATCCAGATCCGTATTCGAAACTTAGATACATATATTTGATATCCGATCTGTATCTGTATGTATCCGTCTAATATCTTATCTGTATCCGTATCTAGAAAAAAAAAAAAAAAAAAAAGGGTATATGGATATGATTTTACCACTATCTGATCCGTATCCAATCCGTTTTCACCCCTACATGGGATACTGGTTCAGTTCGAAAGGAAAGGTTGTCCATAGGCACTTCGCAATCCACATGGAGGGCCTCAGTCTATTGCGAGCGATGCGTGCTGCTAAAGTCCGTGGAGTTACCCAGTGTACTTTCTTTACTGATTCACTACTTACGGTACACTCTGTCACTCATGCAAAGACCCCAATGTGTGTTTTCAAATCTGGAACCTCATCGCATGATACCCTGGTTTTGCTTGCCATCATGTGCACATAGGCTCCAATCAACAAGCTCATAAACGTTTTTCTGTTTATTTAGCCTATTTCTTCATTCTGATATGTACAGTTGTACGACTGATCTGGGCTGGAGAATTTTTTTTCCCGTATGTTGTTTTGTACAGTTGGCACAAATATTGAAAGGACCCCGTACATTTCAACTTGGGCTGGATTGGCCCGAATTCTGACCGGTTTGCAAACTCAAAATTTGGGTCACTTCAGGAATCCTACATAAAAGGAAAATCTAATAACAAACAGCCTTCATTAGAAATATAATCATCATGCACACCTAATTTCGTGCCTGATATTGCCAACCAAAAGTTGCCTACAAATTGTAGTAAAGGAACCCTGCATTTGTTTCCGTTTTCATCTACATCCAACCAACCAAAAAATTAAGCCTACGGACTTTTTTCTCAAAAAAAAATAATAATAAATAAATAAAATTTGACTCAATGAAAACACACCCTCGCCTAAGGAAAAGATATAACAAAGAAAACTGAAAAATGAACAATACAAATTCCTACCAAGAGAAAAAAAAATCAGGATTAACTAACCAAGCCTTTTAGGTCCTCACACATTTGCTTGATAGTTAATACTATTTTAGAGCTTCATGATTCTTCATTGAAAGGCAATACACTGATTGTAATCAACTATAATACTTGCAACTACTGGTGCATACTCCACTACTCCAGCATTGACATTCCATCAAATATTTGTACAATTTTTTTATGGGATCCCTTTAATAAATACTTGTTATTATGTACAGTTGTAAGACAGTGCTGTTATGTAGTATTTTCCAATATGTTATACCTTTAATATTAGCTTTGAGAGAAAATTAATTATCATAAAAATAATAATAACAACAAAAAATAATAATAATATTAACTATCCTTGAGGCCAGCCGAAGGTTGAACACGCGTCACAGATTTGAAATCACTTTGAAGAGGGCACAAGGCACTTCACTGACAACCCTGCAAAAACATGTCTGGTAAACAAGAATACCAGATGGCCCATAAATCCCGAGTCCCGACTCAAAATTTTAGTTTAGTGTCCTATCAAAATCCAGGCCAATCCAGCGTGAAATGCATGGGGCCCCTTTAATATTCACACCAAAGCAGATCGGATGGTCTGGATTTAAACTCAAAATTTTAGTTACCTTAGGTGATATGCATAAAACCCTGCACAAATTTAACCAGAAAGCACAGTTATACAATATTTACTTGCATTGTTTTTATAACTACAACACCATAATTTGACTTAATTTTTGACTAGTTTATTGAGCTAGCCCACAATACAAGGTTGGAAATGAAACCAATACATACAAGCTTTTAGAAATTTTTGGTGTTCATTTTTCAGATGAAAATTCAGGTTTAGTACAGCAAAAGCAACCAGTTATCAGCAGCTTAACTCCGTATCTGCTGCTATTTATTCCCCTTTTGAACAATCCACCCCTCATCAACCCCCTCCCCCCCTGCCAACTAACACACACACACACACAAAGGGGAATGAATGTACAGCTTAGAAAATCTGCTGGCCCAGATAAAATTACAAAGAACCTACCTTTTAGGAGGGAATAGCAGTATACAGACTGACTACCAATATATATCAGGGGGTAGAGGAAAGTACTTACTAGAACAAATTAGCAGTACTATTCCTGTTTAAAAAGGGAACTCCGTAAGAGAAAGAAATTTGAACAGATAGTACCTTTTACTTTGCTGGTCCATCTTCCTCTCCGAGACATTGAGACGTCATATGAACAGCTTCACAATGGCACATAGAAGAGACCCAATAAATTTCTTAGTTGCAGCTTCAGCACGATAAAAGCAAAATTCATCAGTTGCTGAGTAAAAATATTTCAATCACCAATTGACATTCTTTAATTTGATAGGCAGTCTTTCTATCAGTTCTCAGAGTCATTACAGTCAAAATAATAATTTAAAAAATAGAAACTACAACCTAAGTCTCCCACTTCATCTGGTTTACAAAGTCACATGTAATTCTCTCCTCTGTTATACAGAATTTACAACCTCTCTCTCACTCTCTCACTTTGTCAGAACTATCTAAGTAACTTCTAACCTATCTCACCATGCCTGAACCCCAAATCTGTTGGACCTGGGTCCAACCCATGTGGAGGTGAGTCGTACCACTTGGCAGTATGATAAAAACCATCAACCTGCATCCCAACCAAATTCGGGTCTGAAACAATCGATTCTTCATTAAATTGCTTAATCAATTTGTTGGATTCATCCATTATTGTGGGTCCCACGTCATCATCTTCTCCACAGTTGAGCATCGACTTCTCGTCAAACTCAGCTACATCCTCCTTCATTGTCCACTTGTCAGTTAGCTTATGACCCTGCTGGCGGTGACAGCTGGAACCACTAGGCCCCACCATCCCATCCCACTGTACCATTGGCCCCAGACTCGAACCGAAATCGGCCTCGTCCTCCTCTATGATATCCCCTTCATGCTGTTCTACCAAATGCTGGTGGTGGTGGTGGTGGAGGTGGTGGGCCCCACTGTCAGCAGTGCCCCAGGGGGTAACCACATCTCCTAATAATGCCTCATCTGGGTTGTATACACTGGCATCTAAACTAAACTTCCTAATCCTTTGCAAGATGTCTGACAACTCATTCACTAATGGACTCACCATTTCTGGCTGCATTTTCCCAATTTTACCTTCCAAATTGTTAACTTCCCCTTTAAGCTCCTGCAGCTGTTGCATCACTAGGTGATGTGAATCACCCGTAATGAAACCGGGATCATTATCCTCTAGCCCATACACATCCGGATCAAACTCAACAGCGCCCTTATGCCCGACAAGCCGATGCACTATCCTCGCACTTCCATCTAATGGGCCTGGCTCATGGCCGGAGTGCACTGCGTACAATTTAAAAACTGCAGTACCCTCCTCTTGGTACACAAAGGTCTTGTCTTTCTCATTGTAGTTAGTTATAGGTACAATGGCGCGGATTCTGAACCCACACCCACAACGTTTGGACTGATATGGTTCCCTCTTGACCACCCTGGCCTTCTTACCAGCCGAGCCAGAACCAGAAGAAGCAGAAGCTGACCCACCAGCAGCCGACGCAGGCTCGCCAGCACGGTGACATGCATAATCTTTTACCTCAGCCATGAACGGCTTATACCGAATATACTTCTGACGGATGCACAAAACCACCTTGTGTTTAGCTGCCAGTTGTTGAAGCCGCCGCGGGACATCCTTTGCTGGCACGTCTAGGGTTTCAGTGTACTCGAATCTTCGACGTTTGGTACGGGCTGCAGCAGCTCCAGGATGGCCGGGTGAGATGGCACTTGGGAGTGAAGGGGCATTACAGATATGACAAGAGGCGACACAGACTCTAACAAAAGATTCAGGGATACCATAGAACTTGGCACCCACAGTCCAGGATTGCCTAATGCGCTCCAAGGTATCCTTCAGAGTGAGGTGACGCAGGAGGTCAGGGTCTGCATGGGCCCCAATTACAATGTCACGCCATTGATCCACATGTGACACTCGTTGTGCTGGGTTACTTTTAAAGAAGAGGGTGGGAGAAGGGTCAGCCGAGGCATTAAGTTTGTCCTGATGTATACAGAGAACATGGGTATTAGAAAGTAGAAGATGATAAAAAATATACAACAGATCTTATAGAGAATGTATAAGATATGAACAATTTGATTGTCAGATATAAGTACCAGTTTGTTCTTGAAGACAAATCTCATCAAGAATCTACCATATGATGCAAATTTAACTTAGAAATTGTTTAATTAAATTGAAGAGCAAAGTTTCCTATTGGCAATACATATTTTTAAATATCCACACTGCAAGACCGTATCAATAGCCATATGATAAGATACTATAGCAGCTCATAAACAGTACACAAAGAATCAGGACCTATTTTCTGTAACATACCTGCCTTGATTAAGCGCATTCAATAATTATGATGAAATGGAGAAAATAAAAAAAAATTCCCAATTTTGCTATGTCATCACTACTGTTAACAGAATTTATTAGGTTAGACCGTTGATGGGTTTAATTGGAAACCAATCTAAATAGAAATGGTTGTTTCCGAGTGCAACTTGTTTGAATGGAGGGTAGAGGAGGAGAGGGAAGGGAAGCGAAAAAAACTGTATAAATTGTTTTCGTTTTGTTGGATATTTGGATGTTGCTCTTTTAACCTTGCTTTCACAAATTGGGGGTGTAATGAAGGAAACAACACCAACCAAACAATTGAATGGAAAATATAGTAACCTCTCTTTTCAATTATTTCCATCCCTTCTTTTCACCTCCATTCCCCTTCACTTCTTATGAACTAACAGGGTGTAAAGAGGTACAGTTGTTTCCTAGTGATTTCAATAACATCAACAATCTTAACAACAAGACTTATTAACGGGAAACCACTTGCATCCTATCATATGAACCACACTTATATCCAACAAGCAAATGAAATGTGAATAAGGCAAAACTAACATTACCATAGCTATCCAGAACCATATCTATTTTAACTTCGAGTACCAGTTTGCAGAGTGTGATCATTATTTTACACACTTCTTCCCCCAAATTTGCATAGATTAATGCATATAAATGCAATTAGCAATAATTATAGGGCGTAAAATGGATTCCAACAAGAACTGACTTTATGTTGCAGCTGGAATTACCTACATCACAACATGCAGTTTATCTAAATAGGTTTCTCTCTTTGCATGCATGCGAAACATAGGTCCAAAACTATTATTGTCTTCTTTATCCAAACTTTTTTCCAATTGGTGTATAATTATGACAGGCTCAAATGTGGTTTTAAATATCCAAAAAGCACATCAACACTTCACCAACGGAAAATGTCCAGTTCACACGAGCAGTCGAACACAAATACTTACCTTGAACCCACCAATCTGCCAATATCCCATTAAATTTGGACACATTCAGCTGATGCTTCATAAATTACCTGAATCCTCTTCCATGCGGTGAGATAAGCAGTATCCTCATTCCGATCCTTCCATACGTTGCGCCATGATGCAAGCACAGAAAGTGGTGTGGCAACACGAATCTCTTCAGGAGATGCAAGTCGCCCCTCCAGTATGCACTTGATCATCAGCGAGTGAGAATCCCCATTGAAGGTGTAAAACTGAGAGGAAATATGAGGCGTTGGATCAATAAAGGGGAGCGAGAAGGAGGAGCTAGAGGTAGAAGAAGAAGAGTTGAAGGGTTTCTGATCGCCTCCAATTAGGGATTCGGGCGGGTCGGGTTCCTCTAAAAGAGAGGAAAACGGGTAGTCGGAGTTCCCATCAGGCCCAATTAGAACCTCTGGCTCGTCATCATCGTCGTCCATGGAAAAGGTGCGAAGGAAGTCGTCGGCGGAGGGAGGAGTCGGGGTTAGGGTTAGGGTTTTGAGCATAGATGGATTAGAGTTAGGGTTAGGGTTAGTGTTAGGGTTCATGTTCATCGGAGTTACGCTCGGAGAGGGAGAGGAGGATTTCGGCATCTGTTTCTCTCTCTCGCGCGCGCTTCTCTTTACTTTCTCTCTCTTTCTACTAGTCTCTCTGTCCCTGACTGACTCATTCAGCTTCTCTCTCTCTATTACAAATTAATTGTTTTTTCACCTTTTTTTCACTTTTTTTCTCTCTCTGTTTCTCTTGCCTTTTCTGTCCTTGTGGAGCTTGCTTTATCCTTATGTCCTGATATTCTGTGACCACGTTACGTACGAAAATTTACTAAACTGCCACATGTTGGGAGCACAGGTCTCATCCCCAACAAAGGACTGGATCCACTAGTACTAGACTACTAGGTGCAGCGAATTCAGATCCAGTGCAATACCTGCCCGGATATAATGAGATCTGAGTCGTCCATTTCAATGTGGCATGAAACCTGAAAACGAATCCCAAATTCTTTGTAGGCACCGAGTTGATTTGTGCTCGGCAGGGAAAATTCTACTCAGATGAAAGGAGTCACACATTCTACACATAAAGAGCGCTCTCTCTCATGAGGCGATTGGCTAAGCGATCAAGAACTCACGAAACCCTCTTCGATTTTTCAAGATTCATCTCATCGGGTCAAAATTTGTGTACGATTTCTCCTCTCTCTCTTCTCCTGGGCTGGATTTCCGATGGATCCATCGAGATTACAATTCATTCCCGACTTGGAACCTTCGATTAAGGCCCTTACATCGGCCTTGAACGCGTTAATGGCGCCATCTCTTGGGCCTTACAAGCAGGCCGTGGTTACTCCTGCTTTCAGACGCGAGGCACCAATTGCTCGAGCCCCAATCCGTGATGCGATGACCGATCGAATGGGTCGACCCGCTGGATCTGAAGCGGCTAGGTTAAAAATGGCTGAACTTCGTCGTCTCTCTTCCCCTTCCTCACCCTGGTGCTTCCGTTGTGGTTCGAAAGGCCATCTCGCTCCTGCTTGTAGAAATGCGGTCGTTTGCTTTGCTTGCAATCGATTCGGTCATAGATCGGCTCAGTGCCGAGCAATCCGATCAGTGACCACCACGATACACCATCCACCCCCTCCGATCCCTCCTCCGTCCTCTGTGAATCATCCTCCACCGACTTCCCCGATTGTGCTCCAGAACACTATTCCTCTTCTTCCTACACCTCAGATCGCCTCTTCACAACCTCCTATATTACCCCACCCTCCTCACTTCCCTCAGCAACAACTCCCTACCAGTCTTCCTCAACCTCTCCCTTCATATCCCTCTTTCACACCATCAGACTCTCCTGATTCCTCTGCAATGCCTTCTGGTAACTCTCTCCGTCCAGCAATTCGCACGTTTCATTCCACTGCAGCTAGCGAAAACCTCGAGGCGGCATTCAAAATGAGTTTCTTGTTGTCAGATATTGAGCACTGGAGTACTGAGCGAGTCACTGCAGCATTGTATCAGATGAGTGACCCCCACTCGCGTCACGAGTGGATCGTTCGAATCTTTGATGAGTACCGATACCTCATTCAAGCACCTTCTCAGTTTTGGCTCGATTCTGTCCTTTCTAAGCACACCCTCCGTTTGGAGAACAAAGATATCCCGATCCAAGAATGGGATCCAAGCTACGCTCAAGGCATGAGAATGATCCCTATCTGGATCCGCATACGCGGCTTCCCAATGATGCTCTGGCAGACGAAGGAATTTGAGGCATTATTGGAGGATTTTGGTGCGATCTTGCTGGATCAAGATCCTGCAACAGTCAACTATTGTTACTGGAGGTTTGCCCGTCTGAAGATTGGGATTTGTGACCCCAAACTACTACCAGATTCTCATTGGATCATGTTCAAAGATGCTAGTGGTCATGTGTCCAGGTATGATATTCTGTTTGAGATTGAGAACGAGAGACCTGGTTCTTACTTCAACTCCAAACGTCCTAGGACAGAGGGTGGCTCGTGGCAACCGAAACCTAAAGGATCTGGTCCCAGACCTCCTCCTGGCCCTCGCCCCAGGTCCTCTAGATCTGACCCGTCAGCACCCTCCTCTTCTGACACCTCTCAGGCACCTCCCTCTACACATAACTTGTCTGGGCTGACAGCCCCCTTAATCTCTCATCCCATACTGGTACAGCCCCCAGTGGTACTAGTAAATCAGCCCACACCTCCGTCTGAGATTGACACAACATCTCCTGTGATATCAGAATTTCTGGTCCAGACCTCTGACCAGCCTTCAGGACCTGCTGTTCAGGTGAAGATCCCCACTCCCCTTTCTACACATCTAGTGATACTGAAACACTTAGAGGAACAGCCAACCAAAGGTAATCCTTTGATCGATGCTTTTCCATTTACTAGATTAACAAATGATGAGATTGCTTCGTTATTTCAAGTTTACAAAATCACATTAGGTCATTCTGAGTCTCAACGAGACTTTATTATTGGTAATATGCGATCCGTTCCTAGACCTTCTTTTGAGGATATTTTACGTCAGGCATTTGACCTGACTAGAGAAGTTGATACTTCTGTTTTGCTTGGTACTGATTTGGGACTTAGCTGTGTTGTTTAATGAATATTCTGAATTGGAACGTTAGAGGCATTAATGCCACTAGGACTAGGAGTATTTTAGCTGATTTGATTAAGAGCTATTATGTTGACATAATTGCTATTCAAGAAACAAAAAAAGTCGATTTTACTAATAGATTCCTTAAGTCTATTTCTGTTAAACTTGATACTTGGCAATGGTTGCCATCAATTGGGAACTCAGGGGGAATCCTCTTTGGCTGTGATAGTGATTTAGTTTCTGTAGTTAGTGTTACTCAAGGTCAATTCTCTCTTAGTGTGTTGCTTCAAAATAGGACTGATCATAACACATGGTTGTATACAATTGTGTATGGGCCTGTAGTTTCAACACTCAAAACTGCCTTTTGGGCAGAACTAAGACAAATTAGATTGAATTGGACTGGTTTATGGTTAATTAGTGGTGACTTTAATAGTATTCGATCTAGAAATGAAAAATTAGGTCGCAACTTTAATGTTCGACTAAGTAGGAAATTCAATGATTTTGTGCATGATTTTAATTTGGTAGAATACAAATTACAAAATCGCCAATTCACTTGGAATAATGGCACTCACTTTGCTCTGTTAGATAGATTTTTTGGGTCCTTAGATTGGGATATGGAATATGAGTACTGTTTTGTTCAAGATTTATCACAATTTGGATCTGATCATTGTCCTCTGCTTTTGAATACTAAACATAAAATTGTTGCTCCAAAAAAACCTTTTCGTTTTGATCCCCTGTGGCTGTCAGACCCTGAATTCAATAGATTAGTCGCTAAGTGGTGTAGCGAATTTCCTTTACAAGGTGAGATTGGAGTGAGTTGGCATAGAAAAATAAAATTTCTTACTCAAAAAATGGAAGGTTGGTCCAAAAATTATGAGGGGCAAAAAAAAAGAACTAAAAAACATGCCCTAGAAATTTTAAAGAAGCTAGAAATATTACAAGAAGTAAGGGTTCTCACAGATGAGGAATGCCAGCAATGGCACCAATGCCAACTCACTCTCAATCGCATCTATGAGGAGGAAGAAATCTATTGGAAAGAGAGATCTAAACAAAAGTGGTTGGAGGAGGGGGATTTAAATACCACGTACTTTCATAAATGCGCAACAAATAGGTTCAAAAAACAATCCATTTTACACATGGAAATTCAAGGGCAAATGACTGATCAGATCCCTCTCATTGAAACACATATTGTTGAGTATTATAAATCCATTTTTGGTGTTAGTGGCATTCAAGGAGCTACTTTGAATTCTGATTTCTGGAAAGAAGAAGAACAACTTTCAGCTCTAGATAACTCACTACTCCTCTCCCCATTTTGTGAGAAAGAAATTAAAAATGCTGTTTTTTCTTCTGACCAATCAGGGGCCCCTGGACCAGATGGGATTCCTTTTTGTTTTTATCAACACTTTTGGGATATTCTTAAAGATGACTTACATACCCTAGTTACTGTCTTTTATGAAAATAGATTATCATTAGCTCACCTTAATCAAGCGGTAGTGTGTCTTATTCCTAAAGAGAAGGAGGTTAAGACAATTACACAATATAGGCCAATTAGTTTGGTGAACTGTAGTATGAAAATTATTTCTAAACTGCTGACTTTACGACTTGAAGGGCTTATGGATCGCCTTATAGATCAAACACAAGCTGCCTTTGTTAAGGGAAGGTATATTTTGGATAATGTAGTGCTAGGACATGAAATCTTACACTATTGTTGTCGTAATAAAATTAGAGGTGCAGTGATAAAAATAGATTTAGAAAAAGCTTACGACAAGGTTAATTGGCAATTTCTTCTAGATGTATTACGAACTAGAGGATTTAGTGATCAATGGATTTCTTGGATTTATACTTTGCTTCATAGTAGTAGTACATGTATTAATGTGAACGGCCGAATGTCTCCTTACTTCTTTTGTAAGCGGGGTATACGACAGGGGGACCCTTTATCCCCCTTCCTATTCTTGTTAGTGGGCGATGTGCTTTGTAGAATGTTTAATAAAGGCCGAACTGTAGGTTTAATTCAAGGTCTTGGCCCGCAATTGGTAAATGGTACTAAAATTACTAATTGCCATTACGCCGACGATACTATTCTTTTTTTAGATCCCTCCCCTACTAATGTTGAATATGCCCTTTGGACTATGTTTAGCTTTGAAGCTTTATCTGGTATTAAAATTAACTTTCACAAAACTGAACTCATTCCTATTCAAATGTCCGACATTGACGGGTCAGTGCTTGCTTCCCTCTTTGGTTGTATTCTTGGTAAGCTCCCTTTGAAGTATTTAGGGGTTCCGTTAAGTAATAAAAAGCTCTCTCTTTCAGATTGGGGTTATATTGTCGATAAAGTTACTAAAAAGTTACAAGGATGGGCTGGGACTTTGCTTTCTATTGGTGGACGCATTACTTTAATTAATTCAGTTTTGACTGCGGTTCCTTTATACATGTTATCACTCTATAAAATGCCTGTTAAAGTACAAAAGCAAATAGATAGGGTGCGATGTCGGTTTATGTGGCAAGGGCATGCAGGACCTCGCAAAAAGTATTCATTGATCAACTGGCAGGCAGTTTGTTATCCTAAAGAATATGGGGGGATGGGGATTAAGGATTTGCAACTCATGAATAAAGCTTTGCTTTTAAAATGGTGGTGGAAATGGAACAACCCTCAATACTCAGGTCTGTGGAAACAAGTTATTCAATTAAAATACACAGCAAACACTCCATACTCCCATTTGTCTCCATTTTGGAGAGAAATTTTAAAATTACAACATATTGGTCAACTCAGTTGTACTTATCAACTAGGACATGGTAATTCCATTAAATTTTGGTTGGATACATGGTATTCTGAATGTCCACTTGCTGTTACATACCCATATGTGTTTGATTTATGTACTAACCCGCTTATTTCAGTTCAGGAAGTACTTGTTACCAATGGATCGATGATCAGGTTTCGACGAACTCTATTTGGCATTCTATTATCCGAATGGCATGAAATATTGACTATTATTCAGTCAACCACGCTTAATGACAACCCTGATATACCATTGTGGAAATGGGACTCAACCCACAAATTTTCTACTAGCTCCCTTTACTGTTTCCTCTCTTTTCGAGGGGTTTTAGTGCAAGTTCCCATGTTATGGTGGCATACCCCACTTCCCCATAAAATACAAGTATTCATGTGGTTGACTTTTCATAACAAGATTCTTACTAAAGAGGTATTAAAAAAAAAACAATGGCAGGGGGATACTCACTGCCACTTTTGTTTAGGCAGTGGTACCGAGGAAACATCCGTACACCTTTTTCTTAAATGTCCTTATGTTTCTCAAATATGGTTTTGGATGAGTGATTTTCAAAGTTATTATATTGATTGGCAATCACTAGAGGATATACAACTATTTGTTTTGAATATGCCCCCTTGTCAGAGACAATCAATTCTCATGGTGATTAGTGCTATTTTTTGGAGCATTTGGCGAACTAGAAACTCGATATGTTTTGATAATAAACACATCCCTACAATTCGACAAATGGTCTTACTAACTTGCTCTTTTTTGAACTATTGGTCAGGAGCTAAGAGAGGTAAAGCTTTGCAGTACACTCACTTCTGGACTCCTGCTGACATGGACATGGTGCCTCTACAGACCATGTCTCCTTTGCATGTTGCTGCTCTTGAGATGGCCGGTGGTACCAGGGATCCATTGGTACCGCTGTTGCTTGCCAATTAGCAATATGGATGTTTGGTCCCATTGTTTTTATTTTTTTCCTACTTACTGCTTGCTTTTGTTTGTCTGTAATAAGCATGGAGTGTGTTTTCCTGCACAGTTTATTACCTCTGGTACAAATTGTTAGTACTGCTCTCTTCTTTTGATGTTCTGACTCATGGCTATAGTGCCTTGTTGCTTTTTTTGTGTAAGACATTTTATATAATGGAAGGGTTTTTTAGCCTATTTTTCAAAAAAAAAATTCTACTCAGATACCTAAGCAGATCTGGACTCAGGTCTCAGGTTCAGCTGATCCAATTGGGTCGTTCTATTGTATTGGGCTCTGCCCAAGTTATTTTTTTTTATTCTCTAGTAGGAGGTTCGGCCCAAGTCATACAAAGAAAAAAGAATGTGATAATGCCAGGAATCCCTCTATTCGTTTAGCGCACGATTAATTTACCTTTGACTTTTCATCTTTTAGTCTTGGGACTTCAGAATTTGACGACATTTTACTTCAATGCATTACATTTAGAATAAAACATCATCAATATTTTGCATTTTCTCGTTTGAACTTTGAAGTATAAGAATTTGTTGATAGTGGAAAAAAAATTGTCGTTATAGGACATAAAATACTATGGTAATTTAATATCCTATCATTTGTTTTTAGACCCTTTATTGAAAGGCAATGATATTATAAAACTTTAATCAACGTCGACTGCAATGGTTGCAATCTTAGCATGCGATCTATGCCGTTCAATTTAAATCTAGCACAAATTTAAAGGCTCCCTTAAAAATCATTTTGTATTTGAATCGGAGGTCATGTTTGGTTGTGGAGAACAGTTAATCTGAATTAAATTTCTTATTCCAAGTTAAGGTAGATTAAAATAATAACATATTTGTTTGATTGGAGGTTGATTGGAGTTT
The DNA here is from genome assembly GCA_964058875.1 of Carex rostrata. NCBI lineage: Eukaryota > Viridiplantae > Streptophyta > Magnoliopsida > Poales > Cyperaceae > Carex > Carex rostrata. The sequence continues at coordinate 2,166,512 of CAXKVT010000016.1, read as the reverse complement.
GATAGAGTAAGCTCGTGAAGAGAGAGAAAATTATAACATTATGTTACTCTAATTATGAAACCCACATATGAAGCAAGTTAATCCACCTATTTAATCCGGATTAACTCAAATATTAATCCATCTTATTCATTTAAATTTACTCCTTATTTAACTTCTTAAAATAAAAGTGGAGTAAAGGATTTACTTCACCGCTTCACAACCAAACAAAACATATTATACTTATATTTCATATTAACCAAAGAAATGACTAAACTGAACACTCCCAATGTTTCAAATGGCATCCTGACCGTCCATTTCGAATCGGACCGCCATCATATAATCTGATAGGAAGTTAGGAACCGACCCGTTAGGAAATCCAGCTGCTTATCACTCTCCCTCTCCTTTCTTCTCTCCAGCGATATCGCCGTTTATTAGAACTCCGCAAATCAAAAGCATCGAAATCTAAAACCCCAAAATGGCGGCAGCAGTAGGAGGCTGCTTCTTCCAAATCACAGTACAAGTTCCGTCTAACACCAACTCAAAATCGAATCTCACTCTCCAGCCAAGTCTTATCAGAGGCCCCACCTTTCTCTCTCCTCGCCTCTGGACCCGACTTCCTCTTTTCTCCCGGCCCCACCGCCTCTTCGCCACCGCTGCACTAGCTCTACCAACTGCGTACGTTTCCAATCAATATTTTTTTCCTGTTGAGCCGTTGGAATTGTCTTACTTGCACATTTGCTCATAATATGCATAGATATTTGATTTGTTTTTTTTTTTTTTTGTTGTTTATTTCAGAAAGCCTGAGCGAGTAGCAAGTAACAATAAAATCAGGTAATATGCATTTGATGTTATGTTCTACCTAAGATTGGGACTGTCTGTACTGGTACCAACTCTGGTTGTTTGGAACATACCGCTTTGGTATAATACCAATTAGTGCTGGTATGATCAGTTCTGCGTTGTAATGGTAGGTCTCTATCATTTAGTTTAAAGGTGAACAGTGATTGTTGTATTGGAGATTATTATCAGCATTGCTGCACCTACTAAAACTGGTGTAGGAAGAAGCTGTCAAAAACCTCTAGCTGAAAGAAAACCAGGAGGAACAATTGTAGTCGAAATGAAGAATATTTTTAAAATAAATACACCGAGTAGTTAGACATATTTCCTTGATCTACTGGAAAATTAGCAGGTGGTCGGCAAGGGCAATAAAGTCATTTACTCTGGCAGAGCTGCATGCTCGAAAGTTAAGGAGGACTGAATTGGGAACAGAGGCACTCTTACTGGCTGTCTTGGCTGATGGTAGGATCCCTTTTTCAAATCCACATATTCATTGTGCAAATTTGGAGCAGTACCCCTGTAACCAGCACATACAGAAGCTGATATAGATTGAGACAAAAATTTCACATTGGACCCAGATCAGAGTTTCTTTGATACAAATAGGATGTTGACTTGTATTGTAACTCTGTGATGGCAACTGTAAACCCCACCTATAGTTTGGCCAAACCCAACCTGATCCGATAAATTTGATGGGTTAATGGCTAGAGTTTGGGTCAGGATTCTTTTCTGGGTGCTGAGGTTATGTTTTGCACTTTATTTTGACCTGTTTTTAAAATAAAAATGTTGAATGTCACCTATTAGTCCAATATACTTCTAGAATAGGTTAAAACCAAAACAAGGAAAAAGAAAATTCATACTTGGTTGTGACTCAGCCTGATATGTATGTGAGTTCATGTCAGTTTGGCTTGCTTTTCATCATCTAAATAGCATTGGTGAAGGGCGATGACCCAAGTCAAGTAAGTGTAATTCACAGCCAATGACAGGTTTCCACAACTGATGATAGGTCGGGTTGGACCATGCCTTTTAATTATTTAAATAAAAATTGTAACCAAACTTGAACCTGACCATTTAAATAAAAATTATCATTTGATCCTTGCTGTAAGTTTAGTCTCTTGTACTGCCAGTTTAACTGGTACCGATTCAGTGCCTAAGATTGCAGAGTTGATATTTTATTTTATTTTGGTCCTTGCTGATTCTTCTTCTTTTGTTGACTGCAGGAACAAGTGAAGCGGCCAAGTACCTATGCAAAATTGGAATTACATTGACGAAAGTTCGTGAAGAGACTTATAAATTTATTGAATGGAACTGGAGATGTTGTACTCCGCAAAAACTTTCTGTGAATGATTCAGCTCAAAGAGCCCTAGATTGGGCTGTGGATTACAAACTCGAATCAGGTACGAGCTGTGCAACTTGGAAACTTTTTGTTAACATGCTTTACAGTTACTTGTACTGTATATGATGTCTATTCAATTAGGGTTCCTGAAAATGAATTCCGACATTTAGTAATTGTCTCCTCAAACCAACTTTATCTCCACAGTCAGTCCATTATGTTTTGTGGAAACTGATCAAAGTCTACTCCCCCCCCCCCAACCCACAACCACACAAACACACACTCCATAATTCATTTTGTGAATGTTTTGTTTTGTTTTATTTATCTTTTCACTTAGGGGTGTTAGTATTTTGCTTCGAACAAAAGCAAGAAAACAATAAAATATAGTGTGATTGAAAATGTATGAATTATGTTTTACCCAACCACCAAAAAGAGTTGTATTAATTTAACTGTATAGTGATTGAACTCACATGCAAAAGATGTTGCATAAACTAAATCAAAAGTGATGTTGGTTCATATGCTGGATTTTCATTCTGTTTTTATATTTTTTATGTAGGTGAGGTAGGTGAGGCTGGAGAGATAACAGTAGGCCACTTAGTTTTGGGAATTTGGTCAGAGAAAGAATCACCAGGTCACAAGGTACTGGCTGCTTTGGGGTTTGATAGTGAAAATGCTAAAAAGCTTGCCAAAATTGTAAGCTTATTTTTCTTTTCTCTATAAGCATTCTTTTTATCATTTCCTCAATTGCTGGGTAGCCTGGCAGATGACCAAATAAAAGATTGATAGAGGTAACCACACAAATTTTGGATTCTGATATCAACCTTGCAGTGACTTGTGCAAAATTTTAGAAGTTACTAGGAATATATATTCGTTTACATTTTGTGTGTCCTCTTTTTGTATAATCATTTCAATTACTTCTGTTTTGTTGCAGGCCAATAATGATGCTCCTCTGAGTTACAGATAATATATATGATTAGAGCTCGTTAAATTTTTGGTGATGCATATTTTCCTAAATTTTGATTTGTTATTACTAAAAAACCTAAATTGCATTATATATGGAATCTGTTATTCTAGGTTAAACCTTGTTTTCTTCTTTGCATGCTTTCTTTTGCTTAACACTCTTCTTTTGTTTTTCTATTTTACTGGTATTGTAGAGAAACCAAAATAAATCATCCAATTCTGGTTAATTGATTATTTCATTGATAGTGGGGTCAAAAGTACAGTAAAAAAATGTGCAATCATTTGGAATAGACCAGGTCCAGGCAAAGGAATTACAGCTTTGATCTCGTGCTAATGTTGGCCTCATGATATGCTTTGATCGGTGTAGGCCCCCAGTTTTTAACAGGGAAGTTTGCATGTTAGTCACTGACTGACTGTATTTATCAAATATTTCATTTATTGGTGCTAATTGTCCCGAGGCTGATCTCACTGTTGACTTGCTCACCAATAGGTGTGTGTGCTGGCACACGTTATTTAAGTGCAACCCTCATATTTGTGCATGATTTACACTTAGGAGGATTGATTAGAGGAGGAATCAGTCCTGGAGAACAATATCAGTTCTCTATTTAACCACACTGGATCTAATCTGATAGAATTGTTTCAATCAAATATTACAATTTATATAGGTGGGTAGGGAGCTTGACTGGGGCATAGCCGCATATCTATCATATTAAATTGGCTGCTTTGCTCTAAAGAAGAGTGTATATTGTATGTCCTTTCTGATTATGTCAAGCAAAGGTGATTGAGGGTTTGGAGATCCTTAATTTATACAAAAAGAGTAGTTACATTGTAAGCATTTATTGACTTAGAAAATATTGAAGGCTTCTAAAATGTGAATTGAGATTGATGACCAACTCTTATTCAAACCCTTGACTTTCTGTCTCGTTTTAATTTTCATGCTATTTGTTCCCAGAACCTTCAAAATATAATCGTTGTTAAATGAAATATTATTATCAGCTACATACAATATGATCTCCCTCTTCAGAATTGGGAGTTAGGACCAAATAATTATAAATTTGCTTTATCAGGATTTTTACTTTAACAATTATCCAAATTAATGTTGTTTAACTATAGCACAAGGTGAAGCATCTTGTACCAAATATGAATGAGATGTTATTCTGCCTCATTCAACATTATATAATATTAAATTCCACTTAACTAGCGATTAGCTGGATAATTCTTCTGTCATTAGAATTTAGAATGTTCCTTAGTGAAAGCATGTGCCATCATTTTTTTTTAATTATAGTATCCTTGGGAGTGGATAACTTGAGACTAGTGCAAATTCATTGATTATTCAGTTCATAAACAAATGCAAAATTACACAAGTCAAATCTTTCTCTTTTCTCAATCTCCAAAGTTCAAATAAACAAAACACCATGCGTTCCTACATATAGATTTCATGACCAACTGCAACTAGATATATCTTGTGTAGCTGAAATCTATATATCCTATTCCTAGGCCAGGATGGTTTGACTATATCCTGTTCATGTGTTTAGACTTTGAACTGTACTAACCATTTTTAAAATTTCTCTAATATGACTATTAATTGGAGGTCGCTCTCTAAGTTAGTGCAACAGTTTCTCATGAAAAGGCTACCAAAACAGGGTTAGCTTGGGTAAAGAGAAATGCTGAAACTTTAAGAGGTAGGTGGGACCTCTCCATTTATTTCAAGCCTATATAATACAAAGGGAAGGTTTGTTTGCTTCATGGCTCCACCCAAGCCCTTTCATGCTTTCTGTTCTTCTATGGCATACATTGTGTGGCATATCGTATTATACTCTTGCATTGGCTCTTGTCAACTTATCAAGTATATTGTATCTCCAATAGTTTAGTAATAAATTTGAGACCATAAATGTATTTGGTTGATTGATATACATAAGCAATAAGTATTAAGACAAGGAATTTGTTGAATATAATAATTATAATGAGAAATTAAGCAACGAGAGTTAAAACTCATTATATATGACAATGAGTATTCTTGCATAGATAGTTCAAACGGTTAGACTTTCTTTTCTAACTTGGTGGCCTTATCAAATCAAGTATATATTAGAATATTTTTTGTTCATTTCATTCATAGCAAAAGAACATATATATGGTGTTTGGTGCTCTAGTTAGTGCCATTAAATTGAGTGTGTTAGAATTATTATTAGAAGTTAATTTCGATTTCAATACAAACAAAAAAACAATATATTAATGAAAATTTAAATTAAGGAAGAAACCTTACTTTAAAGCTAGAGAGATTTATTATGAGAATTTTGAGTCAAAAGCGCAAGATTCTTGTAGTTTTTAATTTGCCACAAGGATATGTTGTGGCTTGTGAACTACAGAAGAGTTATTTTTTATGTATGAATCATTCTCTCTTTTATATAAAGCATAGAAAAACAGTCTTTCCTCATCACAAATTAGTCCATTTTTCATGTAACAAATGTAAAAGAGAGCCATGTTTTTCTTAAAATCAACAGTGATATGGAGAAATAAAATCAGTTTTTTAAGAAGACATAATAAAATTGCTTGAGCGATTTTTAGATAATATATGTTCTCCCTGCTAGGGATCATGGTAAAAAGTTTACTATTATTTCTTTCATTTCCATGGCATTATTTGAAAACAGATTGTTTAGATTTGTGGCATGTTTCGGCCTATATATTCTAACAAAAAGATGATGAACTTAAGTCAAGTTTTGGTAGAATTTATTTGCATTAATTGGATCTTTTTGAGCCCCAATCATTTTGGATTTGGTTTATTTGCAAATATTGGGTCATTGTAAATTCAATTATAAGATTATTTGGATTGGTATATAAATAATTATGAACATTTATTTCACAAAGTGATCATTTTGGAGTTCCAAGCAAAGTTGTACAATATTATATGTCATCATGAACTTTACAAATGCCAGATCAGATAATAAGTTAAGATTATAGTCAATAATTAATTAGATTGAACAACATTTTATTATTCATCTTTGAATTTTTTTTGTTCCTTTAAAAAAATTATAATTAAAGATTCAAATAAACTATAACATTGCAACGGTTTCATAAAAGAAAAGATCATATCAGTTCCATAAAAATATAATTTTGAATTATCAAAATAAATAAAATAAAATAAAAACTGAACGGTGGAGTGTGGACTGTGGACTGGACACAGTGTGTCCTTGCTGCATAGGAAGCTTTAGAAATAGCGCCACAGAAAAACTCGGTTGATTTTTCTTTCACTTGGATCCCCCATTTCCCCATCCAGAGTGTATATCCTCATGAAAGAAAAGCTTTGTTTAATTACAACGTGGCATTACATATAAGCGCACAATTTGGTAAATTAAGCAGGTGGTCTCCTTGCCCCATTCCAAGCTGACATCTTGTCATTTAAAACCCATTTCCTTCCACTGAAAATATGGAAGTGGCATTCACCTATGCTTAAAATAAAAAAACACCTAGTTTTTGTGATTCCTATGCGCTGACCGCACGAATGGAGAAGAGATAGATAGATTGATCAAGTCATACAAAGAGAGAGAAGAAGAAGAAGGTGGGACCCACTTTGAATGCAACTTTGGCATATGCAGATTGTACATGCTCAGCAAATAATATATATAATTATATTATATATGGACAGTACTATTTTCCTTTCTTCACAAATTCCTTCTCTTGGTTGCTTGGAAACCCAAAATTCCGCTTCTGCTGTTTGACTGAACGGTGGGGCCAAAAATTTTCATTACTTTTAATGGAAAGATAGTATATATTATAGCACTTAATATATAATTGCAGTTTGACCGAAATTTCATTAATAAAAATTGGGGTGTTTTGTACAACAATTGGATTTAATGAGAAAATGCTATGAACCTAATGGAATGGACTAAATGGACAAGCCAATAACTAAGGCGTGTTTTTCTTTCTTCCAAAAATAAAAGGTGGTGATGCAAAATTATAAACCGGTCACCTGCCTTCTTTGTCCACCGTGGTATTCTTGCAACATTTTTTTTAAGAAAAATTGCCAATATATGACGACACAATATGTTTTTAAATTCAAACAAGTGACATTGACAATAAACAACCAATGATGAGTCAATAATAATTGAAACATCCCACGACTCAACATTTTAATTTGCAACAAAAGCCTCATCATGATTATGAAAATTTGATACCTTATAGTACTTGTTGGAGATCCATTTTTCTCCAACTTATCCTTCCTCAACTTTAGGCTTTCTGCAAGCTCTTCTTAGAACTGGTTGAAAATGCTTCTTGTGTACACATCAGTGATGTTCAAGTGAAGATTTAATGCTCAAAATTGGTTTTTTGTATATTGATGCAAATCACTCTGCATGTTTAGCTCTATAGCGATGCTCAAGAGCATGTTCGTACTTGATCACAAATTCTTACAAAGTGATACATTTGTTGAAATGATTCAAAAAAAGAGTGAATGCTCTCATATCTTTAGGTGGTATTCATATTAGCATAAAATATGATACGGTTGTAAATGAAAATCCATGTTTGCCGAATTTTAAACAACTTATTCAAGCACTTATCCTCCATAAGCTCATAGTCTTCCATAATCTTCATTCATTCATTGTCAAATTGCTCGGTAGTGATTGATTTATACAAACAATCATTTAAATCTCGGCAAAATGATGAGTTATCCTTGTAGAGGTAACCATAACGTTCAGGAAATTTTGTCATGATGTGCCAAAGACATAATCTATGGATAATGGTCGGAAACACCTTTTAAATAGCATTTTGGATTGCACGATCTTGATCCGCAAGAATTGATATCGGTGTCTTACCACCGATTACATGTAACCAAGTCTCAAACAATCACACAAATGTCAATTCTTGCTCATTTTGTAATAATGCAAAACCAAACATGATGGATTGTGAATGATTATTGGCACCAACCAAATTTTCTAAAGGAAAATCATACTTGTTAGTTTTGTAAGTGGTATCAAAGACCAAAACATCGTCAAATTGCTCATAGTATCGATGAGCGGTCGAATCTATCCAAAAGACATTTATCATCATATCCTCTTCATCAGTTTAGATTGCATAAAAGAAATTTGGATCTTGCATTTTTTTTCACGAGAAGGGTTCAAATGCCTCCATTTTTTGTGCCTCCACCATGCCTCCGTTTTTTAAAACTTTAATAACTCAAAATTTAAAGCTTAAAAGTCAAAATAAAACCGTTAGATGTAATCTATATTATTTTCTCTCTGTGCTCATAAAAAATTATCACATTTTAATTTTATTTTTATTTGAATCAATAAGTTCAAAAATCAACGTCTAGAAATCATCCACATTAGTGCGTTTTTTATAAGCTCTTGATGACAATCAAAATAAAATTGAAATACCATAATTTTTTGCACGTGCATAAATAAAATGATGTAGATCACATCTAACGGTTTTATTTTAACTTTTAAGTTTTAAATTTTGAATTATTAAAGTTTTAAAAAATGGAGGCATAGTGGAGGCACAAAAAATGGAGGCATTTGAACCCTCCTCTTTTTTCACAATACAATAAACCAAAACGACATTTGCACCTCCAATATCTAAATTCTTTCTTCTAAGATCTATCATATGATTCCAACATTCTCTTTGTGAAACATTTATGCTTGCATCACAATTCACAATATCCGGCACTCTACTAATAGGAAGGTTTGTTTCGCTAAACTTCTCCACTATACTTTTTACCACAGACGGCATCATCCCCAGGTATTTTAAGTAAACCTGACTATTAGGACTAACCAAAAGATGATTGTGCTTCTTGTTAATCTTTCCTACTACCCATGTACCGTTCTTGTTTGACATAGTTATGCTTACGAGACAACCACATCTAAGAGTTAAGGTTCTTCTAGCTACCTACCTTTTCTTGATCTAAATCACTTTTATCATTTGATTTTCTATCTTTACAAAATCTTCCACAGGAACACACATATTGACGGTAACGAATCTGATCATTGTGTGAAAATTTAATGGTCATCTTTATCTGTGTTACGTATCCCTCCGAAATGGCAGAATTATGATAGAAAGTTTCAATTTTTTCAAGCGAAGCAAACTTCATACCCTTCCCTGGAACAAAATCATTACCACTCTTATCTTTTGGAGAAATATATGTCTCCATGTCATCATCCGTAGAAGCATCATCCTAAGACAAGAAAATTAATAGGGGAAAATCATAGTTAATTAGATTTGTTACATTTAAAGTGACTATGTGTAGCATTTTGTTATGAATAATATCACATCATCTTAATACAATAATATCACTTCTAGATGCCAACAACCAAATAACATCACCGTAGTCTCTTTGTTATGAATAATCATGCTGAATTTTTTAGTAAATATTGTTGAAAATATTTACTGCTCATGCAACTAATGTGAATTTAATGTACTATGATCATTTATGCAAAGGTATGAACTAATATGCAACTTTCATATGAATCCCGCAACCTCTTGCTAGTAAATTCGCTATAGCCCCACCATCAATTGAAAAATAAGATAGACAATAAACTTAATTTAGAGTTTGCTACCATGAATGGAGATGTCGGTGAAGCTTGGACAGAACTTGGAACCATGATTAATTAGTTGCTATGTAGGAGGAATCAACACGTGCTCACTGGCGGGAGGAGAGCGGTGCCGATGGTCCGATGTTTGTTGAAGGTCTATGAATGTATCGTATGAAGGAGGGAGAGAGTCGTGATCAGTCATTTTTGGGACCAAGAGGCGATGCGGTGTGGGAACATAGTGAAATAAAGAGAAAAAAGGGTACTGGAGAGCGCCAGTGACAAAAAGAGAACTCGAGAGAGATGGAGATATTAAATGCGTGTTTTTTTTCAGAAGACGAAAGGTCTCAAACAAATACAATTTGGACCTTAGATCTACAATCAGATGTTTGATTCAGATTTTTAGGTACACTTTAAGTATGACAAAATGAGGTATTAGAACCCACATCTATATATATATATATACACAATTGCTTCCCTAGCTCATTTCTATTCTTCACAATTCCTTCTTTATTGAGAGTATCCTTCACAAGCTTTCAACTAATTTAAAATTGTTTTTTCTTACGTGGAATTATGACAAAATCACAAGAATTACCAAACTAAGATGTGCTTTTTCTTGCCCAATTATTGTTTCCTTCTAAAGAAAACAGAAGACGAAAATAATAGAAATAAATATGTTGTTATTCTAAAGAGATAATTGGACTCTGTTATTCCGATCCTAGTTGTTGACCTTTGTCGAGATTAGGGCACAAAAAAAAAAATCTTTGAGATTCGTGCATAAAAGACTTTGAATGGTTGGAATAGAAATAACAGGGTTATTCCTGTGATCCCTTAAGAATAGCAACATATTCATATCCGAATATAATAGCATTTCTTTATCAGATATTATTAGTTTTCGTTGCATTTAAAATTTAGAGCCCCTTCATGTACAATGCAACTTAATTAATTAAATTAATTATTATTTTGTGGAAAAAGAGGTTCAAAGCGCAATCTCAGAGTTCTACATTTGTTTTCTCAAGTAGCTACTCAATTTTCTATAAATTTGAACTAGTATGTTGAATAATTAAGCATATTAATAATGCTGATTTGACTTCATACAATGCACAAGTTATATATTTTGTATTTTAACTCTATTATTTGTGTATTATATAAAATCAAACTAGTATTGTCAATTAATATTATCGATTTTTATTTTGATTAACCATTAATGATCAGTGTATAATTGGTAAATAAAACCTAACAACCTGAAATGAACCTATCCAATAGGCTGTACCTGACAGATGGTACTATTCATACTTGATTGAACTCATCCCAAATCTGCTATAGTCACTAAACCACTTTAAGTTCAAAGAATCGGACGAGAGAAATAATAGGTAGGTAGGATGACACGTGGCAAGCGGAGGTGGCAATAGAGTGTGTGTGAGTGTCTCCCTTTGGACAGGACATGAACCGGACGGCGCGGTACTCCTCTTGCGCCGTTAACAACTGTTCAACTTCAACTTATTTTTCCAATTCTTTTTTTAGAATTTACAATTTTGTAATTTTATGCATTTTACACTATATAAAATGAGTAGGGTTAAAATCTCTCATTATTTTTGTGTCTACATTATGCTCTGCATTCTAATTTCATTTACAAATTAAGTTCCCAACGGCTGATTCAGACCACTTAATGTAATTTTCACATTAAAATGTGCTTCAAGACTGAATTAAAATTTTTGGGAAAAAATTTAGACAGATACAAAATCAGTGTTTTTGGATAGTCCAAAACAGTGAATTTGTTCCCATCTAAAATTAACAGTAAGAAGTTTTCAAAATATAAAATTCAGTATCCATGCACATTTTAATAAGATTATGTTAAGCTATTTAAATTAAATATTTGACAATTAAAAATAAAGATAAAAATGTAAAGTATGATTGAAATATAAAAATAAAAATAATGTAGAATTTAAACTGCTCATATAAAAAAAAATTAACACGGAATTTTGAAGTTTTAAAACGCGGTTTAGTCATGATTTTCCCATCTCTGTCCCGCAAATTTATTGTATTTTTTATAGAACGGTGTACCGAAATTTTATAATATTTACCTCGGTGCGAAGTTCCAATACACGCTTTCGATTTTCATTTGAGCACGTATCAATAGTATAGATTTGCATGATTGGTATTCGTCAAATAAGTCATAAAAATATATGAAATATGTTACATTAAAAATAAATCATATTTGCATAATTGGTATCCCGTATCCGTAAGAAAATTCATAACAATATATGAAATATGTTACATTAAAAATAAATTTATTTAAGAATCAACATTTAGTATAGTTACAAGGACAACATCCTTTGTATATATGAGATTGTGAGTTCAAAATTAATTCTGATGGGAGGTTTCTTTATAGACATTAAAAATCACATACTTAATTAGCAAAGAGAAAAATTGTCAACACTTTTTAATTGTAGATAGGTTATAACTTTGGTGAGATTCAAAATCCGACCGGGTTTAAAAAGTTTAACGGGTCAGCTGGTTTTTGTTGACACTTGATTGATTATCAAGCAATTCTCAACTTGCAAACAAAATTAATTGTTGCAGTGCTATCTAAACTATAAAAAAAGTATCTGCAATTTTTTTTATCTATTTTAGTAATCATTTTTTTTTAACGTTATTAAATAAATGTGATCGATAATATATATCTATTATTCTATTCTCATAGTATATAAGGAGGAAAATTCAAATGAAATTTAATGGCAAAATAAAATAGATGGATATGATGTGTATCCTTTTCTCCATGTACATGTACAATATTATGATATTTTAGTTTTATTTTTATTGCTATCAAAAATTTGTGGAAAATACTAATGTGGATAATTTTTTTATGTTGATTTTTTAATATATCGATTCATATAAAAATAAAACAAAAATGGATAATTTTTTATGTGGACGTATAGAACATAATAAAGAGAAAAGGTAATGTCCCCCGGGCTATAGTCCCCCAAAAATCCCCGTGTATAAAAGTCTTCCCTTTTTAGCTTAGTTCTGACGCATTTTTAACTGTCACAACTGTCATAATTTCAACTGCTATAATTTCAAGTACACTATGTATGTTTACAGAATTATATGTGTATGTTTATAGGATAATATGTGTATGTTTACAGAATTATATGTGTATATGTTTACAGGATATTATGTGTATGTTCACAGAAGGTGGTCCCCAACAGCTGTCATGCGTTTTCAACAGCTGTCACGCGGTTTTAACAGCTTTCACGCGTTTTTAACAGTTTTCATGCGTTTTTATGTTTACAAGATTTGTTGAATTAGTTTACAGGATTTAGTATTGATGTTTACATAATTAGTTGAAAACATTCGGGGATTTTTGGGGAACTGGAGTTGGGGGACTGTTAGCTGCTTCCCATAATAAAATATATAGATGGCAATTAACAATTTATCTTAATATATAAGTTTTAAAATATTTATCATTAAAGAATTGAAAAATAGAGATATCGTAGATGCACAAAAAAATAAAGTATCTAAACCCTCTCAATACATAATGCACTAAAATTTATTAAAACACCACATGTGTGCTCTAATTAAGTTAAGACAATATATGATATTGTATTTGACTAAAGAGTGAGCATATGATAAAAGCTGTACAAAAACCTAGGAATTAAAGGATGTCAAAAGAAAGTTGGTGGTTTGAGACTTTCAGTAGTGAGTCATAATAGTATTTTATGCGTTTGCCAATAAAAATAAAATAATACGGAAAGGATATCATTTTTTTTCTCTCCTCTCTTATTTCTCTCATGCTGTCATCTTTTTTATTTTATTTTTGGGAATATCATAAGATCAATGTTTTAGTATATACTGATAGAAAAATTGTATTTGGCATTAATTTTTACAATACATTGTTTTTTTAGTAAATATTAGATGTCAAACCATTTCACTATTTAATTTCCACGAAGAATATTTGTATTCGGATTTCAAACTTGTGATCTTTTACATCGAATATTGTCTTTGCTACTAAATCAAAGTCTGATTCTGCAAAATAGCACTGTTATTTGACAATAGTTCTAAAATAGAGAATTGCCAAAGAATTCTCTCAGTTTTTGGCAGCCCTTGTATATATTTTATAAATTGCTAGATGTATATAACAATTTTTTTGCACAACGTTCTAGTTTGTTTCTTATTTCACATGAAAAATTCTTTTGCCAGGCTAATTTGTTCTTTCCTTTGTATTATGATATGTTTCATGATAGTAAATTTCAATAATAAATTAATCAAAGAAAAGAAAAGAGAAACAAAGAACAATAATTTGTTACCGCACTAAACAGACTAACAGAGCATTACAGTCGCTAACTAATCGAGTAAAAACCCTCGGATAATATGTGAGGACCAAATACCGCATTAGTAATTTAACTGTTCAAAAACAAAAAGTAACATAACTACATTAAACTAGAACTAAGTGTCTATCTCTAGATTGTAAAATTAAAATATAAGTGTTGGTTGTATGCAATCTTCTAATATTTAGTTTGACTAAATTTACAAAATATATATTAATTGAATTTAACTATTTACATGATTAGTGATTAATGATTAAGTGAGTTTGTAGGTTCAAGGCATTAATTATAAGATTCATAATGAAGAACCAAAGATGGGTTCAAGGCTTTAATTACAAGACTTATAATGAAGAATCAAGGTTATGAAGAGTTGAATTACAATATTCATTTGAAGAACTTAAGAAGTCAATAACACTTTACGAAGCTATAGATTTGTAATAATCAAGTAGTTAAGTAAACTATATTTGAGGATTGTTGATTTCTGGAGCATCCGTTCAGGACCAAATCGTATGGAACAGATTAAATTGAAAAAGAACAGAGAGTTTCAGTTTGGTTCCGTCCAGGACCGATGACATCCGTTAGAACACTTATCAAGTTTTGTGGGATAAATTGTACTAACCATCCTGAACGGACATAAACGTTCAAAATGGTTAATATCAATTTGATTAAATTGCGAAAACCCTAATTTTAATATCCGTACACTCCGTTATGATGGATCACTTCCGTTAGAACGGATTTGGCAAATCTGAAGTCCCCACTATAAAAAGAGTTACCTCACTTTAGATTTGACCAAGCTAGCTGTCTCCCACATTCAAAAAGCATTTTATTGTGCATTATTGAAAGTTTCCATTGTTGAGTGAGCTTAAACTTCAATATCTTCTCAACACACTCAAATCTACTCGACTTATTTTCTTGGAGATAGTTTAGTATCTAGGATTTAGTTCTAGAGCCCTTCCATCCTAGCTACTACATCCTGCTTGTAGGACGCGAAAGGGTTCAGTAGCTCAAGCATTTATGCTCACATATATCCATAGCTGTGTGACAATCCAAGGGACTCTCCAGCTCGAGCTTCTAGGCTCACCTTGTACATGAGATAGGTCGTGATTTCCCACCATAGTTGGGCTCACATGTCACGAGTTGTATTCTTTCATTTTGGGTAATAGGAAAGGGGTGCTGATGAGGTTATTCTATCCCAGAGACATAGGTTTTTTACGCTGAACTCCGTTATCATCTTGCGTGTCAAGTTTCTCTACACTCTACTCTATTAATTTACCAATACACGCCGGTTTGATAATTATTTGACTTGTTAGTTTAGAGAGTTTAACCAAAAAACGTCCAAAAGTCTTTAAAACTCTATTTAATCCCCTCTAAGTGCCGTTAGGGACTACGATAAGTCTATATATAATTTGTTGTCTATTTTTAGAAGAAAATAATTGTCAATATCTAAATAGCCACAACTTAAATTAGTTACCTTATGACAGTCCTTAACTCATTAATTAGTTGTACTAGTAAATTTTTTTACCTATCATTAGTAAAAATGTTAAGGAACAATTTACAATTAAAATGCTTCTCAAGACCACCATAGATAGATTATGGTAAAATCACAATATCTTTTATTATTTTATTCTACATTCTAAAGGTCCCGTCGAAACATAAGAACAGAATGGTCATCTTTTAACCCTAAAAAAAATAGTCATCTTTTATGAAATTGTGCTGATTTTGAATGCAATTTTATCCTTAAAAAAAAAAAAAAAAAAAAGAAAAAAAAAAGAAAACGTACTCATGAAATCATGAATACAATATTCTATAAAGACATCTAATGTAGAGTCCGGCTAGTATGATATTGATGTCATATGATACAAACTCCAAAATTTGTTGGATATATTTCAAATAATAAATCAAGACTGTTCAAACCGATTTACTATATGAGTGATGTGTTTACATGCCAATTTTATATTTTGAGTTATTTTAGTATCAAATCAAGCCGTCAAAAATATTGAAAAATGAATGCATTAAAATTAACTTAAAATCTCTCACATTTGACAACTTAACTTGATACTAAATAAACTAAAAAAATTATAAATTTTGCATATAAACACACAACTAATGAAGTAAATAGGTTTGAACGGTTTGGATTCTTCGTTTGAAGTCGAATTAATAGATTTTAGAGTTGGTATTTTATAGACTGAAATGATACTGATGTCACACTAGCCGGAGTCTCTAATGTAATACTTTGTAAAGCGTTGATGTACCCATATTCCAATTTCTTCACCAACAAAAAGAAAAAAAACAGAGAGAGAATTAATTCTGAATCCCATAATTTTCCAGTCAGCCATTCAGGTCACCAAACAGTATTGAAGCTACAAATTGAGAACAAAAGCATTTCATTCTCTTCCCTATCCTGAAACAGTACAAAGGCATTTTTTTTTTTTAGTGAAATACAAAAGCATTTGTGTACATCCATTTTATAATAAAATACCAAAAAGTAGTTTAAAGTTGAGATAAACGGCGGGCGGTGGCCCCCATGAGGGTGGTGATGTCATCCAGTTTCGGCCGTTACGGTGGGCCCCCCGTAATGTGACACGTGGCATGAACTAATTGGAAGGATGGCGTGAGGCATTGAAGGCCGAACTAGTTCTTTTTCGGATGTGAATCACCGTAAAAATAAGGATATTATCTTTGATTTTTTTTTTTTCCAGAGAACAGAGGCCGCTAAATCATATTAATAAAACAAGTATTTATTAAGGCGATATATTATAACATTTGTTAGTTTAAAAATGAATTAATATTAAAACAAAGCAGTACTGTTCTATAATTTTTTAAAAATTATTGACAATTATCATCTAACATATTTTAATTAAAATAAAATTTTAACAGAAGTTATATATATGGCTATAGTAAAATAAAATAGAAGAAATATGATTTTATATCTTATGAGATTAGGGAGACAATATTATAATATCCTCTTAACTACTAGACATATTATTTATTTGACCTTCTTACGTCTTAAATTAGATAGAAATATACTCCAATATATTAATATAGCTCCTAACACCTCTTAAATATTTTATTAACCACTTTTTCATGTGAAGAGAAACATAATTTTTAACTCTTGGTGCAAGATGAGAGCAAAAAAACCCCAATTCAAATTCATACTTGTCAGGAAAACATTTAGAATCAATTAGTAATATAAATTCTGTAAAATTATTTAGAAACAAGTCCTGGAAATATTTAGAATTAAATTTTTTTTTTAAATATCTAACTTTCTAATATTTAGAATTTAAAATATTATTTAGAAACAAGTCCTGGAAATAATATCTACCTTTCTAATATTTTTTTTTTTTTAAAAGATGGGCCAATCTTTGGAACAAATAATTATTGATCAAGGTTTAAATTTTGGGCTCAAAACGTGACTCACAAATTAATTAAATCAAATAGTTATTGAAGACCAATGACCAAATTAAAGCAACTTAATTGACCACACTAAATTTAGAAAAGGTGGTTCCCCGTTTTCAATTTATTGCTTGAACAGAGAACACAAGAGTGCGTATCCGTAGGGGACTGCTTTAAGATTTGTGCCATGATAAAAGAGCGGTCCTGATTTTCAGCTTGCACCTCAGATACCTGGGTGATACGGATTCACACAAGGAATTCGTATCCTCTGCATTAACTCAAATGGAAATCTTTTGAGTTAATGAATATTGACCATTCGATCTGCTTTAAAATCCGCGCAGACTAAATCTGCACTAATATTAAAGAGCCCTCCTATATATATCATAAGCAAGGATCAAATTCTCTGTTTAAAATCAGATGGTTGAGATTCATTAACTCAAAAGATTCATTTTTGAATTAATGCAGAGGATATGCATTCTTCACACAAGAGGGGGTAAGTGCCTATTTGGTAAAGCCTTTGGTCAGGACTCAGGAGTATTTGGAGGTTGATTCCAGAGCAGTAGCGAATAAAATATTCCCTTTTTTTTTTTTTGTCAGCCCTTGTAAAGAATTTTCAACAGACGTTCCATGCATTTACCAGTAACAACCTCAGGACTCTGATTTGGGTCAATGGAGATATTATAAAATGGCACGAGTATCAAGATATATATTTCTTAAAATATTAGACAAGTGTAGCTGCATCTGCATGAGTATTCATACTCCAGAATAGCTATTATAACTACTGCTCTGACTGGAACGCACAATTTTTCTTTAATTCGGAATAAATTAGACTTTAAACTTTATTCTCTTCACTTATAAATTATAACATCTGTTATATTTGTAAAGAAATCTAATATACTAATATTATCGTAGTTATCATCATTAATTACTACCAACTGTTTCGTTCAAACATTTTCTTTTGACTTTTCAATAATTAATTCAGCAGTGCTCCAATGAAATTCCAACAAAGCTTCCACCAAAGTATTTAAACTGATTAACTGGGCGGAATTAGAAAATTTAAATTGTGGGTCCGAAATTTAAAATGCATATAATGTGGTAGTTGAAACTTAAATTCAAGTCTTCAGAATAAAACAAATAATTTTAATCACCAGACTACATATTTAACATTTTATGAAGAGATTTGATCTATATAAAAACTTTTAACGCAATAAAATATCATAAAATTAAAATATACATAATTAAAATAGAGGAGGGTTCAAATGCCTCTATTTTTTGTGTCTCCATCATGCCTCCATTTTTAAAAACTTTAATAACTCAAAATCTAAAACTTAATTAAGAGTCAAATTAAAACCGTTGAATATGATCTACATCATTTTATCTACACAAGTGTAAAAATTTATGACATTCCAACTTTATTTTGGTTGTTATCATGAGCTTGTAAAAAATGTATAAATGCGGATAATTTAGAGACGTTGATTTTTCAACTTATTGATTCACATAAAAACAAAATTGAAATATGTTAATTTTTTATGAGAACATAGAGAAAATAACATAGATCACATTCAACGGTTTTATTTTTACTTTTAAGTTTTAGATTTTGAACTATAAAAGTTTAAAAAATGGAGACATAATAGAGGCACAAAAAATAAAAGCATTTGAACCCTCATTAAAATATTTAAATTATAGAGATGGCTACGCTCTTCTTAACTTACATTAAGATTCGCCCATGTTGAACAACTAATAAACTTAATAGCAAGACAAATATAATAAATTCTGAAGCTAATAAATTGAATTGTAATATAATAATGCAACCTAGCTACTTTATATTAGGAAAATAACCAAGGCAAATCCATCTAGTCTATGCTCTAGCTAGTAGAGCAAGGTGGTGCGCCAGTAAACTTTCTTAATGAGAATTTGCTAGATAGAGGTTATGCAAGTCAATAGTCATGGAAGGTTGTTTCATCAAGTTGATTAGTCATGTATTTAATAACAATTATGGTGGCAGCAATGTTACATAAATAACATTTGTTATTCCAAAATTATTAAACTATCTTTAAGAAAGTATAAATTATAACTAAGAACATGCATGCATGTATTTTACCTAGAACTATTGCTAATTTAAAATTTATTATGAAAGAAGTTCGGGATTTATGCCTGTAAATAACAAAAGATATAAAACAAAGAAATTAAGAATTACATTGGATTAATTAATTGACAATTAACAGCTAACCAAGGCTTAATTCCTAAAGATCGGCAAAAGCAGAAAAAAAAAAAAACTTTCCTAAAGGATTAATTGTTTGATCATCTGAATTAATTACCTATATTTATTTGATAAACACTAATTATATGTAGCCCAATTTTGTGTATAACTAAAATTTCGCTATATACATTTATATAAAATGACTTCAAACTTTAATAAAATAATCAGTTACTGTGCTCTAGCGTATGCAGAATACATTCCTAGCTACTGTTCTGTAATTTACCAGATGAGAACATGGTGGAGCTAATAATTAAACCAGTTATTGGATAATACGAAATATTTGGATACACAGACTTTTGGTGATTTAATGATTTATTCTTTGATTTTTATTTTTTATTTTTTTTAGTGATATAACAGGGATTGGAGCAAGTGGTTTTGTGGCCCCCAGAACAAATATATATGTTTATTTATATTTCTTTTAGAAGCTTAGTCTTGCTTAGAATAGAATGCACTCAAATGAATTAAACATGTGACCGTAAGCTTACTGCTTGCATATACTTTAAAAATCATTAATTTTTATCAATTTATGGATGCCTTATTGTTGTCTACGTTCGGTAGCTTGTATTTCTCTGAAATTGCTTAATGTAAACTTGTAAACCCACTAGGCATATTCTACGTGCTTAATCTTTCTATTTGTATGTAACATTGAAATATATAAAATATATATAATATCAATTCAATGGGGTTAATTTTATTCTTTTAATTCTAGAATGGTCCATTTGTGTTTGAATAAGGTCCATTTGTTATATATTAGCACAAATCTTAAAATGATCCCGTACGTTATCTTTTTCATTTAATTTTTTATTATTATTATTTTACTTATTAATTTAATAGCTGAATTTTATATATTTTCTTTGAGAATGATGCACCCGTATAATGTTATAAATTTGAACACGTTTTGTACAATATATAGAGTCAATGGAAAAAATAATCAAATTAGGTGTGGTATATCTCTATTAATTTTACTATATTCATATTTGATCTATTGATCTTATTTTTAATTAATTCAGAATATTATAAAATTTTATGTGAATACATCACTCGTGAAAAATAAAAAAAAATTACATATTTATGTTTCACTTGACTAAAGAAATTTCTAGAAAAGATATCCTAGAGAATTAAAAAAAAATGCATAATGCATGATTATGTTGCATTCTGTTATTGACAATATATATAAAGTAGCACCTTCCAAATTTCACTTCAACTACTTTTGCCACCCATTAATTAGGCACAAAACAAGCAAAACCCCCCAAAAAATCACATGAAAAAACCATCAATAAAAAAGAATACACATTATAAGCACAAGTTATTTCTCTCTTTATGAAAAGAAAATATTATGGTCAAACTACAAATTAATTAGATTTAATAAAGTCGAAACATGCATGAAACTGCCATCTAAAGAGACCGAACCGAAATTTCAGAAACGTTTTGATCAATAACTAAAAGCTCAGGTTTTTCACAAGCTTTTATTCAAGCAAAAGTTCTGCTTCTAGTTTCCTTTTTTTGAAAAAAAGAGAGGTGAAAATATCACCTGCCGACTTCAGTTTTTAACAGGTGTAAATTAATGTGCTTCTAGTTAATACCGTTGAATTCAATTAAAGCAGTAATCATTTGTAATTAAAGAAAGCAATAGCACAACAAAATTAAAAACCGGTACATATATATATAAGAATAAAATAATAAAAAGGGGGAAGGAATGAAGTCAAAGAGAAACATGTGGCACCATGACCTAATACTATCGGAAATATTTTATTGATCACTTCAGAAGCACAAATTCTGTTTATATTAAATACAAGTATTGGTGAACAATGTGTAAATTGTACATTGATGAATGACGTGTTGGACATTTATTGATGAATCAATTTTGAACAAACCGAATCTTAAATAATTGTTATCATCATTTTATAATTATAATAGATCAAGTCACAAAACCCATCAAGTACCAAACTTAGCAAAATTTATCCAGCACTGACACCATATATGAAGTCGATCCCAAAACCGGAAAAACTGCAGTCGGGAGAGAGAAACGGCCTGACCGAAATTATCACAAATCTCGGTACCGTTTTCGGAATAATAATAGAATACAAGGAAAAATAAAATAAAACAAAAAAGAACCAAAAGAACCATATATTTAGCTTCTACGCATCTGAAAAATGGACAGCCCATATAAAGGCAAGATGGATGCGGACACGTTTTCCTCATACTGTACCTCGTTAACTAAATATTGCCATTAAGTCCCTAAAATATGTTTATTTTCAATAAACTCATTAATCATAACCTAATTTTTGCTAAGAGTATTAATTATGAATGTATTATCATTAAATATATTAATATTAATTAATGGATAAAAGAACACAATATTAATGCCCAGATGTTGTTTTAACTTTTAACCAATCACCAAGAGGCTAGAAACTATATGCAAGGTATATCAAACTCTTATAATATATATACATATTTCTAGATAGTATATACACTCGTAAACAAAGAATATTAATTTTTCCTCAAACTAGAATGCTCGCCTGAAATTAGGATATGCGTATGTGTTTATTAAAAATATCATGTACACTTTCATCTAGAATTCACATCTAATAACTTATCTAAGAAAAAATTAATGCACTTAAAAAAAAAAAATGTACTATGTGTTTTGTCAAATCACAAGGGAGAGGTTGGAAGTTTTGAGTATATTCCCATATATATAATTTGACTTTGTTTGAGAAAGTAGCTAGCGCCACAAATATGTATTATTGAGAGGATACAATTGCAAAAAAAATCAACAGTGAACATATAGCGTGTAGTAATAAGATCAAATGCCATGTTATCTTTCACGTGGTAGATGTAATACTACTGCTAGTGCTAGACCAGCTTCTGGGATTTGCCCTGTATACATTTCTAGAGAGAGAAAGACCGATTTGTATTGGGAATATTTTGTCATGTATTTTTTTTCCATCTCGCATGTTTGCTTCACGCAATATGCAAAGTATTAGAAAGAAAGCAAGAGAGAGAGAGAGAGAGAGAGAGAGAGTGAGAAGTGTGGTAGGCTTCACTTCCTGCCGTGGCTTTAAAGTCTCATCAATACAACGAAACCAAAACAAAACTATACTATTATTTTTACCGGAAAATTTTTAACACAAAAAACGCTCAGAACTATGCAATATAAAATTCACATATAAAACCCTAAATAGTAACCCATCATGACCCTGCACCCATAACACCCAAAATCACCCCTCTTAATCCCTCTCTCTTCTCTTCTCATCCTCTTCCCCTCTCTACCTCCCCTAAAAATCCAACCTCAATCCACCTCTAGAAACATGAGTGGAGTCAACCCCAGCGGAGCAACCACTAGTGGAGGAGGTGGTGCTTGCAGTGGTTCTAGTTCCGGTAGCGGTGCTGGCTCTGGTGCTAGCACCGGGCCTTGTGGCGCATGCAAGTTCCTCCGCCGCAAGTGTGTGAACGGGTGCATATTTGCACCTTACTTTGATGCGGAGCAGGGTGCGGGGCACTTTGCGGCCGTGCACAAGGTGTTTGGTGCTAGCAATGTGTCGAAACTGCTCATGCAGATACCGGCACATCGCAGGCTCGATGCCGTTGTTACAATTTGTTATGAGGCACAAGCCAGGTTGAGGGATCCTGTTTATGGATGCGTTGCGCATATCTTCGCGCTTCAGCAACAGGTATGCTTTCTTAAATGGCTAGGGTTTGAATTTGTAAATTATTATTTTTTTTCTTCTTTTTGAACTTCTGTTCTCCAAATCTCTATTTGCTTGTGTAATTTTTCTTTCCATTATAACTTGCCTTGATCTCTACCTCTCTCTTTCTGTTTGGGGAAATTAAGAAAGTGTTCATATTTTCAGCAAGTAGTTCAGGAAATACAAAGTGCAAAGTGCAACCATTTGTAAGTGAAATATTGTCAATTATGTTGAATGTGTTCGTGGACAAACGGGTTAAGTATCTTTTGTGTACTTGAAGAAGAATTTGGGATGAAGTTGCAAGACAAAGGGAATAGGGAAGGGAAGGGAAGAAAAGACAAGATTCCTGTCAGTAGTTCTTAAAGAATTTCATTAAATTTCAAGAAAAGATCGATCGCAATGATATATGTCACATCAATCATAACATAAAAATTACATAAAGGTAAAGAAAACTCATGATTTGACAATGATTTTTTTTTTTTAATAATGAATGCAAAAGAATTTTGTATAGGGAGCAAGGTGCATAAATTTTCGTTTTACAAAAGATCTATTAACTGCAAGTTAGTTTGAATCTTTTAATGTGCTTTGAAAGATTTAGCTGAATTTGAGCTGAGAATTGGGAGTCCTTATTTGTTTGTTTCGGGCCTCTATCTTAAAAGGGTTTGTCACTTTCTAGAGAGAGAAAAGGGGTAACCGAAGCAAAATATGGCAAACAACCCCTTTCTGTTATATCTCTTAACTCTCTTTCTCTCTCTCTCCACAAGTGCATTTCTTGAACGTCAAATACGCTTGCTTTTCTTGTACCAGAAGTCTAATACCAATCTCTTAGCACATGGGCTCGCTTCATCTTGGGAGTAACATTTATTTTTGTATTGTTCAAATCTTATTATATAATACGAATTATTGTCAAACTTCACTAATTTTTCAAACAAATGTACTAGTCACAAACTTTAACACAATCCAGTATTCTTCTTTCTGTACTTTTTATATATAATTTCCAGAATTTTGTTGGGATCAGTCACAGAGAGAGATAGAGAGCGATTGTGCATTACAGGCATGCATTACTTGGTACCAAAGTTAGCTCGACCAAATCACAATTTGAATAAGCTCACCTACTCATAAACATAGACTATACTATATCTTATATATATTAATACAAGTTCTCATTGCATATATTTACTCAAGCTCAATCTTTTGGGGACTTCAAGTAACATACAGGTCATTTGTTTCGCGGGGACAATTAAGCAGATCATATTTATAGCCTTGTTAGAATGTTAATTAACTTCATATATTACTTTTTCATGCAGGTGGTTAATCTTCAAGCTGAATTGACCTACCTCCAAGCGCACCTTGCAACTCTAGAGCTCCCATCCCCGCCACCTCTTCCGACCCCACCAGTGCCCAATCCAATCATGCCACCTCAGCATTTCTCTATCTCTGACCTTCCATGTGCCAGCTCAGCTGGACTTCCACAGAGTGGAGTTGACCTGTCCTCCCTCTTTGACCCCTCAATTGGACCCACTGGGGGCCTTGTAGGAAACTTTGGTCCCTCTCAGTGGGGCCCACCTCATCCGCGTCAGCAATCTGGCAGCTCAGGTGGGGGTGACCTCCAGGCACTGGCAAGAGAGCTGCTTGACCGGCATAGGGGTGGGTCGGGCGTTTCTCCCGACCGGCCTTCTTCTCTCTCTAAATAAGAAAGAGAAGCATGCATGATGGCTTTAACAAAAGGAAGATGAAATGCATGCTAATGAAATAATTAACAAGATGTTAAGGTGAAGACTAAGGGCATGGTAGGTACCTGGCATTGGCCGTTTTTCGTAATTTCCATCAATTTGTTTCTTTATTTTCTTTTTTTTTATTGGATAATTAACCCAACTTTTGGAAGAGATGTAGCTCACTTTTGGAATACTGTTTCATTGGTCTAAGAAAGGGAAAAGGAACATTTTCTTTTGCTAATGGATTTGCTCAAATTTTTAGTTTTTAATGCTAAATGATGGTCAGATTTAAGTGCAAAATCTATGGTCTAGTATCTTTCAGTGAAGCTTGCTTTGAAAATTCTAACTTCTGCATAAAATTTAGTTTTGATCAGTAACTTCAATATTTTAAGTTCATAGATGCTAGGTCTCCATTTCATTTATGAAAAAAGACATCCAGTGTCTCTTTTTAGTAGACATATTTTTGGACATCATCCTAGATTTGCTGATGTTGGTAGTGCTGATAGTATATCCATTGTTAGTATATAATGTAGAACATTCATTCTCTCTTAGGTAGGCCCATCTATGTACTAAATTTTGGTATCATGAAATGATAAATGCATATGTTGGTAGTACTTATAGTATCTCCATTGTTAGTATATATATATATATATATAATGTAGAACATTCATTCTCTCTTAGGTAGGCTCATCTATGTACTAAAGCGTGGTATCATGAAATGATAAATGCATCTCCCTACTCTCACTTTCTAACTGGATATATTATTAGCGAAAGGGGGATTAATGATTGGGTAGCTTTAGATAGAAAGGAAATTTGGTGGCATCTTTGACTGGTGCAATTATTTGGGCTAAAAATTCCCTTGTATTCTGGGTCTTGTTGTTGTTTTCGTTAGAGAAATGATCATTTCAAGGAGACCAAACCAGTGTTTATAGGGAATTTCACTTATAAATGCACTTATAGCTGGTCATCTACCATATTGTTTTGCAATGTTTGAATAAAATTAATTCTGATATAACCCTACGATTTCATGATATTTCAGTACGTATTCCTCTTGCAATCTGGACTGTGTTTTTTTTTTTTTTTTTTTTTTCTTTTTCGGGTTGTCATATTGTATGTTGAAGCATTATTTAAGAAGGTTCTGTAATAAAAATGATTGTATCTCATTTAACTTCATTTGTGAAGATAAATAAAATTAGTTTCACTGCCATCAACTTTGTTGTCATATATAAGTAGTTCAAGCCATTTCTCAGGAATCTATTAATGCAGCAACTTATATGTATTCATTTATCTTTATATATTTGGAGAACTTTTCATGCATTGATCGATATGGGTTTCTTATGGTGTTGTGGTTCATTTTGGCCGGAGGATCTGATCTTGTTATGGGGCGTATATTGATCATAAAATAAATATAAAGTCTCTCTCTCTCTCTCTCTCTCTCTCTCTATATATATATATATATATGATATATGTTTTGTGTATCATTTTTTCTTTTTTATGCGATGATGATCGATAAATGTCAATTTGTAGTTGAAATAAATGAAAAATAACTGTTATATTGATGACCATATTACACTACATGTGATGGAATTTGGATTGTTCTTCTATTTTTATTATTTTATTTTTTTCTGTGCTCATTTGGACTATTGTCATACATATGAGGGCATGAGGCTATGTATGAAGAAACTTATTTATATATATTTGGTACCAAATATAATTGGTGGATTATTAAGAAAAATTATGATAAAAATGACCTATTACATTCAGAGAATTAAAGTTCACGAAATATTAGGAACATTAATTTGTCTCTATCTATTAACAACCTTATATTTTGTCTTTTCTAGTCAAATGCCCATAAGTCGTGGTGGGATGAGTACATTTATAAATAGATGACAATTTATGATAATTAAGTTGTCAACTGACAACAGTAGCATTTAATTCTATCACTCGTTAACTTGTCAAGTAATCTAAAGTGAGAGAGGTCATAACAAAAATGAAATAATTAAAAACCGATAGAGACTTTAAACAACAAAAGAGGTGGGGGTTGAGTTTTAAATTTTAAGGGGCTTTATCAATGCATGAGAAAGAATGAATGGCCATGCATGATCCTTATTCCTTCTTTGATGGTACTTTAGATTTGTTTTGGAGTGGAGACTTTGATTTTTAAATGATTTCTCCTTTTATAAAAAATACGGACTACAATTAATTAGCACCAAATATATATAAATTTCTTCATTGCCTCATAGGACAATAATCCAAGTTATCACAAAAAAAAAACACAGAAGAACGGTCCAAATGGCATCACACATATAGGTGTATTTTGGTTAAATGGTCATCAGTATAGAACAGTTCTTTTTAAAACAAAAACAAAATATTCAACATCCAAAAAACATCCAGATGCATGGAATATCCTAGTTTTCATTATAACATAACATGCATATGATTCATGATTGAAGAGCTAAACTTTAAAAAGGCTAGTAAATTCCACTTAATTCAATATATAAAAATAATCATATTAAGTCTAATTATCATGAGTACACAAGTATAGTCTTATAAGTAGATTATTAGCTAATTTCCACTCATCACAGCGTACAGCTTTTGATTTGAGAAAAGAAGTAACTATTTATCTTAAAGGAGGTACATTTTTTTTAGGAGAACTAGGGGTCATATGCCCATATTTGATTGATTGTAAAACTTAAAGGAGGTACATTTGCAGTTGTATAATTCTCTTTCGGGTACAAAGAAATATGGCTTGCTATGCCACCAAACTCCGGGTACTATTGGTTCGATAGAGATGTAGCTAGGGTAATATATATATATAGCCGAATGTTTGGTACTCAAGTTTATTTGTGAATAATATAGAAGAATATACTTTTCTTTTTCTCAAGAAACAAATACAAATACAATTGGGTTAAAGTGAAAATCGGTCAAAGAAAGCTTAGAAAATTTTCTTCTAACTCTTAGGTGATAGAAGAGTTTTCGAGTCCGAATTTGCTGTAATTCCGAGAGGAATTATAGGATTATGAAATTCTCATATCAACCGTTCAAATGTTTCCATGTGTGGATCTCGAAAACGTTCTAAAAAAATTAAGTTTTCATGCACGCATCTCGAAAAAGACCAATGGTTGAGATCGAGATTACAGGTCCTGTAATTCGCCAAGAATTACAGTAGATTGATTTTCAGAGTTTACCCGGAAGACAATCCAAATTCTTGAACATTTTACTGCATATGAATGCCATTAATTGTCTTTTTTTTTATTCTATTATTTAATCAATGTCTTCCCTAGTAATTATATTCTTTAAGCAATAATAATAATGATAATAACATTTAAAACAACAAAAATAATATTTTAAATAACATTCTTAGATTTAATTTCTGGGACCAATCTATTTTTCGAGCGGTTATTCATATCATTATAATCATTATTAGTACTAAAATTATTAATAATTAATATATTTTATTGTTGTTGTTATACTATTTTTATTATTTGTTATTGTTATTATTATTCATTATTTGATTATATTACCACCATAAAATTTATGAAGGAGATAAGTCCTGTGTGAAAATCAAGCTAGCATGTCATATTAATTCTCCCCAGATATACAGTGTTAAATTGGATGCTTAGTAAAAACACTATAACTGAGCGAATGTTGGGAGAATTTTGGCTCATAATTCCTAACTTCACATAACTTATTTGGTCCTTTTATTTATTATCTCTATATACATATTAATATTAACGGTGCTATGTCATTTTTTTATTGTAAAAGATAAGACCAACTACGGGATTTAATCAAAATTGTATTCTTTTTTTTTTTTTTTATGGTGAACAAATCAAGATGTTAAGAATGAATTTGGAGTTGAATTAGCGAAGGCCTTTATTAGGCCTGGTATTTGACAGGCTATAACTCAAACTGCTGTATTCGCTCTAATACAAGTCCAAACTACTACCTAATATATGTCCTTGGGCTGTCTATGGGCTTCAAACAAATCAGGTGAGACGACCGATTTTGATGTAAATATCTCTGCTTTATTTATTTTTTGGGAAAAAGCCAGTAGGCAATATATATTCTTCTATTGATCTGGCATTACTTGCAAACGAATCGAACTGAATTGAATTTACCCTAGAGTGAGTTTGAATTTGAATAAGATTTGAACCGAACTGATTTGATTTGTTTTAGAACGAACTAATTTCGAATCAAATTAATTGCGAACTACAAATTTTACGAATCGAAGTCAATCGAATTACGAACTACAATTTTTTTGGCCGCCCTGGTCATACCGGTAGTTTATACATTAGTTTTTTTTCATGCGTAACAAAATTCACACTGATGAATTATGGGCCAGCTTAAGATTCTCTTACCTTTTATGGTACTTAATTGATCAAAATCATGGCATAGACCTAGTCAAATGAAACTAATTCCATTGTTAATTTGTTACGCCAATTAAAGGTGTTTGGAACACTCTAGTAGTATCTCTATATAGCAAAACAATAGGGCATTTACAACCCTAATACAACACTCCAATTAAAGGTGTTTAGAGCACCCTAGTAGTGACTCTATATAACAAAATAATAGGGCATTTACAACCTTAATATGACACTCCAATTGAAGGTGTTTGGAGCCCTCTAGTTGTGTCTCTAGATGACAAGATAATATGGCATTTACAACCCTAATACAACACTCCAATTGAAGGTGTTTGAAGGACTCTAGTTGTGTCTCTAGATAACAAAATAAAAGGTCGTTTACAACCCTAATACAACACACCAATTGAAAGTATTTGACGCACTCTAGTAGTGTCTCTATATAGCAAGATAATATGGCATTTACAATCCTAATATAACACTCTAATTGAAGGTGTTTGGAGCACTTTAATAGTGTATCTATATGACACGATAATAGGGCATTTACATCCCTAATACAACACT
This sequence comes from Carex rostrata, assembly GCA_964058875.1. Classification (NCBI taxonomy): domain Eukaryota; kingdom Viridiplantae; phylum Streptophyta; class Magnoliopsida; order Poales; family Cyperaceae; genus Carex; species Carex rostrata. Next base: position 2,136,590 of record CAXKVT010000016.1, on the reverse strand, counting down.
CCAATTAAAGGTGTTTGGAGCACTCTAAAAGTGTCTCCATATGACAAAATAATAAAGTATTTACAATCCTAATACAACACTCCAATTGAATGTGTTTGGAGCACTCTAGTAGTGTCTCCATAGGACAAGATAATAGAGCATTTACCACCCTAATACAACAATCCAATTGAAGGTGTTTGGAGCACTCTTGTAGTGTCTCCAGATAGAAAGATAATATGACATTTACAACCCCAATACAATACTCTAATTGAAAGTGTTTGATGTAGTCGAGTAGTGTCTCCCTATTGAACCTTTTAAATTATTTGGTCTAAATCATTTGAAGTACTCAATTTCACCTCTTTTGCACAGATGAGCCTGATGTCATAATTACTTGCAGTATTCTTATAGATGAGTTGTGCAAAAATGGTGAAGTAGAGAAGGCATCTTTATTGGTGGGTTGTATAAAAAAATCAGTATTATATACCAGAAAAAGAAAAGGTCATTACATTTTTTGTATGTAATGTGAAGTTTGAAAGGTATAATTAAACCTGATGTCGTGTCCTGTAACTCTAATGCATGGGTTTCCAGCAATGGCTTGAGAAAAAAATGACGCAATTAGAGCTTTAACGTGAAAACACCTATAGTAAAATTGCAGAAGTTTTTTGTCTTGGAAAAATAGAGAGATGATAATTAATTAATTTCAAGCACTCTTTGCTTTAGAAAAATAATGACGCAAGTAGCTAGAGCTCCAATGTGAAAAACTTTAGTCAAACTGATAAAGTTTTTATCAAGGAAATAGAAACACAACAACTGGTATAATTATCTAAACAGAGGGGGAAAAAAAGGCAAATTGACCACATCAATTAAATTCTTTTGCATGTAATCTACCCCGTTTATCATGAACACAATTCGAATTTGAATCCAAACTGTCTGTTACATGTTAAATGAATCTTCAAGTTATTCATCTCATATTAATATTGCTGTGTGAATTCTGGTCATATCCGAAGTACTCTTCATACAACTCAGTTTACAACAAACTCACAATTTGCATTATTGCAGAAAATAAGGACTCGAGACTCAACTTTCACGGAGGTTCAAACTTTTATACATGTTGATGCAAGCTTCTCTGCAGACTTAATCTGGCATCAATATATTCGTGTTTGGATGAAACATAGAGATAATGAGAATGGCCACTAATCCGAGCTAACTTTTCAATCGCTAACAAAATATTTTGTTGGATTAGTGGATTAGCCACTAACCGAGAAAAGTTGTTTACTCAAGCCCATCCAAACATAACTGATCATAATATTATAATATGATCAAAATGTATGTTAATTTATGTTCATTGAAAGATTATCAATAGACAATTGTACTACATAAAGTAAGTTATATATATAGAGAGAGAGATGGACTTGGGTGAGACGCGGAGCACCACGCGTTTGTACTTCACGCCATATTTTCATTTTGAAAGTCCAAACAACCGATCCGAACTGTTAGATGTGATCTCCATATTGAAATATACTTGGAGACCAAATTTTACATTTTTTTTAATTTTTTTACTATTTATTAAGCTACTTTGAAAATCTGAAAATCCGGGTGAACAGTAAAAAACAGTAAAAATTTCTGGACCACCGGATCAGCGATTTTCAAAGTGGCTTAATAAATAGTAAAAAAAATTCAAAAAATGTAAAATTTGGTCTCCAAGCATATTTTAATATGGAGATCGTGTTGAGCGGTTCGGATCGGTTGTTTGGATTTTCAAAATGGCTAAAATGTACCATAAAGCACCAAACGCGTATACTCCGCGTCTCACCCAAGTCTCTCTCTCTCTCTATATATATATATAGCGCCACCATATTGAATCGCAAATTGAGCTACAGAATACGAGCAACGAATACATAGATCCGAGACACCTGTAGCAAGTTGAAAAGGCCCGTGGGCCGTGGCCCAATTCCCAGGCCTCATTTAGTGGCCTATAACACCTAGAAAATAACATCACCCTTTTGGAAAAGCCTAATAAAAAATTCGTCCACATTTTAGATTCATGATTCAAATATAATACCCACGCAAGTTCTTTTATCTTGTAATGCATAATATATTAAAATTCTGAATTCTCGACAAAGGAAAAAAAAAATTTCTAAGATACGAGTAAGATTCGGAAATTATTTGTAAGAATAATATGAGTATGATTCGGAAATAATTTGTAAAATTTCCCGAATAATTCACGAACAGTTAATATTCTCTCGACAAAAGAAAAAAATTATAAGATACGAATAAGATTCGGAAATTATTTGTAAGAATAATATGAGTATGATTCGAAAATAATTTGTAAAATTTTCCGAATAATTCACGGATAGTTTACGAATAATTCACGAATAATTTATAATGTACGCACTTGGCAAAATTCTCTTGGATGTTATTTAACGATCAATCAAATTTCGAAAGGTTAAAGTTAAACCTCCTAGAGAATTGAAGAGGTGTAATAATTAGTTCTTACTAGTGTCAAATAAGATATTTTTAGTATGGAATAAATGTCTTATTTAAATACCATGAGGCGACCATTTATACCTAACTTAACTAATATTCGTTGACCCATCGACGACCCATGTCATTAAAAATTAATTAAAGATACTTGATACAATTTTCTATATTTCAACCGACCGATCTTAACTAATATATTAATTCAATTAATTAACATGCTTATCCTCGTTGAAATAGTTAACAAAAGACCTATAATCGTTTCAAACCTAACAAGGAAACTGTCTTCAATAATCTAACTGTACCAAATAAAACCGCACTGTTTAGCTTTAGAATTTCTCCTGTTAGTACAATTTTGTATGTTAACTGATCTATTCTAAATATTTTTTTACATTTTACAGTGAGGCTACGGTAACGGTACTATGCATATTGGTCCATACTATGAATCAATATCTCTATTTTTAAAGTTCAAACTGTTGGATCTTAATCCGACGTTGAGCATATATGTGATATAATTATGAATTGTTTACTGTCATATAAGATTATCACAATTAAAGTGATATAATATGGAATTAAGATATTAGACAATCTATGTATTCAATAGGATGTGATCCATAAGTGTGTAGAATAATTTGGGTAAAAATCAAATTATTAATGGACTGATTCTAAAATTTGCAATTGAGAAAACTGTCTTTTGGGAGCCCAGTGCGGGTGGCTCACCCGCACTGGATCTGAGTGCAGACGCACTCAGTACTTAGCCAATTTTTGAGAACTTCAAAACAACGCAGGAAAAAGTCCGAGCGTAATGCGGACGCACTGAGCTCCAGTGCGGGTCAACCACCCGCACTCAGGACTTAGTCGATTTTCTGGAAGTTCAATGCAGAAAAATGTCCGAGCGTAGTGCGGACGCACTGAGCTCCACTGCGGGTCAACCACCCGCACTCAGGACTTAAGGCAAAATTCGAGGCTGAAGTTTAAGGCGATTATTTGGACACGTTTCTGTTAGTTTGTAATAATCTAGAAGTCAATAATACGATAAATTATCATAAAGCTTTGTTCATGAATTGAATGTTTATTTATATATCATTTTGTTGCCTTGAGTATTATTGAATTTATGGATCATTTCGAGTTCATGACTGAAATTGTGAAACTCCATAATATAGATGATATATACTCTTAAAAAGTCACTGACCAAGGTAATTAGCAGGAACACTAATTACCGTGATAAGGTTAGTATGTGGATTAAAAGATGGTTAAGTTTTACAAACCACCTGACACGAGATGTCATTTTAATCACATAGATACATGTTCTAGGAACATGGTATTTGACAGACCCCGAATGAAACATTAAATAGAATTGTGTTTGTGTCATTTATGTTTTCATTCAGTGTCAAGTTCTGCAGTATGAGATATTTATCGTTCCCACTGAGAAATATGTATGTGTGATTGTTATCTAATGTTGTCCGTAAAAGGCAGTCATAACGGTAGCTTTTCCATATGTATAGCTTAGCTGAGGAAGTGATAATTTACCAAGAATACTATTTGTCCCTCGTATTTTATACGAGCTATAGCATCACTGGGCCCTTTAATAGAGTAAGATTATATGCTAGCGGTATAATTACAAGAGTGATTATATTTGATAATCTGCTCAAGATCAAGAAAAGATTCAGTTAGAAAGGATGACACACATCTACCTTGAAACTAATCTAATAGCTATGAGACAGAAGAACAGACATAAGTAAATAGTTTACTGGATTGTGATATTGTACAGTACAGCATCATCTGTGTAATTGGATGGTCATGATGTATACTGCCAGATACCGCTCATGATTATAGAAGTTAAAACAGTTTTAACTCTATTTACCAACATAACACAGATCCTATTGGGTCACACCATATAGGAGTTAATCGGAGAATCTTATTGTGATTGATTATAAATTGGTTATGATCAATAGTAAGATGGTTATAATTAATTATACGTGTTATAATTAAATTATAAATGTCATATAGCATGACAAGCAAAAACAACGGTTAATTTATAAACGTACACGGTACGTTGTATAAAAGTTACCGAAACAACAACTGCAAGAAATATAATTGTTCAAAATAATTATACGAATATTATTTGTATTCGGGCCGAGGGCATTCGGGTCTTTTCAGATTCGTCCTTATCCGCATGACATGTCATCGATCCTATCCAGATGACACGTTATCAATCCTATTCACATAACACCTCACCCCCTAGGTGGCATGCCTTATCGTAGGGGTATTCTGGTCTTTTCACATCATTTTAGAGGCTATAAATAGAGGGGTGCATGAAGAGATTAAAATACTAATTCACTCGTATCGTTTCGTGTCGAAACGAATCGGTATTTTCTCTCTTTCTCAGTTTCTCTCCCAAATAATGTTTCGGTTGAGAAAAGAAAGTTATACGTAGTTCACGTATAATCTTGCGGGTTGTTGTGAATTATATTTACGGGATTGATGAATAGTGTTTTCCCAAATTTCGCGGTATTTCAGTTTTGCTCGATGAAACTGAGTAACTGAAAATTCGTGTTTATGGGTTTTCGTCTTTTTATCTGTGAATAGTGTTTTTGCAGAATTCCGCAGTTTATAGTATTTCTGGGAAAAGAAATAAACCGCTTTCTGGTTAGTCCTAGTGGATAACCGATAGAGACATCAGACGTCTGATGCTCCGAGGAGAATCATTCCCGTGATATAGCTCTACTCTTTCGGTCTGCATTCCAACTATGATTTGGAAACAATGTATAAATATGTTATATTAATCTATTTAATTGGTAAGTAGATTAAAGTTTTAGAAATCAATCATGGAGTAGATCTGTAAAAATGATTAAATTGGATTTTGATGCCAAAGGAATACTGAAGGTGGACCGCCTTGAAAAGTTTCCTGACATACCCCGTTTAATCCTGAGCTTAAGTTGGCCGTATAAATTTTTGTTCTACGGTCATTCCGCAGCTTAAGCCTAAACGGGTTTTGGTTATCCCGAAACCCAACAATTTCGACCTAGTGCGAACGTATTGAATCCAGTGCAGCCCAGTCACCCGCACTCGTGTTGTCAGATGTGTAAACCTATATAAGGATGGGTCCCCAAGGCATAAGATAACTAACTCATCTCAGAATTCTAAAAAGGGTTATTCTTAGACATAATTTTGAGAGTCTTCTCCCTTCTTCCATCATCAAAGAATTGAGAGGAGAAATCGATTAGAAATTTGGAAAGGATTTCTCAAGGGCGATCTTGTTGTTTTAGAAGACCTAATCTAAGATTCAACCATAAAGGCATGAGGGAATAGCTAGGCATCTAGAGTCTTGTCTCGCGCTCACGGAGACGGTTGCTGCTCCAACTTTGGATTTGATATTCCATGGAAAACGACATGGAATCAGGTATTGTATTCCGCACTAAAGATTATGTTTTGAGTCTCTTTGGCATATGACGGTCTTAGGTTAAGGTGGGGATTATTTCTTCTTCCCCGGGGTGTAAGTGTTTGACCCCTAGATGAGATGTAATTGTTTGACCTCTAGATAAGGCGTAATTGTTTTGCATTTATGATTCCCAACACAAACAACTAATATGCACCGTTCAACATGTTCTTCATATAAAAATGTACTTATAGATCATATTTTACATTTGTTAGAATTTTTTTAATATATTGTAGATAGGTAGAAAATCACTTCATATAAAAATTCTTAATCATTAATCGAAAATAGTGATTTTCTATCAATTTAAAAAATAGTAAAAAAAATTTTAAATTACTCTACAAGTACATTCTCATACGAAAATTATATTGAACGGTTCAAATTGACTTTGTAGACAATATGCGTTATGCATAGTAACATAGCCTCACTCAAATATTTAACTTTATATTGATTGATATAACATGGTTTATAGACTAATCTACAAGTTTTTGTAAAAGAAGTGTACAATCAGATCAAGTGTGTGCGGCACTTAAAACAGCATGGAATCGAACAATGACATTATTTTCAAGATGCATGTAACTTTTTGAGATTCTGGTAAAAACTTTTCCTAAAAAATTTGAAGTGCGGTAAAGTAGCCACGACAGCATATGCAACTCAGATTTAAAACAACAACAAATAATATTTGAATCTGAGATTCTAACTAAATGCACCGCGCAATATTCTTGATCTTATGCAATAAAATATTCTATACTTTAATGTAACCGCATGCTATTATCGTACCAAATCAGGCGTCAATGCGTCATTATAAAATAAAAATCCGAGCAAACCAGTCCCTTGTATGAAAATATATATTATTGTAAATCGATAAAGCCCCAGGTGGCTAAAATTCGACGCAATGCATTATGAAAGGGCGTAAAAAGAATAAGTAGACTTTTCTAGCTTACAATTAATGTGGCATGTACTCTTTACTTTATAGCTAATTTAACGGCCTTTGGGATATCTGAAGAGGCGAAACGAAATGAATCAAATCGATCGATCCGGTCCCCACGAATTTCTTAAATTTTTCTGGTTCTCCTCTTTTTGGTTTTCTAAATATGCATTTGCATTCGACATTCTCACGCTTCCATCTTTTCACCAGACCCAAATCCAATATTGATCCTTCATGGCCCCACTGACGTGCCATTTTATTGGAAATACAATTCTTTCTCTTTTCACGTTTGGTAAAGGTTCTCTGATTACGATAAAAATGCAAATAAGGTGGTTAGATTATATAAACTAGGATGAGGAGGCTGTGTGAGAATTGGTCCGTACTTTGAATCAATACTTTTTCCAAACATGATAATATAGATATGGACGGTTGATAATCTTTTTTTCAAAAAAAAAAAAATAATAATAATAAATCTATATTTTTGGTTACAAAGTTCAAAAGGTTAATCTTAACTATTCAACATGAATTTTGGATGAAAAATATTTGCATGCTAAATTTTATATAATTTTAGAATTATTTTACTATTTGTGTAGATAAGTAGAAAATCTCTACTTTTGAATGGTTTGAAATCTATAGATTAAGTGATTTTCTACCTATTTAGAAAAAGAGAAATGTTCCTGTATCCCGAGCCATCAAAATCGAGTCCGTCCCCGAACTGGTTTAACTGGGTTTAACCGTCTGCTAATAACGGTAATTTATTAATTTGCCATTAATTAACGAATTGTTGTTTTAACACATTGCAGTTTTAATTTGATTGTTTTAAACGTTAGTTTTGCATGCTTTTGTACTGTGTTTTAATTTGGTGGACAGTTTGTTAGGAACAGTTGTAATCACCAATCCCGGAATTAGTCCCCCGGATTGTTAACGGTCCTCTAATCATTTTCTAACTAATTAAGTACTTTAACTAGTTAAACTAGTTATAAGTACTTTAAAGTACAATTTAAACCCAGTTAGCTCGGGAACGCGGTGGGGATTTTGTTCTAATTTTAATTATGTAAATTAACAGCTTTTGATATTTAATAACTAAAAAAATAGTCTTCATTTTGAACAATTAATCTATTAAATAAAAAAATTTCAATGTTTGTAAACACATGTTTATATGCTTTAAAATGTGTTTGTAAACACAGGTTTATATGTTTGTAATCACAGATTTTTCAATGTTTGTAAACACAGGTTTATATGCTTTAAAATGTGTTTGTAAACACATTTATATGCACAAATTTTCAATGCTTTTGTTTATGTTGTTTGCTTGCCAGTACATATTGGTTTACATGCTTTTGTTCACAGGTATTGTTCCTGGCACATTCTGCACAAATGAAAAAAAAAAATGTGCTGGGGACGCTCTCGAGGATTAGTACAAATTTAGAGTTGTAAATTTTGTGCTCGGGGACACGCTTGGGGATTGGTTCAAATTTAGAGCTGTAAATTTTTGCTCGGGGATGAATTTGGGGATTCGTTTTTGCTTTAAAAAATGAAAATTTAACTCATTTACAATGAAAGTTAATCACTTAAATGCAGTTGATTAAACGTTTTCCCTTATATGTTTAAATTATACGATTGTTTCGCTATATTTGGTTGTGTTTTTGTTAAATTTTTTTAACAGAGCATTTTTCTCTTCATGCAGCGAAATTCTATACAATAAAGAAAGATTGGTATTGTTATTGTGCTGTATGAAGTAGAACATGATCTTTTTGTCGCCGACATTCTAGAAGGTTGGGGGACGCGGACAGGTACTTTGTTTGAGGTACAATTATCAACTTTCTTAGAAAAATATATAAAAAATGTAAAGTTTGATCTACAAGTACATTTTCATATAATATAAATCATATTAAACAATTTAGATTAATTCATAGTACTGTAGCCTAACTCGTATAGTTATCAATTACCTTTCTGCTGTGAGTTAACCATAACAAACAAAAAGTGAAAGAAATAAGATTAATTATTCGAGTGTTGAGAAAGAATTCGCTTGATCGGATTCATGCCCATCAACGTTTTTTTTTTCTTTGGAAATTTATCGTACAAAAACGAATTTCACTTGTGCAAATTTTAATTGACCATTTAATAAAAACCAACAAGAAAGAATGTAAAGAGAAAATAATAAAAGGAAGAATATGCAAAATGGGCGGCAAACGCTCTACTTTTCCCGCCAAATGGCACGCACCCAAGTATTTAACAAATACATAGCATAGCGGTCCGTATCTCTTCTTTCGGTTAATTCTCCTTTGTTTTTTGAACATAAGATGGCGACATCCAATTTTATACTTACAAAAGAATAATAATATATAGGCCACTTGTTCTTTCCGTGTCCTTTCCATGTGCATGAACTTATTTTCCTTTTTACTTTTCTTTTTTTTGATTTTTTGCTTGGTGAGTGATGTCTGTACGAGAAAACAACAGTTTTTACTTTTTAGGAAGTTAAAATCAGATACAAACTTTCATTTTCTTAAAATTTTCTTAAATATTGATCAAATGTGCCACAAAATCTATTGAAGTAGGGTGCTGTCACTAATAAATCTTTTTTTTATGTGATTTGAGTAAATAAACGAACATATTGAAGATGTCAAAAATTCTATATGATGCTATTATAAACAAAATTGAAGTTGTCAAAAATATTTTATGCGGAAATTTTATTGATTACACCTTTTAGTTTTGAGAATTTTTATTTTAATTTGAACATAATACATAATAGGATTTTACTAAACATATTACCTTTAAATTTGGTTTTACGGTCCACAACTCCACATGAACCGACACCATATTTATTTTGTAAAGTTTTAATATATCATACCCGTTATTTATTTCAGTTATTTCATTAAAAGTGGTCCAGAAAATACGCTCCAAGAAACAGCCACGTGCGATACACGTCGGTACACCGTACACCAATGAACCAACCTATAACTATAAACAACAGCAGTGTCCTTTACTTCCTTTTTATGGGATCAAACCCCATTTTCTATTGAATTTTTTTACCAGTACATAATTTTAAATATATATCTAGTAATTCTAATTTCAATTTTTACTCGAAAATTTTCTAATTTGTAAAGGCATACATGCTAACATATTATACAATATTTTTTGTTGGAGGTCACTAAAATGTGTCGTTTGTCACGAATTAGTTACACAACATTGATTTGTCTCTAAGTACCCACTGCAGTTTGTATTTGTTTCGATTAAATCACTTTGTTAATATTTTTATCTAAAATATTAATGGAATGCCACGTTGAGGTCTAACTTATCATTTTTTAAAATTAAAAGTTTCTAAGCAATTTCGAGGCAACATGCAGCCTTCCCTCTTCCCATTTATTTCTATTCCTCCCGAATTTTTTAAAAATACCCAAAAAATAAAACAAATTAATAAAAATAACCAGGTTTTTGGAAAAATTTTAAAAATGCCCAAACCGTCCGAGAAATAGGCGGTCCGGAATTAAAATTCTCAACCACCCAGGATATAGGCGGTTCGGAATTAAAATTCCCAACCACCCAGGATATAGGCGGTCCGGACCCGAAATTTTTTTATATCTTCACCCCCATAGTTTTTTCTCTCTCCTCCCCATTCATTTTCTCAAAATCTCCCTCTCTCTCCTCCCCACCCGAATTCTCTTCTCTTTTCTCCTCTTTTCTTCTCTCTTCTCCCAATTTGCATGTAAGTCCCTATATTTTTTTGAAATTTCGCTGTTAGTGTAAAAATAGTTGTAGATTAGTCCAATTAAGTTAGTAGGTACCAAAATTAGTGTTATTTATTTTTAGTTAGTTGAGTTAGTGCTAGTAAGTTATAATTAGGGTTAATTAATTACGGTACCAATTTAGTGGTAATTAGTGTCAATGTAGGTACCAAAAATATTTGTAATTAGTGATAATTAAGGTGCCAAAATTAGTTTTAATTTTATTTTGGATTTTTTAGTTCAAAACTTGATCGTGATTAGTGTTAATTAGTTGTAATTAGGGTTAATTAATTAAGGTACCGAAATTAGTGGTAATTAGTGCTAATGTAATGTAGGTACCAAATTAGTTGTAATTATTGATAATTGATCGTAATTAGCGTATTATAGCATATTTTTATCGCAATTAGCATATTTTAACATAGTTGAGTATATTTTTACCGTAATTAGCGTGTTTTAGCATATTTTACGGTAATTAGCGTATTTTAGCATATTCTAGTATATTTCACCCGAATAACATATTTTTTTCATATTAGAGTAATTTAGCATATTTTTACCGCAATTAGCTTATTTTATCATATTTTGCATATTTTTACCACAATTAGCGTATTTTATCATATTTTGATCGTAATTAGCGTATTTTAGTCAATTTTAGCATGTCTAATTTTTTTTAACAACGTAGGATGGTTAGGGGACGGCCTAGGAGACCACCACCACCCGACCCTGTTGATGAGCCCATTCCCGTGGACAGCACGGAGTATATCAGTCCATTACTATGGATACCTCACAGTGAGCACCGAGTCTCACTGGCATCCCGAGAGGTACTTGATTACTTTTTTTCTTTCATTTTTTTGAAGTTTAAATTTTTTTCAAGTTCTTGTATTTTCAGGTTTTTATGTTGTTTCATTTTTTTCAACGCAGAGTAAGGACCCTCTAGAATGCAAGAGTCGGTTTTATGGCATCCAGTACTACTCTCAGATGGACCGGTATCTACGACATTTGGGTTTGTATCATTTGGTCGAAATTACGGAGACGGAGTGTAAGGTCATTAATGCGTCCCTCATCCAGGGACTAGTGGAGCAATGGCGCCCCGAGACGCACACGTTCCACTTACCATTTGGAGAGATGATAGTGACTCTCCAAATTTCCTCCTTCGGTATGACATTCTTTATTTTATGTCAAGTTAGTTAAAATTTCCTCCTTCGGTACATTTATAATGTTAAAATTTATTGAATTATTGGTATCCTTACAGGGTCCTGCCTGCATACCGACACCGCCTGAGCATCAGACTGGATCTCTGGAGATCCACCCTACGCATGATGAGGGCTTGTCTTTCAGCCTTGCAGATCTAGTTGGCGGGGATCAGTGGGATACAGCCGCCTCTCCGCCATCACGTCAGCCGTATCCACCCAGGGCTCACGATTGGGAGGCCTCTGGTAGTGGGACTCAGCCTGACTTATCATTGTTTCATACCCCCCCCCCCCCGCCAGCTACCCACACCGCCGAGGATCCATGGGGTACAACACTCACGATGAGCAGAGAGGCTGAGCCCGAGGTGGAGATCACACCATCTCGCGTGGCGCATGAAGGAGAAGTACAATGGAATAACTGGCATTGGGTTTTCAGCAGAGAGAACAGAGGTAGACCAGCTGACCGATATTCCGATTCGCGGTATCATTGATAGAGAGTTTTTTTATAGTTTTATATTTTTATATTTTTCTATAGTTTCTTATGTTTTATTATGTTGTATGTACGCTGGTTAGCTTATTATGATTTATGTTTTATTATGTTTTAGGTTTAGTTTTGAGTTGAGCTGAGTTTTATGGTAGTATTTATACAACAGAAAAACACTAAAAAAATAAGAACAAAAAAACACTACAAAAAAACACTAAAATAAAACACTAAATAAAATAACAACAACAAAAATAAGAACAAAAAAACACTAATAAAAATAACAAAAGTTAAACACTTGAAACATTCATCGGTTCGGGCTATTTTTGTCAGCTTATATCTCACGTTCTGTTCGGAGATTCTGCATGAAACTTGGCAGTGCTGTTCTAGGATGTCGAGACTGTATGTCGGTAAATTTTCATGATTTTTGGAGATGTTTTGCTAAGGAAACCATAGGTGCAAAGTTGGACCCCGGATGAAACATTCATCGGTTGGGGCTATTTTTGCGAGCTTATATCTCACGTGCTGTTCAGAGATTCTGCATGAAACTTGGTAGTGCTATTCTAGAATGTTGAGACTATATGTCGGTAAATTTTCATGATTTTTGGAGCTGTTCTGCTAAGAAAACCCGAGGTGCAAAGTTGGACCCCGGATGAAGCATTCATTGGTTGGGGCTATTTTTGTGAGCTTATATCTCACGTTCTGTTCGGAGATTTTGCATGAAACTTGGCAGTGCTGTTCTAAGATGTCGAGACTATATGTCGGTAAATTTGCATAATTTTTAGAGCTGTTTTGCTAAGAAAACCAAAGGTGCAAAGTTGGACCCCGGATGAAACATTCATCGGTTGGGGCTATTTTTGCGAGCTTATATCTCCCGTTCTGTTTGAATATTCTGCATGAAACTTGGCAGTGCTGTTCTAGGATGTCGAGACTATATGTCGGTAAATTTTCATGATTTTTGGAGCTGTTTTTCTAAGAAAACCAGAGGTGCAAAGTCGGAAAAAATGTGAATATATAAAAAAATTTCGGGTTCGGACCGCCTACATCCTGGGTGGTTGGGAATTTTAATTCCGGACCGCCTATTTCTCGGGCGGTTTGGGCATTTTTTAAATTTTTCCAAAAACCTGGTTATTTTTATTAATTTGTTTTATTTTTTGGGTATTTTTAAAAAAGTCGGCTATTCCTCTATGCTCCTTTCTTTTTTTTCAAATTTGATTTGTCTTTCTTCCTCTCTCTTATTTTTCCCTCTTCCTTAGTTTTGATAGTTGATTCTATGTTATATTATGATGATTTTATATTCCTTTTAAAATCTCTAAGACTATGTTGTATTTTTTTTATTAATATCAAGTATGCCTACGGCTTAAAAGTAAAATTAATGTTGTATCTGATGCAATGGTTGTTTTATATTTTAATGCAATTGATTGGTAGCGTCAATATATATATATTTAAAAAAAAAAAAAAAAACAACAACAAGCATGTCTCAGGTTACTGGTATATCTTTCTTTCAATAAAAAAAACTTTGGGGGTTCAACCTTACAGTGGCAGAACAGGCACAATTTTATGTCTACTGGTTAGCACCTTAACTTTTTCATGGTTTGAATACAAAGAAGGTGGGTAGTTGCAAGCTGTAGCTTTTTAGTTGCTTTAGTTGACGACTGACTGTTGGTATAGAATCAGGTTTCTGCTGAGAAAGAGGAGATCTATTTCACTATTTGAGTTTACTGGTAAGAATACCAAGATGTCAGAAGAAGAGATGAAAAATTACAAGGGACCCCCTCATTTTTTTGTGTTTTTGCAAGACAGGGAGGAGGTAGGTAAAGTAAGGAGTTTGTTTTTATTAAAGTAGGAATTTGTCTTTCATTTAAGTAGCTAGTGCTTTTATGTTTCTGCAACTGATGTTACTGTTTTTCAATACCAGCAATGTGGGATAAGGAAAGAAAAATCTGAGTAAGAGAAAATGAGTAAAAAAGAAATATCACAGAGGAAGAGAAAGAAAAAGGAAGAGAGAAATTAATGTGTATTATCTTAGAGATTTTTAATTATAAAAAATGATGACTTAGACGTTTACGTGAAATTCCATTAGTAATTTAGATAAAACTATTAATAGAGTAATTTAATCGGAACAAATACAAATTCAATAATTGTTGAGAAATTAAAGTTAAGTAATCATCTCATAACAGCTAACAAAGTTGAGTGAGCTCTGACAAAAATTATATTTTAAAATTTATTGTCGGCAGTATTAGCCGTCTGAATATGGTAAGACATAATCTTATTAAATTTTATCTAAAAATTAAAAATAGGAAAAATGAGAATCGTCAATTTGTCCTGATATTACTCGAAAAGGTCAAGATGAAAGAAATATCTTGCGATCTGAGTGGTCTCTCTCTCTGAGACGAACCGGTGCGAACAGCGCACGTGGTCTCTGACGACTGACGAACAAGTCACATGATCGGTTCAACAGTCGACACGTGCCGCCTCGTAGCCGCTGCCGCACATGGCTCGGCGCAATCCCTGATGCAATCCTATTCCTGTCTCTTTGATCGAGGCTACGGTGACGTTGACCAATCAGACATTACCGGCGCTCTTCGCCCTTTCGCGTCACCAAGGAAAACTACCTCTTTCCGCAAAAAAAGGACGGTTATGTAACTGTATTTACTCAAGCTACCAATGCGGCAATGCCCAATGGGTCTCTACTACATTCTACAATCTACACTGCAGTATTATCTTCTTTTAATAATTTTAAATGTTAGCTAGATTCATTTACCCCTATATCTATGCTTGTAATTTAATGCACGTAAGCTTCATTTACCCCTACATACTAATATTCTATTCTATTCGTGCATTGCATTGTAAAGAAAATATATTACAAAATAATATACTTACATAAAAATATAAACTAAATAATAAATAACAAATAATATTTCTTAATGACATTTATATACAAATAATATTTTTTAACCTAGTAAATGACATATATTATATATAATTTTTTTTTTTTTTATATATTTTCATTAAAAATCTCATGCAACATGACATATTAAATGACAAATAATATTCGTTAAATGATATAAAAAATAGAAATAAATAAAGACATAACAAATTAATTATCAATCAATAAAAATATATCTTAATTCTCAAATGACATTTAAAATATGGAAAGAAATCCAAACCATCAGAAAGATAACATAATTTGCATGTAATGAGTTTGTCTCTAAATAAATTTGGACTTCTACACTTAAAAACACATTAGAAAGATGTATGTAATCAGAAAAAGTAGATTATTTGATTGGAATGTTGATACTCAACTTGAAATTTTATCTTTTAGTCATATAACTATTGGCAAATTAAAGTATCTACATGCTTAATATAAGAATGGAGATATGGGACCATTAATTAACAATGTTTATGTTGATCTTTCCAAATTAATTAGACAAAAGGCAATGTAACAAAATGTCAGTTTAGGGTCAGTTGTTGGATGGTCAAGGAAACATGGCACATCTCAAATCGTAATTCAAAATTTAAAATCTACCGTGTCGGATCATACTATAGTACTTTTGAAGATTTTTTGAGATTTATGTAATTAGAGTTAGATGACAAATAAGACATGATCATGATAGCAATAGAGAAATGGAAATTATTAGATATATTATATAATTGTTTTATTGAATTACAAGAACTATTTTGAACAGTAAAAATTATTAAATTTAAGTCATATGATGAAATCGTACATACAACATAAGCACTTTGAAAATTATGGTCATGTTTGGTTGTGGAGTAAAGTTAAACTGGATTAAATTTTTTACTTCAAGCTAAACCGGAGTAAGTTAATCATGTTTGGTGGAGTAAGCTAAATCACATCTCTAGGTGGTGTAAGTTACTCCGGTTTAGCTTAAATCTTACTCCATTTTAAGCCACCTATGTTACTCCTCGTTTAGCTCCTTAAACGTGGAGTAAGGAGTTTACTCCACCTCTTGCTCGACAACCAAACATGGCCTATGTATATAAAACAGTACAAATATGATCATGACACATTGACACTGGTTACTGGTGCAAACAGCTGGAAAACTACAAATATGCAGGATAATGTTTTCTTTCTTTTTTCTCTCCTAAATCTGCGGCATATAATTGTACTGTACTTGGAAAATCAAAATCAAGGAAAGAATCTATTCGTTTATGTCCCTGATCTCCAGTTAACCAATTACTGGAGCATCTCTGCTAGTTCCCCGGCCTTACAACTGTCCACGTGTCAGACTGTCAGTAACCGAGGACTTTAAGGTAGGAAGTCATCACGAATTGGACTGGAAGCAAACACCAAGTTTAAGGCACCAACTAATCAAGTAGTTAGGGAGCAGCCGAGCAGGGACCATCGAATTAATTTTACCAAATTACCCCTCTTTGACAGGTCCTGTGTCCGTACAATACCTCGAACAAATAATTTTATTGTTATTTTTATTCCGGGCAACTAACCCACTGACTGACCACTGACCAGTTGTTTGGAGTCCGTTTTGTTTGCCCGCGGTTTGTACTCCTCGTAGGTGCCACTCTCGTTATGTAATTTTACGTGTGAGGCCGTCCAACCAATGAGATGTCTTCTCAATTCGTTATGTGAGTTTTAGTAAATACTGCGAGTGTAAGTAGGTATTTATGTTATTCACGGTTAATACGTGACGAGCCGACACAGGGCGGTGCACGGAGTAAGAAGGCCCATGACAGTCCGGCCGCTCGAACACGTTGATCATAAATAATCCGAGTTGTCTCCTTCCTCTCCATTTTTAATACGGAATGGACGATTTAATTAGGAGATACTAATCTTCCTGTTGGAGGAAATGGAGATGATACGGGATCCTAGAAGAGCGTTTTCAGTGGACCCAAATGGAGGCCACGTGGATAGTCGGGGAATCAATTCATGCGAGTATCCGACCCACCATGCTTCGTGCTTTCACCCGGCACCGCCACCGAATTTTTCCATAAATAATCAATTTTCTTATTTTCGCTAGATGTCCACAAAAAGTGTTCATGGATTTGCTCTCCTGTGACAAAATATAATTATCAAATCCACCCTCCATCAAAACTATCTCAAGAATTTGCAATCAAAACTATCTCAAGAATTTGCAATCAAAATTCTTTTCCCTCTTTTATTAATCAAAAGCGTTGATACTGTGATTTATGAATTTTATAATTTAATACGGAACTTTTAGTGTTTTTAAGAGATCTTTAAATTGCTACGGAACATATTTTAGATTTTTTTTTTTCAATCTGTGGTGTTCACGAGTATTATCCTATAACTTGCTATTTTTTACTAGATATACAACTTATGCTGCTATATCTTCTCATCATTATTAAAATGCCAAAAAAAAATTTAAGCAGTTCGTCAAGTTAAAATTGATAGAACATGACATATATCGATTGAGTTTTATTGAAACAAGATCTTTTATTTTATTTCACATGATTCTTTGGATTAATTCTTTTTCATAAAATTGGCCACAAATGATCACTATCTCCTATTATTCAAGCTTTTAGCTTTACATCTTGCTATGAATTTTGATTATAAACATAATTGTTCTGATATGAAAGATTATACCATGTTTATTGTTTGTCGATTCAAATAATTGTTCCTTCAATACAAGTAATTTCTTATTTTGATATTATTTAAAAGTTGTCATGTTTAAATGCTGCAAAATTTGAAAAACAAATAATAAAACCTTAAAAGTTGTAATTGCCTAAGGAATTTTATTTGTTTGAAATTGGAAATGAAGCTTCAGTAACAAAAATAATAATTATTTAATATTTATACTGCATATATTGTTAAAACATTATACTGTCCGTATTTCAATAGAGGCTTTTGTGTAATATTTATTATAGGGACTGCCAACATTTTTATTTTTACCCATTTTTAAAAAAATATTTTACTAAAAATAACTAGGGTTTTGAATTTTAAAAAAAAAAATACTCAAACTGTGGAAAAAATCCACGGTCCCCAATTTTAATTCGGAACCGTGGAAAAAATTCACGGTCCGGAATTAAATTTGGAACCGTGGATTTTTTCGACGGTTTGGGTATTTTTAAATTTTTTTCAAAACTCTGGTTATTTTTATTAAAATATTTTAAAAAATGGGTAAAAATAAAAATGTCGGTAGGGACTTGTATCATGTGAACCATCTGGGTTTGTGTTGGGTAAGTAAATCTTTTTATGTTGCCGTTGCTTAAATCCAGCCTGTCGTGTGCAGCAAGCAATTCACTAGCAAGAGAAAAAGGCTATCAGGTGCGAATGAGTCCTCCGTGGCATGCGAATGCGGTCCATCCTACACCTCGCGCAGTTGACCAAAGTCGGACTTCCTCTCTGTCTTCCCACCGAAAATTAGGCCGCTTCTATGGTTTGGCAATTGGCATCAGAAAAATTCCCAGATTATCTCCAGTTAAAATCACCGGAGACTCTGTTTCCACGTGTAAATGTTAACTTAATTACAAAGTTGATACGACTGATGTGTCTCTCTGAATATTATTAGAGCTCACTTGGAATTTATAACTTCAGTTTAATATTTATGAAAACTCTTTATATTGTATGATATACTTTATTTTAATATAATGCACTTATGGATCAATAACAGAGGGATGCATAAGTATCACTGTAGCCATTTGATATTAAGCCTTATAATAAGTTATAATTCTTGTGAAAGGAATCAATGGATTAAGCCTTTATAATATTTATCCACTGAAGTAGTGTCACATGCTCATTCATAACATAAATAAAAAAAAATGACGAAAATATCATTGGAAGAATAAAATGTATTTATCCGTTGTAAACTTTTTTTGAAATAAAATAACAAGATCTTACTTTTTCAGAAAGCATGCGTAAATATTTATATTTGTGTAATTAATATTGCAATATACTCGTCCTTTAATATTTATACTCTGATAATCTCAATACACTCCTTGCAATATGCGTAAAAGAAATTTCCCCTAAAAAAAAAAATACCATTCGTTTTAAAGTTTAAACAGAGCAGCTCAATTTCTGATGGGAAAAAATAAAATAAAGCGAAGTCAGTGATCCCTGCACACGGCATGTGATAGTTCATAGAATCATAGTTATACCTCGCTATTCCCATGCGGTATGTATATACATGGGTGCGGGTCCTTTAAATACTTTCTGAAAATACTGTCGACCTCCCAGCTGTACCCCTCATAGGCTCGTCATCCTCTTCTTATTCCAAGTCTCCAACCTCCAAATAGAAGCGCCCAAAATTAAACAGAGAGTGAAACCAGAGACCTCGAGAGATCAAGAGAGAGAGAATACCGTCATTCTGTTTTGCCAAAGGAAAACCAGGGTGAGTGTCCGTACACCATAGAACCGCTCCCCTCCAGTACCCTGCTCGCTAATTCACACGAAAACCTCCGAAACCATTTCGAAATTTCAAATTTCAAACTCACACCGTAAAGAAAGCAGGAGAAATGGCATGGAGTCGACCGGCAGCACGACTCGACGAGTATGAGATCTTCGTTAATCGTATGAACACCCCTCGAGTTGTGATCGACAATGTAACTTCCCCCTCCGCCACTCTTATTAAGGTAACTCCCTATTTTTGCGGGGATATTTACAAAAATAACCGTATTTTTTTTCTTTCCTAAACTCTTATCTCTAATCAACAGGTAGATAGTGCTCGTAAGTTTGGGATTCTGCTAGAAGCCTTACAGGCCTTAACGGATTTGGATCTTTCCATCAAAAAGGGTTACATCTCATCCGATGGGAGGTGGTTCATGGATGTGTTCCACTGCACTGACCGGCAAGGCCACAAGATCACTGCTGACACGTCCCGCCTAATTTCATGTATAGAACGATGTCTGACACTCGACCCCACATGTGACTTACCGCACCACAAGGTACTCGACCATTTGACATCACTCGAGCTGACTGGATCAGACCGGGTGGGACTCTTGTCGGAGGTGTTTGCTGTGCTAGTTGATCTCAATTGCAGTGTGGTGGAGGCGAAGGTCTGGACTCATAACCGGCGGATTGGGGCTATTATCTCTGTCAAGGATGAGAAATCAGGGTCACCAATTGAGGACAAGCAAACCGCAAATCGGATCCAGGCACGGCTAAAGCATGTTTTGAGAGGGACTAACGGTCTTCGTGGGGTTCCGCTAACTGAGGTTTCATACCCAGCAAGGTTTGGCGCGGATGCTGATCGAAGGATGCATCAGATCATGTTTGCTGATAGGGATTACGAGGGGATGGATGACAGGTGGAGCACGGAGGAGGTATCAACGTCTGCCCCTGTGGTGTTGGTCGAGAATTGGGGGGAGAAGAGGGGTTACTCAGTGGTCACGGTGCAATGTAGGGATAGACCAAAGCTGTTATTTGATGTGGTTTGCACCTTGACAGATATGGAGTATGTCGTATTTCATGGCACGGTGGACACCACCGGTGATTTGGCGCATCAGGTACTTTCTAAGTTCCGTTTTCATACTTCCAAGAGTGAATTTCGATTTGCTCCTCTTGGTTTGGAACAATTTGTTATTTTTTAAGTATAACTACCACATCCGTTTTGTTTGATGCAATATTTAATATTTCATTTTCTGGGGGTTATTCAGGAATTTTACATGAGACATATAGATGGGAGTCCTATAAGCTCAGAAGCCGAACGAGAGCGCGTGATCCAATGCCTCCGAGCTGCTATTCTACGAAGATCCTCCGAGGTTCGCATTAATTAACTCTATAAACATTAACTTTATCGCACTTTGCGTTGATTTTCAAAATGTTCACAAGGTGTTCGTTGATTTGTCCAGGGGGTGAGACTCGAACTGTGCACGGCAGACCGGCCGGGCTTACTTGCCTTTGTGACACGAACATTTCGTGAGAACGGACTGTCAGTAACTAGGGCTGATGTCAGCACCAAGGGACAGATGGCCATGAACGTGTTCTATGTTACTGACGCATGGGGCCACATGCCAGATCAGAAGATCCTTGATGCGGTCGTGCAACGGATTGGCGGGGAGAATCTGAAAGTGAAAGAGGAGCCCTGGCACCGGTACTGTGCTGGGTCTGCGGTCAATGAAGGCGGTACTGGCGGTACCGGTTTGCTATCAATTGGGTCAATTGTGTGGAAGAACTTCAAAATTTGGGCCTGATTGAATCCAGTCATATATGGAGGCAAATGTTTAAATTAAACACCTATCCAGTCTTGAATACTGGAGATATCCATTGCTTCTGTTTCGTGCTGCACAGACAATCAATAGATTTCTTCAGTTTAGTACGACTGGAGATAAAATGTTTGATGGTTTTTATGTACATATAGGTTGTGTAGGGTTGTAAATAGAAAGATGAAAAAGGTTAGGTGCTTAGTTTAGTAGCGAAGGAATGTTACGAAAGGAGAATTTGGATAGCAAAGGGCCTAAGTGGAAACATTCAAAGCAGAGCTTTTGTTTGGTTTCTACGAAAAAGCTATTAGAATCAACGCGAAGGTCGGAATCAGAATTGGGAGAATTAAAATTTGAGATTTTGATTCTGATTCGGTGTTCTTGTGTCCTTCGTACAAGTATAGATAGGTGATGATAGGTAGATTGTATTATATTAGATGTATCTTTGTACATATAACAAAGTATTAATGAAAGTAACTGATGCCTTGACTAGTCATTTAATTAGCTCTTCTCTCTCTTTCATCTGGAATTTTGTAGATCCTTTTCTTTATTCATACGGTTACCACCTGCTAGGGATTTAGTACTTATGCATTACTTATTGATGGGAAAATTTGACAATATGTTAACAATTTTAATAATTTTTAAAAATAAAGTTTAAATGTAAAGTTTAATATTATAAGCATGATATAAAACTACATATAAATTTACTTTTAATTTTAATTTTTAATTGATTTATAAAAAAAAACATTCCTAAGATTTTCAAACCAACGGTTATCCATTCTCTTAATTAATTTACTTGATAAAGGTGATGTGCTACTTTTTCTAAAATATTTATTTGTCTAGAAGCTAAAAATGTTCCTCAGACTGGTTCATGACTTAGTCAATCAACCTTCTTATACTTTTCCACATCGATTAAAGAAAGTGGACCAAGTCAGATGCTACAGTAAGTGGTGCTTTCCATTTTTAACCATTTTTAGAAATTTTAATCAAGCAATTTTATGACTTACAAGTAGTGATCACTCAGTCGGAAGAAATATGAAAAATTTGACGATTATTATTTCTTTTGTCAAAAAGCTATTATTATTTCCTTGATAACACGTAATTGAAATTGTTAGTCTGGCTTGTTGACTTGCGTTCTTTTTTTATATTTATATTTAGCACTTTTCTTTGATCAAGACTTAATTTCTTATTGATTACTTGTCATAAACCATTTGAGCTACAATTGGTTGGTTTACTTTTTTACTTTCGATGTTTCCAACCTTGATTTAACATTGCTTGAACATTTCAAAAAATCTTTTCTTTTCTACATCTCTGAACCATCTAACTTGCAAGTTGCTCCAAGTCCTTTTGTAATATTTTAAAATTTAACACTACTTCACAAATTTAAAAATCAAATAACAAAATAAACTATTAGATTTGATCTATATCATTTTCTCTACACACAGATAAAATATTACGCTCATATCGACTACTTTGTTTTATCGATATCAAGAATTTGCAAAAATATATTGATATGGATAAATTTTGGACGTTGATGTTTTAACTTATTGGTTAATATAAAAACAAAACCGAAAAGTGTTAAAGAATTCATGTGCGTGTATATAAAATAATAGATCACATTTAATGCTTTTATTTTGAAATATAAATTTAAAAGTTTTGTTATTAAAAAAATATAGAAACATGATAGAAACACAAAACATATAATTATTTAAACCCTTCTCAAAATAAAATTGTTTAACATATAATTATTTAAACCCTTCTCAAAATAAAATTGTTTAACATTAAATTATTCACTCCTATCCGTTTCTACATAAACTTTATATAGGTTAAATGGAAGGCTTCAAACATTTAAAAAACCAACAACTACAGACCTAACTCCATGTGACAATTGAACGAGATCTTTTACTAAATCTATCAGTCGTTCAAGATTGCTTTCAAGTGTCTTTTTCTCTTTGCTTGGGCAGCTGAACAAGTTGGTAGATCAACCACTGATAACGACCCTTCTTTTGCTCTCTTATTCTCACATTTATTATGAGACATGTGTGAAATCACTTCTTTTTTTTCAAAATATGTAAGCACACAGAACTATTTGTTTGCAGAAATAAACAGCATTATATGAATTTCACAACCAAGGCCTCAATATTCTTCATAGCAACCCAAATTTAGACAAGTACATGAACATAAATTAGCTATGCACAATTTGTTATTTATAAACTTATTTAAAATTAATATAGGATAGTATATAGATGGATTGGTGGATTGGCCTGAAATTTTGTTGAATTAAATTAATATATATATGTAAAATGTTCTTTTGAGTAATGTTGTCCATCTTGATCTTCTACATAGAGAGCGTACTGCGTATATGTAGGACTAGAGTTATGGTTCTAATTTCTAAATAGTGGAATAAGAGCTTTAAGCCTTAGTTATTCCACCAAACAAGTATTAAATAGCTGGTCTAACTAAGTGTTAGTCTAAAATTAAGCTAGCCTAAACGTGCCTAAACTAAAGCACCTAATGAGGTGCCTAAAGTAAACCACCTACGAATTAAAATACAATCACACATCGAACAAATCAGCACAAGCGATTTGACGATTAAATCGGTTAATTATATGTTCTTCAAATTCCCGTGCATTCTATATGACTATATGTGTCACTAGTCACATGCCAATAGAAGGTTGAAGAAACACAAATTCAAGTATTTTTTTTTTTTTTTTTTGGGTTAAAGAAAGTTGGAGATCCAATCTCGATTCATATATTGTCACCTAACTGATTTTTAATATAAAGATGAGATGCATCTAAATATTTATAAATGATTCATTCGAATTTTAAACACGCCACCTTCTCTACATAAAATATTGCTTTCTACATTTTACCTTTTCGTTTGAACAATTAAAATAAATTGTCCTTCTCCTAATTTTTTTTTAATAAAATGTCCTTGCAAGCCCCGTTTTACACACTTCTCCTTTATAATTATTGAAAGAGGAAAAAAAAACCGATTTTTTTATTTATATCCAAAAAAATAATTAAATTTCAAAAAATAACCAAAATTGAACGACATTTCGAAATCTACCCAAACCGGAAAAAAAATTTCCGGTTTCAACATTCCAACAGCGGCTTCAAAAAAAAAAAAAAAAAAAAAGAGAAACCGTAAAAAAAATTTCCGGTTTCAACATTTTTTTCTTTTTTTCAGATTTTTTTTAAATTTAAATAGAAATATTTATAAATTATTTATTTTTTGTATTGAAATATTAGAAATGTTTAATATATTTCTTTGAAAATATATGGAATACTATATAATTTGATTTATTAGAAAGACTGCTACAAATAACCCGGATCAACATTTTTCATGCCGGATTTTTTGCGGCTGTAAGAAAAATTAATATATTTATTTATGTGTTATTGGAAAAAAATAAAAATCCTTAGATTCTGAGTTATTGATCCCGGTTCAAAAGTCACTTCTAAGTAATTCAGAAAATATTGTGATCCATCTAGTACATTTAATTTATTAAAAGTTGTATCTATTTTTGAAAAAAAAACAAAAACTTGAATTTATTTAATGATTGTTTTTCAAAAAGAATTCTCAAAATAGATACAACTTTTAATAAATTAAATGTACTAGATGGATCACAATATTTTCTGGATTACCTAGAAGTGACTTTTGAACCGGGATCAATAACTCAGAATCTAAGCATTTTTATTTTTTTCCAATAACACATAAATAAATATATTAATTTTTCTTACAGCCGCAAAAAATCCAGCATGAAAAATGTTGATCCGGGTTATTTGTAGCAGTCTTTCTAATAAATCAAATTATATAGTATTCCATATATTTTCAAAGAAATATATTAAACATTTCTAATATTTCAATACAAAAAATAAATAATTTATAAATATTTCTATTTAAATAAAAAAATCTGAAAAAAAGAAAAAAATGTTGAAACCGGGAAAATTTTTCCGGTTTCTCTTTTTTTTTTTTTTTTGAAGCCGCTATTGGAATGTTGAAACCGGAAAATTTTTTTACGGTTTCTCTTTTTTTTTTTTTTTTTTTTGAAGCCGCTGTTGGAATGTTGAAACCGGAAATTTTTTTTCCGGTTTTGGACTGAATTACTGGAAATTTTTTTTCCAGTTTGGGTAGATTTCAAAATGTCGTTCAACTTCGGTTATTTTTTGAAATTTAATTATTTTTTTGGATATAAATAAAAAAATCGGAAAAAAAAAGGTAAACAGTTAACCCCAGCACCTCCTATTTATTATAAGGCACATTTTCAGATTTTTATTTAATAATTTAAAAATTAAGAATTAAATAATTTTACAAGTAATGTGGTTGTTTCAAAAAAGCGAAAAGATGACATGTCTTAAAATAATTTGACAAGAATTTATTATAAGGCACATTTTTTCGATTTGTTTGTTTAAAAATTTGAAAATTAAGAATAAAATAATTGGACAGTTTTTATTTTGTGAATAAAATTGTTTGTAGAGAAAAATGCTCTCACATATCCAATACATATTTTTCCTTCTTCCTTTAAGCATTCTTCCTCAGTTCCTCTATATGTTTTGCCTGTTTGTTGTGTCTGTTTAGGTGAAATTCCCAGCGGAAAGCAAACAAAATTAATATGTGACACATTAACTGAACACACGTTATATAAATACCGTATGTTTGAAATAATCATTTTTTTTTTCAAAAATATGTAATCTTGAAATTATTAGATAATAAAATCAGTCCATCTTTTGCATTATTTTAGGGTTAATAAAAATGTGTATTAGTTCAAGATATGGACTTTTTTTAATATAGAAATATAAAATTAAAATAATGTTTTTGTTTAAGAATATATATACTTTATAATAACAAAATCGATCGCAATAAAAAATGTTTTATTTTTATTTTTTTGTAATATTTCTTCATAATTAGAAAGGAGAAAGACTACATGAGAATATGAGATAATTTGATGTAATTTGATGTATTTTTGTTGTATAGAAAGGAGAGAGACTTCATAATTAAAAAAATGTTGTATTTTTGTTCAAATGCATTTGGTGTAATTTGATTTTCAATAAAGACTATCAAATATACATGGTTGTAAATTTTAAAGTTGCTGACATCAAATAGCATTATTTCTCATTTTGATGATTGTCAAAATTATCAAATAATTTCACAATAAATCCATAATAGATTCGTATAATCACATATAACTTTATATATTGTATTAAATCAGAAAAATAAGCTAGAAATATTACTAGAAGTTTTCATGAAGACATGAAACAATAAAAAACATAATAGGTGAGAGTTTACTTTTATCATTGAGATTAGAAATATAATATTATATTTACTCTCAGAGTTTTCATCTTCCATTTCCATGTGCATGCTTCCAACAAATTTGTCCATTAATTTCCAAAGGAATGCATATTTTTGGGTGATTTGAACAACAAGTTTCATTCAATTAATAATTAGTAATAGCTACTGACAGACTGTCGATAGCTATATTTTAAATTAACATAGGTGAATGTAAGAATGTTCCATTCAATTCAAACGATAGTGTTCTACTATAATCGACCGTACATTCTAAAAAGCATAAAAAAAAGTCTCGTCTTCAAAAAAAATATTAAAAAAATACGAGAGTTATAATCTGTCAAACAACGGTTGGTGTAACTTTTTGACTAAATACGTGACATTATTTTGGATTTAAATGAGCTGAAATCCAAATGCATGAATAGTACCGTTGAAATTCCTGGAATTTCAAATCCAACCGTTCAACTTTTTTTGTGCACGGATCTCGGAACAGCTGACTTTTCTGTGCACGCAACTCGAAATAGTTCAACGGCTGGATTCGGAATTTCAGAAATTTCAGGGTTACTATTCATTCATTTGGGATTTCAGCTGATTTGAATCCCATTATTTTAAGCAAGCCTACTATCTTCTTTCGAAGGTTAGTGGCGGATAGCTTATTAACGATTATATTAAATGTAATAAAAAGTATTTAAAAGTTATCAGGAGTATTATTGGGTTTATCCGAAATTTTTATCAATATCCTCAGTTAAAAATAAATCATATTTATGCCCTTGATTTTTTTTTTTTAAATATTCAAACCGTAAAGATTCCTAACGGTTCACTTCGGAAAAGAATTGCCGGGATCTGTTTTTTTTTTTTTTTGAAAATTCTCAAAATGAAAACACTAAACAAATTTTTTGATAGAGCACTAAACTAAATCTCAATAATTGTTTTTTTTTATAGCATATCGTTTATAGATCAGAATACCAAAAATGCTAAATTAATTTAAAAATGAAAACATTTACGTGAATAACGTTTGAACTAAAAAAAAAATGGAAATATTACAAACAAAAAAAAAAAAACTCTAGATACAAGACTTTATATATTTCTATGAACAATGCATAAGAAAAAGTAGTACAAAATAGATAACGTGATATAAGAGTATAAAAGAAAAAATTAGAAAGAATTAATCATAAACTTCAATTCATGTCTTGCGATTTTTCTCTTTGTTATCTTTGCAATTCTGATTGCACTACTAGCCTAATGAATGATAATCGTTCAAAATCTAGATCTTTTCTAACAAACGTTCTGAAAAATGGTCATATGATAAAATTGGACACTTAAGTGCCGAGATATGCCCATTTGAAGTTTCTTTGTCACATATCTTCTTCTCAATGAAGATATCATCTCTCTTACCTTATCCCTCGCCCAAGTCTCACCTATTTAGGAGAGATGTGTCAGAGAAATACATGTACAACCTACAAATACTTTAGAAATAAGAGAAATCGCTTTGAAAACAATAGATATAGATGCATTATAATAGAAAGACACATATCGATGATGTGAAAATTTTTTATTTCTTTATCATACACGGTCATACAGTAAAACCGTGTGCAATTGTTGGAGCATTCATATACGCTCATTCGAAAGAAGGATGTTCCTCATTTTTTTAATTGAACTAATATAGTGTTTATGTTTTATTCTGTCATTTAGTCAAAGCTTTTATATTGTGAGGTTAATATTAATTATTAAAAAAATTAATTAATGAACAATTTTAATCCTTAATTATTCTTCAATTTTTCAAAAAATAAAAAGAACATAACTACTAGAAATCCTGACGATTGAGGCATTTTTAACAACAACAAAAAATCGAGGGCATTGTGTGTGTGTGTGTTTTTAAATTGAAGATATTAGCAAAAATTTCGGTTGGTTTACCTTCTAGTATTATCGATCCTAAATCTAAATACAGAAAAGCGTCACATCAAGCATACCATCCGTGAAATCTATAGGAATTAAAATCCCCTAAGATAATTCAAATTTTGAGTTCGAATTCGGACCGTCCGAGCAGAATCAACCCATATTAAACATGTCATGTAATTCGAGCATGAGCCGAGTTGGTCTGAATTCTGATTGGACAGTCCGCATTCAAACTCAAAGTTTGAGTTATACTTGTAGGATCCGGACCCAATATGTAGTTGATTCAAGGGTCCGGATCTCCTAAAGTAATTCAACTTTTGAGTTTTGAATCAGGATCGTCTGATTCGAATCCGTCGTTTGAGATCACTTCGGAATTCAGATTCATTACTTGAGATGTGTGCGGTCCACTTCGGATGAATTATCACGGATTAGAATCGAACGGTTGAGATCCAAAAATTGGGTTACTTCAATATATAGTCATAGAGAAGGAAGCAGATCACCTGCCCCCCGGGGTGCAGGAAAATCTTGGCCCCTCAGTCACTGCAGGGTGGGGCCGGATTTAGAGTTTAGAGGTTTAAGATTTAGGATTTAGAATTTAGGAGGTCCACTAACAGTGACTCTGGGGGCAGAAAATTCCTGCCTCCGGAGGCAGACGATTCAATCCCCATAGAAAAACCTTAGAAACGATCTGTGTAGTCTTTAGTCTTTACTATGCTTGATAGAAAGTTCAAATCAAAAAGCGAAAGAATTAAATAAATAGAAAGCGACAGGTGGTTGTACTGTTGTAGGCTTGTAGCTTCGAAAGGGAACATAAACGCGTAATACCTCAATGTTCCCGCGTACAAGTCAAACCATGATTGATTCAAATTAACTTTTAAACTCCGTTCGATTTTGGGTTTGTCTCCGATTAATTTACATTGAAACTTGTTAAATATTATCTCGCTTTCAATTAACCTTGAAGTCGGTTAAATTTGTCTAAATAATTAAACAATTGGAAAATGTGCATTGAATTTAGACTTTGCTGCAATTTAATATGGTTTTACTTTTGGGTACTGGTACTTGATAGACATGAAAAATGTTTGATGTATCCGAGCATGCAACGTGACATCTGCTAAGAGATGACTAAACAAAGTCAGAAAATGCCTTTTATATTTTCTGTTTATTTTTCCAAGGGTCGATTTGAAAATTTCAATAAATTAGTCTTCAAAGTCATTATCCGAGGCGCCGAAATTATAGAATATATACAAAAGAAATTTATTGTATTGTATATGACTGCTAAATGAAATTAATTAGATTTTGAATTTACGTTTATATGTCCTTTTTGTTAGAAATTATTTATTAATTTTCATTTAAGGATGGCTTTTAAAAAACAGATTTTAGAATTAAAATTCTTTAAAATTAACTAAGTAAATTGAATAAATCAAGTTTGAGACTAGTCTGAATTTATTTTAGTGTGTCGTTTGGTCAAATCATTGACTTTTCTAAGAAAAATATAATGCTCTCACATGTAGGATTAACGGCTTGTTTTTATACGACGACAAAATATCTCATCACCTCTCCAATTTAATGATCGAATGTTATTAATGGACATCTCAAGTTATACCTCAAAAATTTCCCTCAAAGTTTAACAAAATTTTGTTTATAGTTAAAAAAAAAAAGGAGCAACTTTGTGCATTTTCTTTTATTTTCTGGAAAAAAAGAAGTTATAAGACAAAATGTTGCCTGATTGAATAAAGCGGATGCATCCCAACTAAATTACTCTCCAGAAGGTAGACGCTTTCTTTAAAATTCTTTACTAACAGTTTTTATATCTAAGTTCATATTCAAGTTACTGTAAATTTACAGTGAAGTAATTTAAAAGATGACTTTAAAGAATAAGATTTCGAGGGTACACATTTTGACAGGATTGTTTTTGATTCATACAAAGTACTGCAATAGAGTTCAAAATAGCCATGCATATGATATTTGCTCTGCAAAAGACAACTCTGTCATAATGTGTACCCGATTTTGAAAACCAGTGTTTGATCTAGTAATAAAAGACAATGCTTTTTACGTAAGAAGGCACTTGTTTGAATACAATTATTTTTTTAAAATGTTAAAATGTGTTGGATGGTTTAACTTTTAATCACTAATTCTAAAAAAAAATAAGAAGAAAACACAATTCCACTACTCGGTTGTTGCATGTTAGAAATAATAATTGATGTAATTATATACCAAACAGACTGGTATTATGATCCCAATTAAGGAAATTTAGATACTGAAAGAAGCAACATGCCATATTCCGACTTGGACACCTTATTTAGCAACTAGTTGTTATGGAGAGAGAACGCTGATTTAAAACAGCAGAGAGGAGATGGCCATAATCTATGATGTTTATATTTTTATCTTTTTAATTTGTATATTGATATATGTACGGACATTTTTATAATACCCTAAAAAAAAGTTAATTTTAAAAGTAACCCTGCATCTCATTTTTTTCCAAAACTAACCAAACCGCCTGGCCCACGGACGGTCTGGTAGCGAACCCTTTAATCACCCCCACCCGTGAGCTTCTGTCTCTCCCTCTCTGCCTTCGTCTAGAACAGAAGAGAAACGAAAAAAAAAAAAAACGAAAAACCCTAGCTAGCTGCACCCTAGCCCAGCCGGCCGGCCACCACTGCCACTGCCATCCTAGCGGCTCTGCCACTCTTCCCTCCGCCCGACAGCCCCCTCTCTCGCTCGCTCGACTAGCTGCCACCCTCCCTCTCCCTCGCTCGTCGGCACCTTCACCACCGTGTCTCCCCCACCGTCGCTGCCACTCCTCCCTCTCTCTCAGGTAAGTTTTTGATTCGATGATTGAATGTGATTAGGTTATAATTGTTCGATTCGATTGGATTCGATTTGATTGAATGTGATTGAATGCGATTGAATTCGATTAAATGTAATTTTGATTGTGATTGTGATTGTGATTAAATTAATAATTGTGATTAAATTGTTCGATTCGATTAGTTGGTGACATATATAATAAAAACCAAAAAAATAAGTAGAAGAATTTGATCCCTCTTCATTTCATGATTTTGGTGTTGATTATCCTCAAATTTTGGTAATTTTCGAGTAGAAATAGTTATAGTTGGTGACAAGAGCAATATTGAGATTTTCTTTCATATTATTAATGTTTGCATGCATATTATAAAATGTTATAAAATGTTTGCATGTTTAACCATAGAAGAATTCGACCATAAACCCTAGAAGTAATTATGTTTTTCATCATCTTATTAATGTTTGCTTGAATTGTGGGATGTTAATAAAAAATTAGAGTTAGGATTTATGGTTAAAAATTATATAATTATTATGTTGTAAAATTATAGTTTAAGTAATTATTATAATAATATTGTGATAATTATAGATATTATTAATATATAGATAGTATATTGCATGTAAATTGCATGTATATTTTTATTTTCAAGTAAATTGCATGTATATCAGTATATATTTTTTTTAAATATGCATACCTTTTTTTTTGCAAGTAAATTGCATGCGGAGAGGAGGACTTAGGAGATGTTAGTCCGCAGGGGCAGATACAGAGGCGTGTGCAGCCACACCGTGAGGGCAAAGGCGTAGCGGCTCCTAGGTTGTCTCTATCCGGAAGGAAACGACGAGGATGATTGCAGAGTTTTTTTTCTGTGATATAGTTCTGACTCTGACTGTAGTATTTCGACGTTGGCATTCATGTTGGCATTATGTTGTATGCACTTTACATTTCATCATTTCTATTCGAACTAAAACAACTTATTAGTTACAAAAATTATGTTGTTTTTGCTTATGTGAACTGATTGATTTGGTTTGAACTAAGTTATGAACTTTAATATCATTTTTGATTGTATTGTTGAACTTTAATAATACATAAAATTCATAAAATTCAGATACAGTACAAAATAATACAATACCATCGAGTCCATAAAATAAAACAACATAAAATTCATACATAAAACACTACAACAACATACAATTCAGACTAAGCCTTACGAGCTGAGGAACTTGCTCCCTTCTTTTCCTCAGTTCGACGGACACACGCAGGACACTCCCACTTAGTGAGATGAGCGTCATTCACCGGATCTGCATACGGGTCCATGCAATTGGGGTCAACAGCTTTGCCACATTTATAACAAAAGAACATATCCACCATATCTCCCTTTACGTCACATAAGCAACACTGTCCCCATCCAGGGGGAGGGACCCTGTCTACCCAGCCTTCCATTAGCATTTTTCTAATTGATGGATCAAGAGTGCTCATAAATTCTTCATTATTTTTGGGTGAAAACATTTTTTCCAAATTCCTCATCGCGTAGGCTTCAGCCGTCAAAAAATTATTAATAAGTGTTCTTTTTTCTTCACGTTCGGTTTGAGTTCTTCCTCTATTTTTTTCAACTTTGGGTGCCATTGTAACTAGGGTTTCAAATGACAGTAATTTATTAGACTTGTATTGATTCTAAATAAGGAATGGATTAGATTGATTGAACAGTAATGGATTAGACTAATTGAACAGGAATCAACGGCTATTTAGAAAATAATTAAAAAATATTAAAATTAAAAAATATTAAAATTATTAAAAAAATTTAAAAATAATAAAATATTTAAATTACCTGTAACTGTAGTCGCCCTGAAAATCGCCGGAAATCGCCAAAAAAATCGCCTTCAGCTCTTTCTCCCTTCTCTCTTCCTTTGAGGTGGGGGTGGTAGAATGAGTTTGGAGTGAGGAGAGAGAGAAAAAATCGGGTTAAATAGGCACAGTATGAACCCCTAGGAGACCGCCCGTGGGGGGTTGATATATATGCAATTTACTTGAAATATATTGATATACATGCAATGTACTTGAAAAAAAAATATATGCATATTTTTTTTTCAAAAATATTGATATACATGCAATTTACTTGCAAAAATATATATATATATACATATTTAAAAAAAAATATATTGATATACATGCAATTTATTTGCAAAAAAAAATATGCATATTAAAAAAAATATATTGATATTTTTTATGCATGTAATTTACTTGCAAAAAAAAATAATGCAATTTTTAAACAAATATTGATATACTTCAAAATAATTTGTATTGATGTCATCCGGGTTTTGGGTTTAATGGGTACCATACCAAATCGCTTGTGGAGGAGGAGGAGGGGGGGGGGGGGGGGGGGGGGGGGGGTTGTTTCCTCCCTAGCAGACCGCCCGTGGGCCAGGCGGTTTGCTTATTTAGTGGGCCGCCCGTGGGCCTGACGGTTGGGTTATTTTTGAAAAAAAACAAAACTGATGGTTATTTTTAAAATTAAGTTTTATTTTTTGGGTATTAATAAAAATGCCCGATATATGTATGTAGGTCGATTGTATATTCTTACATGTTTACCACTTAATATATATTATTTCTTAAAACATATTGTGATCCATATATATATTTTGAATCTTGTTAATTATTTTATATTTTGGATAAAGATGGAGATAAACTTTTTATCTTTATTAATTCATAAAAAATCTCTACTTGAAATTTTAAATCGTATTCTCCACTTAGTCATGAAATAATAATGATTATCAAAACTTATCATTTTATTGTAGGGGGAATTTTTCGTGTATTCCCTCAAAAAAGTTCAATATTAGGTATTTTCTTTTGTAATAACGTATTTATCCTTTAAAATAATAGAAATTCACGTATTTATCAAAAAATAAAATAATTAAATTTAACACTTAAAATTTATTAAACAATATCACGTACAGTTTGTAGGGTTCTAATACGAGAGCAATGGACGTCTCCAATAGAGATGAAACTGGAGTCTCCAATGAAGGCTTAAGACAGTAATTACAATTAGAGACGAAGTCGTTAAGCTGTTACGGTTAGAGTAAAGTTGTTAAACTATTACAATTAGAGAGATGTGTTACAATTTTGTTAGGCATAAAAAAGATGTAGTCAGGTTTAGAATAGAGATTAGACTTCTCTATAAATACAAGCTGTAGTTACAAACAAAGATAGAAATACAAAGATGAACATTTGAAATCATTCTTCTCTTTATCTCAGTTTTACTGTTAGGTTCTCATATTATATACTGTTTCAAATAGGCTTGCATATTTTTTCTCATATTACAATCAGTTTTACTGTTAGGTTCTCATTTTTACCAACTTTTGAAGGAGAAATACGTAATATTGAAGTTTTTGAGGGGCATATGTGAAATTCCCCCTTTTTTAATATCCTTACACATTGACAAGTCTTCTCACCATTAATCAGAAAATGTCACATACAGTAATAGTACATAATCACATTACATGCCTTTGAAAAGAGGGCAACTATATCCCTTGTATTAAAATTTTTCCTATTCTGATTTGATAAAATCAACCCAAAATAAACTATTCTACGGAAGGAAACCAAATTTCCAGATCAAGGAATAAAATAAGGCAGTAAGCCTTGCCTTAACATTTAGCAATTTAAACCAAATTACACATTTTACAATTTAATTAACCTAAAATTAGAAGGGTAATACAGTGTGCAACAAAAATATATTATCCAAGTATTCAGCAAATATTCTAATTAGGCAAATCTGGATAACAAATCATTTGCTCGTACAGTCCTACTAGAATCTTTTGCGATATTTTTCCTTTTTTCTTATTTCTTTTCTGAAACAGATTCTTTCCATGCATGAAAAAGAAAGCATACCCTCTATGATAGCAAGAAATTTTCCTATAGACTGGCACATTTGTTGCTGCTGAATACAAATTGCAACCCTCTTTGACAGTACGTACCACTGGTACGACAATCTCTGACAATTATGCAGAGAAAGAATGATCCAATTAATGAAATCAAATGAATGTAGCTGACCCAATTAATAAAATCAATTAATGATCCAATTAATGATCAAATGAAATGAAATTAATTAAAAGAAGTAGAGTTCTTTTAATCTAATTAAGGTTCAATTGTTCTTCAAAAAGTCAAATTAATAAGGCTCATTAAACTTACATTTTTTTCAACTTAAACCGACCTAATTAGCTTAAAAGATCTTAAATTGTGCCAGATAAACCTCAAGATTACTTCAATTATCCTTATTCTAAATCAATATTGTTTTAAAAGCTTAATTGTCTTCAAGTTAGCTCATTTAAACATGATACAATTCAACCAAAATTTAGCTTCAGTTGTCCCCAATGTAATCCAAATCAACACAACTAGTTACAAACCCTTGTAACAGATCCAATTTATTAAATCAAATGAGGGTAGGATCCTCATTTTTCATACATATAAGCAAGCATACCAATTCAGTGATTAATTCTATCGACTATTTACAGTAAATAAAATGAATATGATTGGTTAATTACTGATTACAAGTACCAGCAACCACTGATACTAAAAATTCATGTTTATTGGTACTGAACCACAGGATCTTGAATTGAAGAATAAAACATTACAGGGAACGACAAAAGAAACGATAAGCCTATTGAATCGATGTTTATTCAAGTTTGCAGAAACGACAAAACATCACAGGAAACCACTGGATCTTGAATTTCCGTTTATCAACTAGTTTATTTTATTCAAGTTTAATGATTTTCCTTCGGATTGAAAGAAGCTTGGGATTTTTGGGATTTCTATGAAACGAAGAGAGAGAAAGAGAGAGATAGAAAGAATAAAATGGGTAATTTATAAATTCAAAATGAGTATTATTGGAAAATCAATAAATGGGGTACATTTGTGAGTTTTGTAATTTTGAATTTTAGAAGGATAAATATGGTATTAAGAATTTTAGAGGGGGGAATATATAATTTCAAGATCTTCTAAGGGATTAGAGGTGCTACTTTTACCCGATTACCCGGATCCGATCCGGAACCGAACCGGAACCGACCCGGATCCGATTAATTTGGATAGGGTATGGTTTAAAAAATATAACTGATTAAATTATGGGTATGGGTACAAAATTAATAATTTAATATTCGACCCGGATCTGAACCGGAACCGATACTGTAATGGGTAGGATATGGGTATCATTTAATTATCCGACCCATAACCGGACCCGACCCGATACCCGTATAAATACCCGATAAAATATATATTAATAACTCTGCATCAAGTTTTTGTGTTAGATAATATATTTCAGCTGAGCTATAATTTGATAAAACTTAACCAAATTTATACTACTGTTTTACACTACCCTTTAATTACATCCTTAACTAGCCCTTTAATTACGTCCTTTAATTTTTGTTCTATATTATACACATGTGACACATGACACATGACACATGACTGTCAAATTTATTCTTCCATAACCAGCTTATTTTATACCTTTTTTCTTCTATTACATTCAATTCATAGATTTTTTTGAATTATAGAAAAGGAAATCATCATCTCTAATATTTTACTTTCTAAAAATTATATCTCCTCCATCCTCCTGAATTCAAAAGCTATTAACAAAAAACTGAATTCAATATTTTTTGTTACACCATGAGTACTCCAAACAACCAACAACCAACTAATAATTTAGAGTTATTATTTTTATTTTGCTATGTAGCATGATATATTTTATTGAGTAAAGCTAGCGTGTGACATGCTCACCAAGAAAGTTTGGTGAGCATAACTCCAAAAATATATCGGATCGACGTCAAATGTCAAATCCAAACCGTTGAAATCCATGTACTTCATGAGTGATGCATATATATGCAAAATTTTGAAAGTTTCGAGTTTATTTGCTACACGGTCAAGTGGTCAAAGAAATGAACATTTTATTATAAGTTATTTTATATATTCAATTTTTATTATTTCTTTGACCACTTGACCGTGTAGCAAATAAACTCGAAACTTTCAAAATTTTGCATGTATATGCATCACTCATGAAGTACATGGATTTCAACGGTTTGGATTTGACATTTGACGTCGATCCGATATACTTTTGGAGTTATGCTCACCAAACTTTCTTGGTGAGCATGTCACACGCTAGCTTTACTCTATTTTATTATTTATAAACATGATTAATAGTATAATTTTTATTTTGCAGTAGTTTTTAATTTATATTGTAATGATTTATTATATGAGATGTTTAAGAAATTATAATTATATTTAAATGTAAATAATTTCTCGAATACTTTGGAGTTGTGACCTATATCCGCTCTGGATCCGGAACCGTCCCGTATCCGAACCAGACCCGATAATCCACAAACAAGTTACGGGTATCTATCTACCCGGAACCGAAAGACTGGACCCGAAATATCTACGGGTAGATAGGTATCCGGATCCGGACCCGACCCGATTTGAAATAAATAAGTATATGGATCGAAATTTGGACCCGAACACTTTTAGGGTCCGGGTCCAAATATAATAGTACCCGGACCCGACCCGACCCGATAGCACCTCTATAAGGGATACATGAAATTCCCCCTTTATTGTATTCATACCGGATCAAATACTTAGCATATTTGTACATCCATATCTATGCTACTATATATTGTGTCAAATACTTGTATGTATCTCCATTCTTATATAATGCACGTAGTTGTCTTGATCCTCCAACAGCTGAGATTTAAAGATTAACTTTCCGAATTGAATATCAGCCCTCAATCACATAATATGTCTTCTTTTGATTAAATACATATATTTTATGTGTAGAAGTCTAAATTTAGTTAAAAAACACACTCACCACACAAACTACTACATGGTTTGTCACAATTAAAATTGAATGAATCCCGAGCTATCACTTTCCTTATTTCTTCTTACGACTATCTCCGATTCCTGCAATTAAATTATTTCCTTATTTTTCCGTTTCCTCTGTTTCATTTCTTCTCTTTCTCTATAGTTTCGACAATTAAAATGAAAACAATCATATTTTTCTGAATTTTGTTTAGGGCTACTGTATGTTTGTGAATAGATGAATAATAGATCTTGTGTTGATGTTTATATATATAAAAAAATAAAGATTTTGTGCTGATGGAAACAATTATATTTTTCTGATCTGGAGAGAAAATGAATAATATCTAGAACTTTCGTGTAGAGAAATTTTCATTTAATCATATCTTTTCCAATTTTGTTTCTTTACATATCATTTTTTCTCTAAATCGTTTAATGATATGTCTTCCTTGTGGATAAAATTAGATATTAAATCGCAATGATACTTCGAGAATTTTTTTCATGTTATATTTGATTTTTTTTTCATTTGTTGTTGTTTCTTTTATTGTTATTTATTATTTAATTTTGTTTTATTTGTGTCTTTTATTTTTATTTAAATATATATTTTCTTAATTTGATGTGAATGTCAAATAAAAAGATATCTTTATATTCTATTCAATCTCATAATATATTGTCGTTGCAATGCATGGCTATAATACTAGTATTTTAATATGAAATCTGATTAAAATATTACTTATAAATATTTAAAGTTGAAAAACTTGACCATCCTCTTGCAAGTATAATGGAGTGATATCCATGTGAAGAATATTAACCAAAGTCGAAAGATGGATACTTGCACCATTTCATTATTAGATTCTTACGACAGAGAGAATTTAAGCCAAGTTTGGAATCGGAGTAATTTGATGTATGCCCCTAACCCCTACAAAACATGACAACTTTATTTGATAAAGAGAACAACACATTGTTTTAGCAATTGAGCCCCTTTGTTATTTCCTGTCGCATCTCGTACATACCTGGTCACTTTCTTAGTTGAGGATATTTTGGTGAAAAGCAAATTACAGAGGTACCGAGGATCATGTGCGTTGATTGCACAAGAAGCAGCTCTGAATGGGACAGTGCAGGAGCACAAGGTTCCTTTTCTTATAGATGGATCCGATACAAAGAAGGACAGTGAAATTTGATACGAGAGTGCAGCAATTTTCTTTGGTATAGCTGCAGTTTCTTGTATTAGTGTTTGATACTGATTTGATGTTGTTTTTGTCTCTTGGCTTTTGGATATATGCTTTGTTATATTGTAGGGTTAGTTTAAATATATATATACTTGTGTAGTTGGTTGTTATAAGTCAGGATTGGTACCACTGTTACTAGTACTTGTCTAACAATGTATGATTTTGATTTATGAAATCAGTGAAGTACTCCACTATTATCCAAAAAAAAAAAAGTAGAGTTAGTTTAAATACATATATACTTGTGTAGTTGGTTGTTATAAGTCAGGACTGGTACCACTGTTACTAGTACTTGTCTAATAGTGTATGATTTTGATTTATGAAATCGGTGAAGTACTCCAATATTATCCAAAAAAAAAGAAAAGGTGCAAAAAAAAAAAAAGGTGCGTTGATTGTATACGCCGTGTAGGTACATAGGAGAGAAAAAAACGTATCTTGTTAAATTGTTAATTTTTCTAAAATATTCAGTTTAGTCTCTGATCGTCATCATCAGTACTAAATTTTACCTGATTTTTCAAGAGAAAATTAGAGGACAAATTGATCATATGTAAATTTGAACTTTTTACCTGTCTGATTAAGGTTCTGATTCGGGAGTATTTTGTTGCAGGATATTTTTGTTCTTCCAACTCATCACCCTTTTTAGGCAAGTAGCAGACGTAGCACCCATCTAGAAATTACATCACCTCTTTGTGAGCTCATCTTTTAAATATCTTTATTCTACTACAAGTCTACAAAACCTTTTTTTTTTTTTTTTTTGAGGAAACTTATTCTTTTTTTTACCTCGCCACTGAGTGGGGGATGACTCCATTTTGAGTCAATTACAGATGAAATATTTTTTTCAAGAAGACGTGTAGAACAAACTGTTCCTGCATGTGAAGTTGTGAACTAGCCAACTAAGCGTATCATATCAAATGCGTGGAATAAACAACGACTTGAAGGATGCTTGGGACAGTAACAGTCACCTTATTTATTCCTTCTCCAAGGAATAATATCAGAGGTTTGGGAATAAAAGGTAAAGATGTATTGGATCTTAATTCTTATTGAATTTCCATTAATGATTGCAAGAACAAAATCATCCCCACAAAATTCCGAATAATGTTATCTGGATATTCTTTCATTGTTCAACCTGGATCAATCGAATAAACAAGCAAATATTTTAATAAAGTAAGTCCGGCTTCATGCAACGCATGAATCAGTTTATGTGTTGCATGAAGTCAAAACTGCTCTCTTAAAATATTTACCTAAATATTTATTTATGTGACATACGCTTAAATTCAATGGAAGAACGAGTTCGACCGTGCAGATGTTTTTATCTAAATCCAGGTCGAAAATGAGCATTTAAGTCCATGCATTTGCAGAGCAAAATACCACCTTGCTGTTTCTCCTGTATCCAAATTTCATATCCTTACTGAAATCTTCTTCTTAGGTAATCAAAAGGTCTGAATGTCTGATACACTATGCAAGCTGTTGATCTGCATTCAGATTTATGGAAGTGCCAATCTTGATGAAGATCAACGGCTCAGATATATACTGTTGATTTTCTGAGGCGTTGAAATTGTTCATGCTCAAATACAGCCCAAGTGTGTGAGATCACTAACATAGCCCAATAAAAGAAGACCTATTACGATAATTACTGGGCCTTATCATTACAGTTCTTGGGCCAAGCAAGACTACCCCATTTTGACACGGTCCAATAAAATCTGTTGTATCGGAAAAAAGGAAAAATAAAATAAAAGTGAATTACCAAATTCGAAACCCCTTCAATTTTGGGCATCTAAAGTTGTTCTATTTGTTAAGAAGCACATTGGAAGCAATTAAATTTTAGGTGGATTGTATATTCTTACATGTTTACTTGTTAAGCACATTATTCTTAAAACATATTGTAATCCATAAATTTTAAAACTTGTCATTTTATTTTTTGGATGAAGATGGGGATAAACTTTTTAATCTTTGTAATCATAAAAAAATTCTCTAATTGAATTTCAAAATTTGTATTCTCTGCTTAGTCATGAAATTAAAGAATGATTATCAGAACTTAGTTATTTTATTGTATTCATACGGTGTCAAATACTTGTATATTCGTACATCCATATCTATGCTACTACATATCGTGTCAAATACTTGTATGTATATTTCTAATCGATGCGGCATAGATAATAGAAGATAATAATTCGAATCTGTTTGAAATATATTTAAAAGATCATATCAGTTACCATGAATTCATATTTATACTTTCAAATTTTAAAAAGTCAATTCTAACTGTTTAACGTAATCTCTATATGTACTTAACAGACCAAATTTTACATTTAAAATAATGTTTCTTTTTTATTGGTAGAACTTTCTGATGGTCTAAAATCTTTATATCAGGTAATTTTTTCTCTATCTAAACAAATAATAAAAAAAATGTAAAAATGATAAATTTGGTCATCATGTACACTTTTAATCAATTATTTGAAATCTAAAATTAAAAATATGAATCCCTACTACGGACCTAACCTATGTACACATTGTAAAGTACCAGTCTCACTCTTCTTTATTTAAAGTTGAAAATCACAGCGTGTTTGTCACATCACGTCACAGCATGTCATATACTTAATAAAGTGATCTCTAAAATTCACATCATGTCAAGCGACACACGAGTCACGTAATCGACATACATGCCGTGACGTTCCATGACGTGATTGATCACGCCGTGACTAATTTCCTTCTCTACCTAACATATTTTGAATTTGAGTTGATCCGTGGAAAATTCGGATCGCTTAAATCTTTACTGCAGAAATCTCAAAGCAACAATTAATATCGTGAATAAATACCGAACTGAATATGATCCGGCTCTAAATAAATTGAATTTTCAATTATCTCAAAAGAATACGATCTTGTGATCTCCAGGTGAAGAATATTAACAAAAGTCCAAAGAGGGTTCCTTGCACCGTTTCATTATTAGATTATTACGACACACAGAATTTTGGTAAAAAAGTTTGGAACAGGAGTAATTTGATGTATGCCCCTAACCCCTACAAAACATGACAACTTTATTTGATACAACGACACAAATTGTTTTAGCAATTGAGCCCCTTTCTTATTTCTTGTCGGCATCTCGTACATATTTAGATCACCATTTTAGTTGAGATTGTTGAGGATATTTTGGTGAAAAGCAATTACAGAGATACCAAGGATCATGTACATTGAAAACATTGATTTTAGAGTAGAACTAGGGTGCTCTTAAGCTCACCAAACTTTTGGTAAGCTTAACTCTAAAACTCATCAAATCAATTTCAAATGATAAATCCGAACCGTTGAAACCCGCCTATCTTACGTGTGATGCATCTACATGTGAAATTTTTAAACATTCGAATTAATTTAGTATAAAGTCAAGCGGTCAAAATTAAAAGGTTAATAAATTAATTTTAGTGCATTCATTTTTTGAACGTTTTTTGACCGCTTGACTTTATACTAAATTAATTTGAATGTTTAAAAATTTCACATGTAGATGCATCACACGTAAGGTAGGCGGATTTTAACGGTTCGGATTCATCATTTGAAATCGATTTGATGAGTTTTAGAGTTAACCTCACCAAAACGTTGGTAAGCTTAAGAGCACCCTAGTTCTACTCTTGATTTTATATGCCTTGTAGGTGCATAGGAGGTGTTTTTTTGAGAAAAAAGGTTTCTTTCCTCCAATTTCATTCCTCTACTTTTCTCCCAAACTTCCCGGAACTCCCACCACCTAAAGCGGTTCGAAACTGTTTTTAACTGTCCCACCTTTAAAAGCTTTTCAGATCTCTCTCTCTCTCTCTCTCTCTCCTGTTTTCTTACATCAGCCATTCTCTTCCTCCTCCTAAAACATGATAAGCTACAGAAATAAGAAAATAACTAAAATAGTTAATTGGAGCATTCCAGAAAAGAAAAAAGAAAAAAAAAAAAGATCTGATGAGGCTATTCAAAGCAAGTCCTTGGTAAAAGGTGACTACAAAATTTTGTCCCTAATATGTCAGTGTTATAACGGTCGTAAAGCAATTTTGCATATCATGTCTTGGTCATGTTCATTAAAACAAATAAAAGAGAGAGGAGTCCTACTCAACCTGGTGCTAAACATTTTTTTGTTGAAATATAATTTCTTTTTCGAAATTATTATTAAATTGATTCAGGGACTAATATGTTTTCATAGCATATTTTGAGTTTATGTAAAGAAAAAAAAATTTACAGTAAGCAAGCTTAGCTTTACTCCAAATATGCATATCTCTGCTCCTTTACTAATATTTATGACTACAAAAAAAAAAAGCATATCTCTTACATATAATAATATTTGCAAAAAACTTGCGTCCCTAAACAAAGATACAATAATGTAGAAAAATATACAAGAAAACTTTTACAAGCATAGAAATCAAACACAGAATTAAACAAAATCTCTGAAGGCACAATAATTAACAAAAAAAATTATCGGTCCATATTACATTAAGAGCTGAAAAGATTGCAACTTCAAATTGTCAGCCTAATTTTGTATGTATACACAATATATGTGTAACACCACATTGGACCTTGAGATATCAGCGACTGTGTAATAAAATAACTAATAGATAAAAAATTGGTTCTGAATACCCAAATGATGATGGTTCAAAACTTCAAATACCTCTATTTTTTATTTTTCTAAATCTTTTTCTAAAACTCAAATGTTAAAATAAAACCGTTAAACGTAATATATATTATTATCTCTGCACGATCACTTTTTGGTTTAATTTATATATAAATCAAT
Organism: Carex rostrata; assembly: GCA_964058875.1. Classification (NCBI taxonomy): domain Eukaryota; kingdom Viridiplantae; phylum Streptophyta; class Magnoliopsida; order Poales; family Cyperaceae; genus Carex; species Carex rostrata. The sequence goes on along the minus strand of CAXKVT010000016.1, from coordinate 2,092,460 downwards.
AAGTTAAATGTAAAACCTCTAGAAATCACCCCCACATCAATGTATTTTTGCAAACTCTTGATGCCAATCTAAATAAAGTCGACATATCGTATGATTTTACATATGTATATATAAAATGATATAGATAATATCTAACAATTATATTTTGACATTTGAGAATTGAGATTCAAATTTTGAATTATTAGAGTCTACAAATGGAAGCATAATGAAGATACTGTAAGTGGAGGCACTTGAACCCTCTTCTTACAAAATTATACAGGGAGAGTTTTCCTTGAGAAATGACTGTACAGAGTAATAACTGCTTGTTATGTACTGGTACTAAACCTGACTAGTACGGCATGCAGATGGATAAACATTTTTGTAGAACCAACTTCTAGTGATCTCAATGCATTGAGAGCAAGACTATCAAATTAATGTGAATTAGAGCAATGGTCATCCTCTAAACATTTAAAATATATTTCATTAGGTCCCTATCCAACCTGGTGAAAAATAGTGGAAATCCTACTAGAGAAAATACAAATCCTTCTTTTATAAAAGAAAAATACTTTAATGAATGGTATTCGATGTACCGACCAAAACTGAGAGTACCAGAAATTTACCATGAACTTGAAATATTTGAGATCTTAAAGATACAAGTATACAACATTTATTAATCAGAATATGCAAGGAACACAAATATTAATAGACCAAACTGATACTATCCTCTACCTAGTTCATTACCAATATGAACTGACTGGTACTGAAATAACTATAGAATACAACCTGAAGAAACCAGTTAAGAGTGTTTACCTGTCAATCCTCCCCAGTTACCATTTGGCTTCTAATCTCCAGTTCAGCCTTCCTGAAAAACTCGTCCCATCCACTTCCTTCACTCATATCCAAATAATCATACGGCACCGCTGTTTTAATCCCTGGCCTTACCCCTGAAGAACCCTCCACTAACCTCAGCTCCACCTCTTCTCTCTCTTGCTCTAATTCGTCCCATTCAAACAACAGAGGTAAGGTGAAACCCCCCCAAGGGTTAAAATCAACCAGAATCACCTTCTTCTTTTTCTGGGTTAAATATACATCAAAGGTGTAATCTCTAGAACCGAAAACAAGTTTTACTATTTGATCAAAGAAATCCAAGATTGAATCAACAATTTGGTCCTTTTGGGTCAGAAGAGAAGGGTAAAAGGCTGTAACTTCACGCTGAGAGATCCCTACCAGATTCTTATCTCGAACAAAGCACCGGAATTCGTATTCAGGTCTGATATCTGGGACCCACTTTCTCAACGCCAGGATGAATTGGAATTCAGTTTCAATTTGCTTCTGATTTGAATAGTCTTGGCAAGATGGAAGCGCCTCGGTCAAATCATGTATAACACAATCAGAGGAATGAAGCAGCAAACAAATTTCAGAGAAAGACGCACACTTTAGAGAACCAAAGGGAGACATCCACGTGGCATCCTTAGGAGTGCTCCAGTTCAATTTGGGCACCACACCTCCACCTAGAGCTGCAATTGATTTCTCGACCTCCAATTCCAATTCAGGAAACACCGGCGCCTTGATCTCAGAACCGGAATCGGAATCGGAATCAGAATCTGAGTTGAAATTGGAGTCCGGGTCCGCAACAGTGGAATGAGAAGGGAATTTATGGAAAGAGGAACTGGAAGCAGAATTAGAGACGGAGCGAGGAAGGAGAAAAGGAGCAGGGGAGTGGGACCCGTTGTCGGAGAGAGAGAGGCCCTGGAGGTAAGAGAGGAAAGAGGGGGAAAGAGGGAGGAAGAGAGTTGGGATGGTGTGGGGTTGGAAGAGATGGTACCATTCGTTGATTTGGCAACGCGTCAGCTCTTCTAGAAGCACCATCGCCGTCGCCGTCTCTCTCTCTCTATGGGGTTTTGTGGGTTTTGTAAGAGAAGTCCGTGGCGAATGGGGGAAGCAGACAAGGAGACGCTATCCTATGCGGAGTTTTTTCGCGCCGAGCCTTTTAATCTGGTCCGTTCGTTTCGTATCGGACAGACTGGATTAAGGGTTCATTAAATTTTGAGTTTTTTTTTAAATTCGGGCAAAATCTAATCTGGCCTGTTCGTTTCAGATCGAACAGACCAAATTAAAAGCGCCGCACGGAAAAACTCCGCAGATGATAGCTTTCCAGTAGACAAGCAGTGCTCCACAAACCAGAAAGAAAATCGGTCGCTTTCATCGAAAAAACTGGAACCGGACTCACATCCAGTTCGGTCTAGTTGAAGCAAAGAACCGGCCGGTCAGCTTTAATATTCGTGCGGATTAAATTTACACTAATATTAAAGAACATCCGAAATTATAGATTGTGGTCAGATTAACTCCATTTACAATTAGACGACCAAAATACATTAACTCAAAAGAAAGCTCTTTTGAGTTAATGCAATGCGGACTCAATACTTATTAAATGAGCAAATGCTAGTATTATTATTTTAACATGTTATTATTATTATTTTAACATGTTATTATTATTATTTTAACATATTTATGTAGAGAGTACTTAAATGAGCAAGTGCTAGTATCGTGTTCGTAAATTACAATAGAGACATATTAAAATATATTTTTATACACAATGATATATTTTTATAAAAAATATTTAACAATATCTATAAATAATATTAAAATTAATTGATTCTAAATTCAAAATTTAATAAAAAAAATAACATCAATTTTGTGCTAATTAAAGATATGATGATGCAAATTAATAAAATGTTAGACTATTCATAATAATTATATATAATTTGCGGTCACTGGAACAATGAGAAAATGTTCCACTCCAAGTACCTCTAATCTTTATCTTTCTAAATGCGATTTAGATTTTTTTTTTAACTTATGCGAATATTTGTATGCGCATACACTACTACAAAAACTGTATTTATTATCGCTCTTTTATCATCGGATGTGCTTTCGCACAGATAGTGTATGTAATCAGGGGCAGCACTGTAAATACTTTGAACTTTTTACCGACTGTTTGGTCTAACCAAACGATGGCGTTGATGGCCCCCCTCCTTTACCACCCCCTTTTAATATCCTACCGTTGGTTTTGAGTGTCTCTGTGATATCATATGGGTTATAACACTGATGGCGTGGAGGTGATGATCTTTACCATCTGTGATGTCAATTGGGCCGTCAGTTTTGAATTGATCAATTCCAACTATGTTACTTTTTGAACCGATGGCGATGTTCTCAAAGGGCAACATTGTAAATACTTGAAAAATAAATTGGTATAAATTAATTAACCACACTCTCATGTATTCAATTAATTGATTTTGATGTATTGTGTCATTAAGTTTGGAGGTATACCCTGCAATTAGGGGTGTTCAAACGGTCGGTTCGGTTTAAACCGAACTAAAAACCAAAGTTTGAAAATCCAACCGAACCGACCGAACTAAAATAGCAAACCGAACCATTTAAACCGATTTAAACTTCGGTTTGATCGGTTGAACCGAATTTTCTCAAAAATCAAAACTCAATATACCTATACATTCATAATTTCGGTTTGATCGGTTGAACCGAGGATTAATGAACCAAAATAATACTCGAAGTCTCGACCTATCAATAAAATCGGTCGGTTCGGTTTAATCGGTTTTGAGAAATCAAAACCGAACCGAACCATTTAAACCGAACTAAGTCACAAAATCAATCAAACCGAACCAATTCAACCGAACCATTTAAACCGAATCTTACCGGTTCGGTTCAAAACCAAATAAACCGAACCATTTGAACACCCCTACCTGCAATTATAATGAGATAATTATTTAATAACATACATAATACCAACTCAATAATATCTAATTAAATAATAAGGATTAACTGGCTTTTAAAATTTTTGTGTTATAATTTTTTAACAAAAAAAATTCATAATTAAATTATCAAGATTAAAATATCACTAGGTTACTAGAGAATATTGAGGTAAATCGTGGATACTCATTGTTATCATAAGTTCATATATATAATTAAAAAGAAAAAAGAACTGCATAAGAAAGTTAAATTAAGTCAGATCCAAATAATGCACCTAGTAGTATTAATTAATATTACCAAATTAACATCCAAAATAAAATAAATTCACATGTTATATTACAAAACATTCATACACAAAACATCTAGAACATCCATACACATCTATATATAAACTAGCTATAGTTGAAAGAGTGTTTACAGGTGTAACCGTAAAGTCTTCTAATAAATCAAATAAGAATATATATCAAATAGCACGTTTAGATATATCCAATCCCGATCGGTAAAACCCACTTCCAGTGCTGGAAACATTAGTGTACAATTGTGACCAGCAACAGTTTCCATATATATTTCGTAGTTCCTACAATTTCTCAGTCCCCCTTTACCAAATATGAGATATTATATCACTCGTTTTACAATAATATCAAACATTCAAAATTTAACCTCAACTATCTCGAGGTTTCTTTTGTCAAATGTTTCAACCAGCGGGACTGGAACTATAGTATTTTACCATGCTGGTTCATAATCCTGATCACAAAACTGCAACAAATAATTGCCCAATTGATAACTAGATCTTTACTTTGAACTTTCTTAAAAAAAAACCCTTTGAACAACAAATAATTAAAAATGGAGAAAAGCTATGTATTAGGAAAAAAAAATACACAAAGCTGATGTTGTATTACTGTAATCTTTGTCAACTTTGGAGAACTCTCGAAGATCCAAGCTTGTATTTCCAAATATGAATTAAGAACAGAGGGAAACAGTGAAAAACGTCAAGTTCTCAAATTTGAGATGTTTTTTCTACAACTCGTCTAAAAGCAATGCATACACATGTTTGGAATATTGAGCTAAATCGTGAATACTCATTGTTATCATACGTTCATATCAATTGAAACTTTTTAATTAATTCCCACAACATCAATTTAAAAATAGATTGATCAATTGATGGTCAGGGGTCAATTGATGTATGCATGCATGCACAATATATAATAAAAATGATACGATCGAGCTAGGTGCATACCATGCGCAGATGACATATGAGGTGAAACTCCAGAATATGAGCACCTATAACCTTGTGTAGTAAAGTAGTGATTACCCTCATGAAAGATCGGGCTAAAGAATCCTTGGCGTTGATGTTGATGAAGGGCAAAGAGGTCCACAGGTTGCTCCACCTCTTCGCCAGTAGGGTCGTACGCACCACCTCCCTGGTCTCGAGCACCCCTAAGATCTTGTGAAGTATGTCATCGAACAAATTACTTATGTAGTCACTTATGATTGCGTAAGTTGAAGGGGAACTAATGAGAAGAGAGGAACAAATATGTGATCACACAGAGGAATATAGAGAAACCAGAGAAACCTAGCTTAACAAGAAAGATCAGATGACACAAAGAGTAAATGAGGAAGACGAAGAGTGCAGAGAAATTCAAGTTGATTAAACAACCATCTTAGAAGTTAAAACTTTTTCAATGAACACACAGTTTGAATTTAGATCCAACCGTTGCATCTGAGCTAGCACGAATATTAAATCACAATGACAGATCGAACTGACAAGTCATAAACTAAAAATTTCAAGTACTTTTGGCCTATATATATTATCGAAAGTTGTGTCCCGTTTTTTTAATATTTTTGTTGGCATTAACGCCATTGGCTTAGGATTCACATCAATAGTGTTAGTACCTACACCATCGGTTAAACCGATGGAGATCACTATGTTGTCGTTTCGTCTTCCCAAATAAATCTGAAATTTTATTATTTAATATTCGTGTTTTCTCGGATATGAAATTTTCTTATTTAATGTTCAATGTCAATAATTTGTATTTTGTTTCAATGCTAGAAAAATATTCATTGTTACTTATTGTATGTTCACCTACATCTTCTCTCTAAATGTGGCACCCGGTATGGCATTGAACAAAAGTATGTTCATCTAAATTATAACATAATTGTAATGCTAGTTAATTTTTCTATTTGTTAGTGCATGATATGGAGAACATCAACGTGATATTCGAGGAAAAGATCAAGGCTACATCTCCAAAAGGTAGTAAAGCCAATCATTTGTATTTTTTTTTTTCAATTTTAGAAAAAATATTCATATAATGTATGTACTCATATTTTGTCCAATTTCAGATAAAGCTCTAGCCACTAATAATGAAGGAGATCATAATGAGAGAGGACCATCTGATGAGGCTCAGTGATGTATTTCCTATTTGATCAATCTATTGGTCACTCATGTGCTGAACGAGTTTGATGAAGCACAAATGTAGACTGCATGAAAGGATGAAGACAACTTGTAACTATTCTTGTATGATTTGAATACAACTTGCAAGTTAATTATAACTACTCTTGTATTTCCTATCTAGGGGAAGGATGAAGGCAGGTTGGAGGGAATGATGCATTTCCTATCTAAGGGTCCTTAATTTTGTAACTACTCTTGTATGATTTGAATACAACTTGCAAGTTAATTGTAAATATGATACAAATTAATTAGTTGTGTCTGTTTATATTAATTGTCTATTGGATCATATTGGTTTGTTGTTTTTGTTTTTGTTTTATATTATTTGTTGGTACTTACTATATATTGGATGTTATTTAATAAAAATGGATGGATAATATATGTATATATGTATGGAGAGTGACTAATATGCATTCGGTAGCATATGAGCCGATATGCATACGGTCCAAATTTAAAATTTCAAAATTAAAAAAGTCGATATGAACCGTTCATCTTGTTCTCCATATTAATATGTGCTTGGAGACCAAATTTTACATTTTTCTGAATTTTTTACTATTTATTAAACCACTTTGAAAATTGTTGATCTAACAGTGGCTTAACAAAATAGTAAAATCAACAACCACCGTTGGATCAACAATTTTCAAAGTGGCTTAATAAATAGTAAAAAAAATCCAGAAAAATGTAAAATTTTGTCTCCAAGCACATATTAATATGGAGAACAAGATGAACGGTTCAGATCGACTTTTTGGATTTTAAATTTCAAATTTGGACCGTATGCATATCGGCTCATATGCTACCGAATGCATATTAGTCACTCTCTATATGTATGTATGTATATGTATAATATTTTAGGTCATTTTTTGCCATCTTTCATAAATTATAAAAAATAGTAAAAAAATCTCAAAAATAATAAAAATTGGTATTCTACAAGTTCAATATATAACCAATTTATTACTGAGCTACTTAGTTTGAAAAGTTTCGAATTTGATTTTTTAAAATTTGAATCGGTAGCACTTCGGGCGAAGTGCTACCGAAAACATATTAGCCAATCTCTCTCTCTTTCTCTACACACACACATGGAGGCTAGACTAGTCTAATAAAAGCTAACTAAAAACATATATTCACATAAATTACCAACGGCTCAAAATAGTAACAGATGGCATAACTATTGAACGGCGTCAAAAATTAAACACCGTATGTAGGATCACCATCGGTTCATTACCAAAGTAGATTTGATGGCATTTCTATATTGAACGGTACACACACACACACACATGGAGGCTAGACTCTAATATAACCATAATTAAAAACATATATTCACATAAATTACCAACAACTCAAAATAGTAACAGATGGCATAGCTATTGAACGGCGTCAAAAATTAAAAACCGTATGTAGGATCACTATCGGTTCATTACCAAAGTAGATTCAATGGCATTTCTATATTGAACGACTTATTTAACGACCGAAAAACTATTATTTCCATATGTCCCTTATTTTCAACCGATAGTGGTTGGGCTGAACGTCATCGATTTGACCCGATGGCATATATGTATACCTTTCCTATCAGAGCGATATGCATCGATTCGGAACCTGATTACGGAATGGAATTTGAATCGATGATAAAGTGTTTTTCTATAGTAGTTATCCATAACTTACTTTTCTCGTAAGGTATTAAATTGATTCGATATTTTGAATTGTCTTAATCTTATAATAATTGACAAAATGACATTCCTTAAAATATAAAAATAAAATAAAATAAAGATATGACCAATTAATAATTTCTTAAATGACATTTATAAAATGAAAAAAAATCAGGATCAATTAAAAAATCAAGTATCTAATAATCAAATAAGAGAGTTTAGGAAAGTTTTCAAAAAAAAATGAGGAAATATGAGGAAGTGTATATTATGTGAGATAGAGAGCGCTGGAGATTCGTAGATTCTGTGAGTACGTGCCTAAATAAATAAGAATCTACACGTAAAAAAAATAAAAAAAGATACATAAAAAAGGACATACTATTTGATCGGAGGGCTGATATTCAATCCAAAATTTTATATTTTAATCAAAGTCATTGGCAGATAAAAACATCTACGTACTTAATATAAGAAAAGAGTTTAAGAAAGGAAATATAGAAAATTTGAAAGATATATCAAAATGCATTGTATTTAGATTCTAAATCGTGAATAGTCAATCAAGTACTTGTATTAATTTTTTTTTTTAAATTAGTATCTTTAAATGTTTATTAATAATTTCATTAATAAAAAAATATATTTACAACAAGTCAAATAATTCTCATTTCTAAATCTAAATTATTTTATTCTAATGAATTCATCTGAACTATTCTAATTATCTATTCTTACTTATCTTAACTCTTAAACACTCTATTATCTTATTTTTCATCTCTTTTCACAATCGGACCTGTTTTCGTCGAATAGTCACTGCCCTCCAATGTCCGAATCTGTTCACCATCATGCTCCAATCGAAATGGAGGTAGACTCTATATTCTTAGCTTTGACGATACCACGTTCTCGACTTCGCTCTTTTCTCTCTTTTATCTTCCTCTCCGTTCGAGAAGATATAGACGAAAAAGAGGAGAAAATATCATGTATCGAAGATGACGCTTAGATAGAGTTCGCTCGCCTCTTTTGATTTAAGTCATATGTTTACTTGTGATGACCAAGTCATAAGAAATGAGAAAAAATTGAAGGCACTATTCTTCCCTCTAGTAAATTTGTCTCTAGAGACAACACACAATATTCTTTAATAAATTAATGGCATGTACCTGTAGGTTAGGAAATCTTACAATGTGTGGTTATTCTGTCATTATCTAGCTGGCCTAAAATTAGCATGCTTTACTTTAACCAGGGAGCAAATTCCTGGTACCAGTATTTATTTTCTTTTTTTTAAAATAGAGGTCCAAACCGTTGGAAAAATTTGAGACACTAATAACAAGATTAAGAGTAATTGCGTTGTGGATTTAATGATAATTATGTTGACTTAATTGATGTACTATGTAAATGAGAACAAAAAATTTCTCTTGAATATATTTGATTTTTTTTTTCTTGATTTGTTAGTTGACATCTCAAGTAACATATCACCTCTATTTGTAGTACTCCAACTTACATTAATTCTAGACATATGACATTTCATGCAAAATATCTGGATATATTTTCTTCATATCCTTATCATTTTTCCTTCGATATAATTAATTATGCGATAACCATTTAATTTTCATATAACTAAAATAGATTAAGGATGGCGGAATATTTATATTTTTCTGTTCTTCCACTATAATTTTTTTGTAACCTCGCTATTTAGTGGGGGATGTCTCCATTTTGGGTTGATTCCAGATGAAATATTTTTTTTCTAGAAGACGTGTAGAACAAACTGTTCCTGCATGTGAACTAACCAACTAGGCGTATCATATCAAATGCATGGAATAAACAAAGACTTGAAGGATGCTCGATCGGGCCATAACGCCACCTCATTTATTCCTCCTCCAAGGAATAATATCAGATGGTTTGGGAATAAAAGTAAAGATGCATGTATGGATCTTAATTCGGGTTAAATTTCCATTAATGACTGTATTAACAAAATTATCTTTAGAAATTCCGAATAATGTTTTCGGGATATTCTTTCCTTGCAAGGAAGAAAATGCATGCATATCAACTTGTCAAATGGTTCGATGTTGTCATTAATTAATTGGTTTCGTCACCATGAGGTCTTTCATTGTTCAAATCATGCGAATAAACATGCTGGTATTGATAGGGATGGGGGCATTATCGTCTTTATTGGGTTTATACATTTATTAGGAAGGAAATACTGCTATTCAAATTAAGCGTCTGGAAACGTAATCAAGCATAAGTTTATTACCTCTATAATAACAACGAGCGAGTTGGATAAAGCCGAAAACATAACGAGAAAATAAAAATATCTGATATCATCGAGCATTTTGACGTACGCTTAACTTCAACGGAAGAATGAGTTCAACCATGCAGATGATGTTTTGTTAGCTAGATCCATGTCGAAAATGAGCATTTAAGTTCATGATTTGCAGAGCAAAATACTGCCTTGTTGTTTCTCCTGTATCCAAATTTCATTTCCGAACTGAGTTCTTCTTCTTAGGAACCAAAAAGTCTGATAAACTTAGCAAGCTGTTGATCTACATTCAGTTATCTTCTGAGCCTTCTAACTGGTTCATGCTTTAAACCGGCCCAAGTTGTGCAATATCACTAAAAACAGGCCTATTAACAATAATTACTGGGCCGGATCATTAGAGTTCTTGGTCTAAGCAAGACTAGCCCATTTTGATACAGTTCAATAAAATCTGTTGTACCAGTACCGGAGACAAAAGGGTAAAAAAGGTTAATTACCAAATTCTAAGCCCCTTCAGTTTGGGGTTACAAGATATGACAGATCAGACATGTAGCACCAAATTTGAGATACCTACCGCCCAATAATATCACTCGAGATGCACCAAAATGTTCAATCTTTAAGAAGCTCATTGAGCAAACCAAAATGTTCAATCTTTAAGATTTCTGAAGATGATGAAAGAACTTCAAATAAAAAAAATTATAATATTTACTTTTGGTGCAAACTTGATTCTTCGGAAAGCTTTCATCATAACTCCATTGCATTCGGTGAGCAGCTCGTTATGAAAGGCTGAAACAATTATTACACAAATAAATATGTAGGAGGAAAACTAGATTCTGCTAACTATTCTACAAGACATAATCACATAAACTACATTACATATTAAGATTAAGTCAGCTAAATGCTCATATTCCGAACCATCATAGCATGGACAATATCGTTTTGATTGTTCCAGCGTTAGCTAAATTTAGAAAAAAAAAAACCACCTGTTAGATATATTTTTCTTATATATCTTAAGGATTGGTGTTATTGACAATAAATTAGTCAACCATTTGAAAACAATTCCACTTGACAATGCTCTCCAGGATTGGTGTTATTGACAACAATTCCACTTGACAATTATGATATATTTTTCTTCATTTAGATTGGCCTTGTAACCTTATTAATTCAAACATAAATTACTCAATTTGGTTTGGTTGCCTTTTAATAGGCGATCCAAATGATTCTGAAATTGCGCTGGTATCTAAATGGAAATAATTTATCAATAATTATATTCAGATTTGGATGAATTTTAATATTGACGGTCACAATTGTCAGAATAAGTTGGTCATCCTTCCCAAACTATAAATCATACAAGCAACAGACATCCTATGTTTATTTATCCATAAGAAAGGTCCATTAATTGATCACAATATCTGGCACCACAATTATAACATGTTCAGAGCAGAATCCACATATATAATAATAAATACAATACAATACAATGATCATACTACATCGGATGATTATGATGATGACAGTGACAATGAGTTATGGAAAAAAGAGTTATATATACATTAACTCATCATCTAATCTTACCAAAGAATATTACACATAACGCCTAAGTACAGTAAAGAGAAATAACATGCTGATTTAGATGAAAATATTTCTACATTGTCACCAGAAATCTCTACATGTACATATCCCACCAACAAATCTATGGAACCGGTTAATATCTCTCATTACTATCTCTCTTTCATAACTCTTTGAAACAAACTTCATCCAATCATGGCAATCCTTGCATATCCTCAATTTTTTAAATACCCTTATGGGCGGTCCTGACTTACTCTTGATCAACCCGTATGCAACCGCCATCTTCTCACTGTGGTGGTCTGCATTTGTCTCCTCTCTCTCCTTACCTAATTTAACATCCAAATCATCTAAAACCTCCATGATCTCAGTCTGCACGGTACAATCTAAACCAAGAAACCCTTCACTGAACTCATGCCTCTTTCCACCAATCTCCGCCCAACTCTTACCCTCTGGGTTTCTATCCAACCCGTACCTTAGCCATGCATATTTGTCATAAACACCTGCTTTTCTGTACATGGCCGACAGAATGAAAAAGGGACTTGCATCTTTGACTTGAGACTCTATTTCTTTATCACTTATTCTTGCCATCACTTGTTCTGCCAGGGGTAAGTTACCATGCGCACAACAAGACCTAAGTAAAGACAGCCATATAACATAATTAGGTTGCATGGGCATGTGCGTCACCAAGTCAAATGCTTCATCTAATAGACCAGCACGACCCAACAAATTAACCATGCACCCATAATGCTTTACTGTAGGTTCAATTCCAAATTTTGCAGTCATATATTTGAAATAAAGCTTGCCTTCCTGGACCAAACCCGAGTTTGCACATCCGGAAAGGAGACCAATGAACATTACACTGTCTGGTTGGTGGGACCCGCTTGAAATCATATTGTTGAATAGTCTTAGCGCATCAATACCGTGCCCATGCGAGGCAAGACCATATATTATAGCATTCCAAACATGTAGGGATTTGGTGTTTTCTGGTGTCTGTTGAAAAAGCAAGGTAGCAGAGTCAATTGAGCCGCACTTGGAGTACATACTAATGAGAGCCGTGGCAAGAAATGGTGTGAGCTCCAGTCCGGTTTTCAAAGCTAGTGCATGGGCCCCACGCCCCATATTTAAAAATCCCATTTCAGCACATGCTGAGAGGAACGTAACAATCGAGAAGGAATCAGGAGAATAACCTGTGTAAGAAAGAGGCTCAACAAAATGGAAAACAAATGTTACTCTAATGGAATGCAATATTGGTCAGCTAAAATGTCCCAAGGACATGTCAATTTTGGTATCTTGTATAATAATCATGTTCCATTTGCAGGTCTTCACAGGTCAATACCTGTTCCTGTGAAATCAAAGTCAAGTACCGAGTCCCTCTGGTTTCAGATTCAAAAATAATCTAAGCTGGATAAGGTTCTGGGTTTAGCTTATGCAGTGAGGCACAAATCTCGGGTCCGGTAAAATTTTGTAAGCTTTCAGTATAAAAACACATACCTGACACGAGCATTTGGTGGAAGAGAGAAACCGCGCGCTCAGGCTGATCTGACTTAACACAGACCTCCATGGAAGAGGTGTACGAGAAGAGGTTTGGTTGAGGCAATTCGTCGAACAGTTGGAGTGCCAGGGCGTGGAGAGAACATGAAGAGTAAAAAGAAACGAGGGATGACTGGACAAGCGGGTCAGAAGTTAAGCTACCAAGCTTGATGGAGAGAGCATGGATCTGTCGGCCCAGTGACACGTGGCGGTGGCGTGCACAAGATTTTAAGAGGCTGGGTAGGTGGATGCGGTTGAGATCATCACAGTTAGGAAGAAATGGCAATGTGCTCTCTTTTGAAGAAGGATTGATATGGGGAATGGTTGGCCTGAGGTGAGGAGAGAACCGAGGCAGCATGATTAAGGGAGGTGCTGGCGCGCTCATTTGTGCTTCCACCGTTGGTTTGAGAGAATCAGCACAGTAGCGGAGTTTAGAGATGTCGTATGGATAAGAGGTTGACGGGCCAATTTGGGTTGGTTTCTAATCCGTCATTAGTTTGAGGGCTTGATCTGGGGTGATGATTTTTTTTTTTTTTGCATGCTCAATTTAAAAGTTGGACAAATCATGAGATTGTTTTTTTTTTTTTTTTTTAATGCCTAGCAGAGACTGCCAGGTTATGAGATTGTTTTTTGTACAACATAAATGATATGGAATGGCGCAAATACATTATTTGGATCAACTCTAAACTGATCTATCAACTAACTAACTAACAGAACCAATTTTTTTCTTCTCCAGTTTATTGGCAAGCATTTTTGACGATGTGGCTCTGGCTTTGCAGTGTTTTTTTTTTTTAGTTTTATCTCAGTAATTTCAATTAATATTTTAAATGAGGTCCTTCTTCAGATATTGATATTTAAATAGGTCGCTGCCCAATTACTGATTGATTGATCTTTTTTTAAGTCCGTACGTAATCAGTAAATTTTTCAAAATTAAATCCATCCGTACCCAAATCGAGCTGGACACGTGACATTTGTTATCATACATTAGTTTTTGGTACTGATAAACAACGATACAACAATAAAAGAAAAATGATATGACAGTTCTTATCATTAATTTTTTCATACTAATAATATATCAATCTACTAAATAGGTTAGACATTCGGATAAATATAATTAATTTTTACAAGATTGATAAAACTTATTAAAAAAAATTGTGTTAAAGATTGTGAGAAATCCATAACATATATTATAAACATTTTTAGCGTGTTTTCTATTTTTAACATATAAATACTCATCTGGTTCTAGCTCATCAAGTCTTTCTCTTTATTTTTATAAAGAATATTTACTTGTTTCTATTTGAAGAAAGTTAATTGTATTTAAAATGTCATACATTAGCATTTCATCAATTTTGTAATTCTGTTCACGTCCATTGACATACTCATTCAAATTATATGATAAGGATATATTTGCATGACCTTTTTTTTTTTTTTTTCTTTTATAAGCACGAATTCCTACATTTTGTTGATGGTGATTTTATTTGATTGGCGTATTCACTTTGTGACCCCAAATTTTTGAATTGACGAAATGGGAATAATTAATCTAACATGTCAGAACGATGCATTACTGGCTAAATGGATATGGCACATACAAAGCGGTCAGGGAGGGAATTTGAGCTAAAACAATGCGATCACTCCATGCCTATGGTGTAACTCTGACAGCTCATAAAGTGCTGAGGCTTCCTTTTTTTATCACCCACCTAATTCAACGGATAAGTTAGGGGGGTTGTGATATGAAAATGGACATCACCTGTTAGTTTTATTTTATAGAGGTTGGCTAAGATCAAAGTGGTAGTTCCTGTGCTTTGGTGTTACTATTCAAAGTTCAAAGTGCAGAGGCTTTCTTTTTCAATTTTCAAAGTTCAAAACGTTGATATGAACTGTTCAAGTTAATCTCTATATTAAAATGTGCTTGGAGACCAAATTTTATATTTTTTCTGAATTGTTTTACTATTTATTAAGCCACTTTGAAAATTGTTGATCCAACGGTGGCTTCTGATTTTACTGTTTTGTTAAGTCATCGTTGAATCAGCGATTTTCAAAGTGGCTTAATAAATAGTAAAAAAATTCAGAAAAATATAAAATTTGGTCTCCAAGCACAATTTAATATAGAGATTGAATGGTTCGGATCGACGTTTTGAACTTTGAAAATTGAAAAACTAATTGGTAGCACCAAAGCTCAGGAACTACCACTTTGATCTTAGCCAACCTCATATATATATATATATATATATATATAGAGGTTGGCTAAGATCAAAGTGGTAGTTCCTGAGCTTTGGTGCTACCAATTCGTTTTTTAATTTTTAAAGTTCAAAACATCGATCCGAACCGTTCAAGTTGTTCTCCATATTAAATTGTGCTTGGAGACCAAATTTTATATTTTTCTGAATTTTTTTACTATTTATTAAGCCACTTTGAAAACAGCTGATCCAACGGTGGCTTCTGATTTTACTGTTTTGTTAAGCCACCGTTGGATCAGCGATTTTCAAAGTGGCTTAACAAATAGTAAAAAAATTCAGAAAAATGTAAAATTTGGTCTCCAAGCACAATTTAATATGAAGAACAACTTGAACGGTTCGAATCAACGTTTTAAACTTTGAAAATTGAAAAAAAAAATTAGTAGCACCAAAGCTCAGAAACTACCACTTTGATCTTAGCCAACCTCTATATATATAATTAATTAATTAATAAATGTTCAAAAATAATTATTAAAGTTGTTGACTTAACATAATATTTATTACACTTCCACCGCACCAAAGAGAGCAGAGTTCATGCCGCTGATAGAGAACATGGAGCGTAGATTGCAGGGCTGGCAAGCGAAATTGATCTCACGTGGAGGCAGATTCCAATTGGTGCGTTCAGTTCTGTCGGCACTTCCGGTCTATTTTATGACGTGCTTTAGATTGCCGCAATGGGCCATTAAAAGAATTGACTCAATAAGGCGAGGGTTTCTGTGGGGAAGAATTCAGGGGTCATCAAAAGGGATGTCTCTAATCAACTGGGATACAGTTTGCATGCCAAGAGAGTATGGGGGGATGGGACTCGTGGATATAAATCTCCAAAACATTAGCCTGCTGCTACGATGGTGGTGGAGACCTAATACAGAGCCATCTGCCATGTGGACTGATATAATCATGCGGATCAGAGTAACTACATCAGGGGGTGTCAATAGGTGGATTTCAGGCGGAACATTCTTTTGGAGAGGCCTTCTGAAACTGTTATCTTGGTTCTCTTGGTCTTGCGAGAGGGAGGGAGATAGACTCAAGTGGAACTGGGAGAATAGTGGCCTTTATTCATCAAGGTCCTTCTATTCTATAGTTAAGACAGGGGGTAGAGAGAGGTGGCCCTTCAAGGAGGTTTGGACACTAAAAGCACCTCAGACAGTAAGAATGTTTTGCTACCTATTCTTACAGGGTCGTATACTAACCAGAGATGTCCTTCAAACAAAAAACATACCATGCCCATCCGAATGTGCCATGTGCCGTGGTAGCCATCATGAAACTGCTATGCACCTATTTTTTTCATGTACATTTGCCAGAAGAGTATGGGGCTATATATCAAGAGGAATAGGCCTCACAATAGTACAAATACAAGAAGATGTCAGGTCAACCTGGACAGTAACATGGAGAGTTCTAAGAGCAAAAGGAAAGCACAGTATGGTTTGCTTCATAAGTGGATGCTGGCAGATATGGCTTCAAAGGAACAACCTAATCTTTCGGGGGGAGCAGTTAACCCCAGAAGTAACAGCCATGAAGGCAATGGAGTTAGGAAAGTTGTGGCTAGGTAATTGTTGAAGATTTAATGGATGTAAATATACTGGTAAAGAAAGGGATGAATATAAATCCCAACTAAACCAGTGCAGTTTGTAATTATTTACTTTCGAATAATAAATTTTTATTTGGCAGCCTCTGCCAACTCCTCAAAAAAAAAGTTCTTATGTTTGGCACTCTATATTTTAGAGCTAATAATTACACCATTGATTAACAATCTGACTTGATAGATTGTTATATATTCGGACAATCAGAGATTTTGTTATGTTGATAGATTTATTAATATGATGTGCTCATGTTGAGATTACTGACTAAACTACGATATTTATGTCCGTAAAATGTAACATTATCCGCATACGGATTCGCTGCAAGATTCGTACCATTTAGCGCATACGGATCTTAAAACATATCGGATACAAATTTCTCCCGCTAACTGAAATATCGATAATTACAAAAAAAACCATCATAAGAATTCCATAAATTAAATAAATTTATATCATAATCCACCGTAATGATCTAGCTAGTTATAATATATCTTTTTGTTCTGCTCTCCACACTCTATTCATTCTCTCAATAAACTCCTCTGCTCTCTTTCTCAGCTCATCATCGCCATCTCCATCTCCACATTCATCATCGCCATTGTCATCCGATGCGTCGAGATCTTTCGTCTCTTTTTCACAGCTTTCAATTCCATCATCAAGCTCTGTTATTGCAGTCCTTCTCATCACTCCATAGTCTATGTAATTTATATTCCATTGCTTGCTGCTGACAGTGCTTCCACTCAGCAAGAGAACAGCTACGATTATCTGGCACAAGCAAAAGGCAAGAACTGATGGATTCCATGCTGGTACAGTAAAGAGGAGCATCGTCTTCTTCTTGATTTAGTAAGGGGTTTTGTTTTTAGTTGAGTGAATTTTGTAGTGTGTTGCTTTTATATGTGAAGCACTCTCTCTAGTCTCATGTGTGCTGAAAAAGATTTAACTTTTAATTTCTTTTCTATTTTTTTAGGAATGCAAAGCAAATTGTTCGCCTCCTTCCCCAGGAAGGAGTCAATAGTCAACGCTCCTGGTCAAAAATGATATGGATTTTCTGCGTCGCTTTTATAAATCATTCGTGTATTGGGTTGACTAATCTTTCATGGTGAGACTTACTTGCCTTTTTTTCGGCCACAGTTTTCAACTAAAAGTCTAAAACTAATAGTAACAGTATCAGTAAAAAAACTAACTATTATTATTGATAATTTCATCCAATGAGCTCCATATTTGTGTTTTTACTGTAACAGTATTAAAGTCTGAATGCATTTACAACTCACCACATAGCCAATTCGTGTGTTTATAAGTCTAAAGATAAATGGGGTTTAATGTACCCCCTTCTCAAAATGTAAAACTACTTATTTGGTTATCATATTTTTCTTATATAATTTTTAAGAAGACATCATATATTTAAAAAAAATAAAAATCATTGACATTTTATATTATATATATTGATTCATGTGTCTAAAACTGTCTCTGCCTTTGTATCCAGCAGATACACAATGAGAAAAATATACAGTAGTAAACGGAAAATATTTAAAAAAAAAAAATTTGAGCATACTGACTAAATAGTAGTAAACGGAAATATGCTTAAAAATCTTAATTTCTATAAGCTAAAAACATGTGAACCAGAAATACATGAAGATTCGATCAAAGTCATTTTAAAAAATGTTTTTGCAACACATCCTTTACATCATTTGGACTTTTTATTTGATTTTTTTTTTTTCTCAAACAAGCCAATAGCACAAAACACTGAAAAGGACATGCTCAAAACATTATAATCGGATACACTATAAAGAGTAAGGCTTGAGTGCTATGGATAGCATAAGGTCATCCGTGCTACGGCCTCAAAAACCTATCGTATAAACTTTAAACTTCGATTTAAGTAGCTCAATAAATTAGTTATATAATAAACTTGTAGAATACTAATTTTTACTATTTTTTATGATTTATGAAAGGTGGTAAAAATACCCTAAAAATAAAAGAAAATTGGCAACATTTTAGACCATTTTTTTGTCATCTTTCATAAATCATAAAAATAGTAAAAATATAATTAAAATTAGTATTCTACAAATTTATTATATAACCAATTTATTGAACTACTTAAATCGAAATTTAAAATTTATACGATAGATTTTTGAGACCGTAGCATAAGGGCCCGTTCGGCAACCCAGTAGGGAATAGAAATGGGTGTGGGAATCAAAAATTTTGAACTAAATTTTACTGTTCACCGTGAGAATAAAAACTTAGCTCTGAGCAAATTTTTATTTCCCACGGTGAATAGTATGTGGTAGGCCTGCTAATTGGACAGATTTGTCCATGGACAAACGGGCCGAACAAAATTGAACAATAGTTGAACAATATATTATTTAAACAGTATAATCGCTTGCTAATCGGATGAAATCAATAAGGCCCCAAGTTCAGTTCGAATCAATTGAACCGGGCCGAGTTTAAAGGGCCTTTGGACAACCCGTTTAACAGTTCAAACTCAAAACCTATCGATTCCTGTTCGAACAATCGAACAATCGAACCTAACACAACTCAGTCACAGCGCCTCCTCTAGTCCTCCCACACAGTCACACTCCATGGCGATGGTGCCACCCCTCTTCTCCACCGCGCCGCCCCTCTCCTCCACCGTGCCGCCCCTCTCCTCCACCGCGCCTCTTCTCAGTTTTCTCTTCGACCCCTTCTTCTAAAAGGTTGGTTACACTCAATTTCTCTCAATTAGTTCTCTTCTCTTCTCTTCTCTTCTCTTCTCGTCTCTCTCTTTTTTGTGGCCTGACAATGGTCAAATTGAGAATTTGAGTAATGTTAGTCTTTTGTAATATAGATCCAACCTTCACTGGTAAGGAGTAGGGCTGCCTCGTCGTCATCATCGATGTCATCGATCAGAATCGGGTTTGTTCTTTATTTCCACTGATTTTTTTTTATTGTGTCTCACTGAATATCAGGTTTGTGAACCTTTCTGCTAAGATAGATTATTGTGTCTCACTGAAAATGAGAAGAATTCTCAGTAATTCAATTGATTTTTTAATGAATATTTTTTTCTATATATCATTAATTTTGTTTTAAGGGATTTTTTATTTCCTTTTTCTCATTTGAAATGCTACATTTATTCCTATTGTTCTGACAAATATGTACTAGTAAAGGATTTTTATTCTTGTAAGATACTGGTACCACAAGGCAAAATCCAATACTGGTACCTGAACTTAGATTGGTTAGTGTCATAAATTCTGAAACAGACACTTGTATCCTTCAAAATTTTATCATAAAACATAACGTGTGATAATGAATTTATGTTATGCTGAATATTGTATCTAACTTGTAAAATGTTATGAATGTTTAAAATTTTCTTGTATGTTGGGTTGAAATATAATAATTATCTCATATTAATTAAGTGGTTGCAACCGGTTGTCTTCCGAAATTTTGTTCTCGAAACTTTAGAAGGTTTTAGTGGAGATTAGTAATTTTTATAGAGATATTTGCACGAGAAAATAACTTGGTTTTTCAAAATTAAATCCATCCGTACCCAAATCGAGCTGGGCACGTGACATTTGTTATGATACATTAGTTTTTGGTACAGATAAACAACGATACAACAATAAAAAAAATGATATAACAGTTCTTATCATTAATTTTTTCATACTAATAATATATCAATCTACTAAATAGGTTAGACATTCGGATAAATATAATTGATTTTTACAAGATTGATAAAACTTATTAAAAAAAAAATTGTGTTAAAGATTGTGAGAAATCCATAACATATATTATAAACATTTTTAGCGTGTTTTCTATTTTTAACATATATTAATTTTTATAAATGTCTGAGTACTCATCTGGTTCTAGCTCATCAAGTCTTTCTCTTTATTTTTATAAAGAATATTTACTTGTTTCTATTTGAAGAAAGTTAATTGTATTTAAAATGTCATACATTAGCATTTCATCAATTTTGTAATTCTGTTCACGTCCATTGACATATATACTCATTCAAATTATATGATAAGGATATATTTGCATGACCTTTTTTTTTTTTTTTTATAAGCACGAATTCCTACATTTTGTTGATGGTGATTTTATTTGGTTGGCGTATTCACTTTGTGACCCCAACTTTTTGAATTGACGAAATGGGAATAATTAATCTAACATGTCAGAACGATGCATTACTGGCTAAATGGATATGGCACATACAAAGGGATTTTTTTGATAAACCATAATTAAGAAAATGTTTTTTACTGATCCAGCATGATTGCTTTTTTTTTTTCAAAAACCAGAAGGACCGGAGCGCTCCTCCGGTCTCAAATTTTGCCTTTTCTCAAGACCGGAGGAGCCCTCCGGTCTTAACAATTTTTCATATTTTTTACCTTTTCGATTGATAGTGGTGCGGCGGATCGTGCAGCGACTCATTTTTTTTTCTCACCAAAAATCAGAACCAAAAACAAGAAGGACCGGAGCGCTCTTCCGGTCTCAAATTTTGCCTTTTCTCAAGACCGGAGGGCTCCTCCGGTCTTAACAATTTCTCACCAATTTTTATTTTTTGGGTGCGTCGGTGCGGCAACTGTGCAGCAACTGTGCAGTCACGTTTTATTGTCTTTTCTTTTTGCTATAAATCATCTTCTCTCCCATCAGTCTAACATAAATTCAGAAAACTTAATCTTATAAATTTCTTCTTCTCCGTCATTTTAAGCTGATAATCAAGCTCCACTGAATTATTGTGTTGTTACAGATTGGCCTCTTCTGTGTTGGTAGCTTTCATCTGTAAGTTTTTTTTTCAATTACAGTAGTTATAAGGTTGTAAAATTAAAAATTAGTTACTAAAATGACTAAATTTAATCGCTTTGGATGGTATGGATTTGACATGTTAGGTTTTACAATGTCGATGAGTTTTGTTTATAATTTGTATGTAGTAGTGTTAAAGTATGGATTTGATCATTCTGTAAAATTGCGAAATAAAAAATTTTAGTATTTTTTTTATATGTTTAGGTTTTAAAGTATTATAGTGTCGAGAAGTCTGTTTTACAGTATGTATGTAGTAGTCTTAAAATTAAAAATGATATCGATGATTGATTGTTAATTTTTTTTTCAGATAATGTCTGGAGTAATAATAAATGTTTATCATAGACGCGAAATTTCAGACGCACCGACTTGCACATTTCCTGTTACTAACTTAACAAGTTTTGATGAGCTAAGAAAACACATATATGTTGGCATTCGTTTGCTCCCTAGCCAGTTCGATCTGACAATCAGGGCTCGTTTGAACACGGCACCACCTGGCTCAGCAGAACAATACCAGTTATTTAACATAGACCGCGAAGACATATGGCACATGGTGCTTGGACATGCCACTCCGGTACTGAATTTTAAACTTCTTGAATTAGTGGTTGAGTCAGTACCAGTTGTTAGTCAGACCAATTATGACCCATATCCGGGTAGTGTACCTGGAAGTAGCAGACACACAACGGTACTTGATTCACCCATATATTTTGATGACCCCCCCGAAATACCGATAATGGATGATATGGTAAATCGTTTTCACGAGTTGAATAATGATACTAGCTCAGACACAAACTCTGACCTTGGTGACCGAGTTGTCGGGGAAGATGACATGGCTGAAATAGAGGATCAAATTAGAATACAAGATGTAATGAAGGAGTGGGAAATGTCTATTCCCTTTATTAATCGAGGATTGCAGCATCCTATTCTGGCATTTAATGACGATGTGCCGATGCCGTACGCGGATGAAGCATTTTTTGATTATCCACCTAGAATTGACGGTCAATTTTCAGTGGGACAGATGTTTGAATCCAATGCCGATCTTAAATCCGAGTTGGGTGGATTTGCCTTAGATCATAACTTAGAATTACAACAAACCCATACCAATCGTACTGGCTATATTGTTATATGTAAAGCAGAGGGGTGTCCATGGAGGTTATACGCAAAAAACTACTGAGACAGGAAATTGGACAATTGCAACAAACCCATACGAGCACAATTGTTACAGTATTGCTTGTAAAGTTGACAGTCGTCAGCTGACTGCCAGGATGATTGCAGATGTAATCAAACCTGGTCTAAAGGAGGACTTGGAGATGTCAATTAAAGCATGTCGATTTGCAGTTAGAAATAAATACAAAATGGTTCAGCCTTCATACAACAAGATTTGGAGAGGGAGGGAGTTGGCTATTGCTGATTTATTTGGTTCTTGGGAAAAAGCCTACGAACTGCTACCTTCTCTGCTCGGTGCAATGCAGATGTCCACCCCAGGCACAAAATACATAATTGAGCACGAACCATCTACAAAAATTGGCATCCGTATTTTCACCCGTGTGGCATGGGCTTTCGGTCCATGCATTGAATCCTGGCCATATCTCCGACCAGTTATAAGTGTAGATGCTGGACACCTATCCGGCAGGTATAAAGGGAAATTATTCATGACATGCGCTTATGATGCAGAACAACAATTATTGCCAATTGCTTTCGGGATTGCGGATGAGGAGAGTTCATCTAATTGGGACTGGTTTATGCAATTTGTACGTGAAAATGTTGTCGGTTCTGGTCGGATATGCGTTATATTAGACTAGCATGCTGCCATTCGTTCAGTGTTTGATAGAACAGATTTAGGGTGGTGTGAGGAAAGGGGTGAATAAGTGAATATTTTAATTATTTGATACATGTAAACATTTTTTTGTTATTATTTCTTAGGAGCAACTGGTGGAAGACGAAAAAGCGTATCTGGTCCACGACCAGAGGCATCCGCTATGTATGCCGAGGCAACTGCTACACATGGTTCACGAAGAAGCGTATCCGGTAGCCGTCCATCTGGTAGCCAAGCAGAGGCATCCGGTAGCCGTCCATCTGGTAGCCAAGCAGAGGCATCCGGTAGCCGTCCATCTGGTAACCGTTGGAGTAGAATATTCAGACGTGGTAAACACTGAAAAAATTTGTAGCTGTTCTGACCTTTGCCCATTAATCATTAAAACTGTACTTATCTGTAATATTTTTGTATAGAGAAGTTATATTTTCTGGAAACTAGACTTCCATACCTTTAATTTGGTATAAATTATATCAAAATCCATATAGCCGTTTTCTCTAAATCGAACTTTTAATCTGCTCAACATCTGGGACTGCTTAATAGAAAAAATTTGTAGCTGTTCTGACATTTGCCCATTAATCATTAAAACTGTACTTATCTGTAATATTTTTGTATAGAGAAATTATGTTTTCTGGAAACTAGACTTCCATACCTTTAATTTGGTATAAAGTATATCAAAATCCATGTAGCCGTTTTCTCTAAATCGAACTTTTAATCTGCTCAACATCTGGGACTGCTTAATAGAAAAAATTTGTAGCTGTTCTGACCTTTGCCCATTAATCATTAAAACTGTACTTATCTGTAATATTTTTGTATAGAGAAGTTATGTTTTCTGGAAACTAGACTTCCATACCTTTAATTTGGTATAAAGTATATCCGTTTTCTCTAAATCGAACTTTTAATCTGCTCAAAAGCTGGGACTGCTTAATAGAAAAAATTTGTAGCCGGACCAATCTGGACCATTCCTTTAACTTCGCACCAATCTCAAAGCACAAATAATATTGGGCCCCCTGCAAAATCCCGAATAGGCACCGGCTGAGAGTAAATCTCAAACCATAAAGTGAAAGGAATCTTTTACACATAACGGATTAAGACCGGACCGGCCCTCCGGTCTTGGTTATGAATTTTTGGAGAGACCGGACCGGCCATCCGGTCTTGATTTGTTTATAATTTTTCGGATCTTCTGTGACACATGCAATTGTAATGGATAAAACATATTAAAATTTTGGGAGACCGGAGGAGCCCTCCGGTCTTGTGTAAAGGAAAATTTTAAGACCGGAGGAGCGCTCCGGTCCTTCTGGTTTTTGAAAAAAAAAAAAGTAATCATGATGGATCAGTAAAAAATATTTTCTTAATTATGGTTTATCAAAAAAATCCCATACAAAGCGGTCAGGGAGGGAATTTGAGCTAAAACAATGCGATCACTCCATGCCTATGGTGTAACTCTGACAGCTCATAAAGTGCAGAGGCTTCCTTTTTTTATCACCCACCTAATTCAACGGATAAGATAGGGGGGTTGTGATATGAAAATGGACATCACCTGTTAGTTTTATTTTATAGAGGTTGGCTAAGATCAAAGTGGTAGTTCCTGTGCTTTGGTGTTACTATTCAAAGTTCAAAGTGCAGAGGCTTCCTTTTTCAATTTTCAAAGTTCAAAACGTTGATCTGAACTGTTCAAGTTAATCTCTATATTAAAATGTGCTCGGAGACCAAATTTTATATTTTTTCTGAATTTTTTTACTATTTATTAAGCCACTTTGAAAATTGTTGATCCAACGGTGGCTTCTGATTTTACTGTTTTGTTAAGTCATCGTTGAATCAGCGATTTTCAAAGTGGCTTACTAAATAGTAAAAAAATTCAGAAAAATATAAAATTTGGTCTCCAAGCACAATTTAATATAGAGATTGAACGGTTCGGATCGACGTTTTGAACTTTGAAAATTAAAAAACTAATTGGTAGCACCAAAACTCAGGAACTATCACTTTGATCTTAGCCAACCTCATATATATATATATATATATATATATATATAATTAATTAATTAATAAATGTTCAAAAATAATTATTAAAGTTGTTGACTTAACATAATATTTATTACACTTCCACCGCACCAAAGAGAGCAGAGTTCATGCCGCTGATAGAGAACATGGAGCGTAGATTGCAGGGCTGGCAAGCGAAATTGATCTCACGTGGAGGCAGATTCCAATTGGTGCGTTCAGTTTTGTCGGCACTTCCGGTCTATTTTATGACGTGCTTTAGATTGCCGCAATGGGCCATTAAAAGAATTGACTCAATAAGGCGAGGGTTTCTGTGGGGAAGAATTCAGGGGTCATCAAAAGGGATGTCTCTAATCAACTGGGATACAGTTTGCATGCCAAGAGAGTATGGGGGGATGGGACTCGTGGATATAAATCTCCAAAACATTAGCCTGCTGCTACGATGGTGGTGGAGACCTAATACAGAGCCATCTGCCATGTGGACTGATATAATCATGCGGATCAGAGTAACTACATCAGGGGGTGTCAATAGGTGGATTTCAGGCGGAACATTCTTTTGGAGAGGCCTTCTGAAACTGTTATCTTGGTTCTCTTGGTCTTGCGAGAGGGAGGGAGATAGACTCAAGTGGAACTGGGAGAATAGTGGCCTTTATTCATCAAGGTCCTTCTATTCTATAGTTAAGACAGGGGGTAGAGAGAGGTGGCCCTTCAAGGAGGTTTGGACACTAAAAGCACCTCAGACAGTAAGAATGTTTTGCTACCTATTCTTACAGGGTCGTATACTAACCAGAGATGTCCTTCAAACAAAAAACATACCATGCCCATCCGAATGTGCCATGTGCCGTGGTAGCCATCATGAAACTGCCATGCACCTATTTTTTTCATGTACATTTGCCAGAAGAGTATGGGGCTATATATCAAGAGGAATAGACCTCACAATAGTACAAATACAAGAAGATGTCAGGTCAACCTGGACAGTAACATGGAGAGTTCTAAGAGCAAAAGGAAAGCACAGTATGGTTTGCTTCATAAGTGGATGCTGGCAGATATGGCTTCAAAGGAACAACCTAATCTTTCGGGGGGAGCAGTTAACCCCAGAAGTAACAGCCATGAAGGCAATGGAGTTAGGAAAGTTGTGGCTAGGTAATTGTTGAAGATTTAATGGATGTAAATATACTGGTAAAGAAAGGGATGAATATAAATCCCAACTAAACCAGTGCAGTTTGTAATTATTTACTTTCGAATAATAAATTTTTATTTGGCAGCCTCTGCCAACTCCTCAAAAAAAAAGTTCTTATGTTTGGCACTCTATATTTTAGAGCTAATAATTACACCATTGATTAACAATCTGACTTGATAGATTGTTATATATTCGGACAATCAGAGATTTTGTTATGTTGATAGATTTATTAATATGATGTGCTCATGTTGAGATTACTGACTAAACTACGATATTTATGTCCGTAAAATGTAACATTATCCGCATACGGATTCGCTGCAAGATTCGTACCGATTTAGCGCATACGGATCTTAAAACATATCGGATACAAATTTCTCCCGCTAACTGAAATATCGATAATTACAAAAAAAACCATCATAAGAATTCCATAAATTAAATAAATTTATATCATAATCCACCGTAATGATCTAGTTATAATACATCTTTTTGTTCTGCTCTCCACACTCTATTCATTCTCTCAATAAACTCCTCTGCTCTCTTTCTCAGCTCATCATCGCCATCTCCATCTCCACATTCATCATCGCCATTGTCATCCGATGCGTCGAGATCTTTCGTCTCTTTTTCACAACTTTCAATTCCATCATCAAGCTCTGTTATTGCAGTCCTTCTCATCACTCCATAGTCTATGTAATTTATATTCCATTGCTTGCTGCTGACAGTGCTTCCACTCAGCAAGAGAACAGCTACGATTATCTGGCACAAGCAAAAGGCAAGAACTGATGGATTCCATGCTGGTACAGTAAAGAGGAGCATCGTCTTCTTCTTGATTTAGTAAGGGATTTTGTTTTTAGTTGAACGAATTTTGTAGTGTGTTGCTTTTATATGTGAAGCACTCTCTCATGTGTGCTGGAGAAGATTTAACTTTTAATTTCTTTTCTATTTTTTTAGGAATGCAAAGCAAATTGTTCGCCTCCTTCCCCAGGAAGGAGTCAATAGTCAACGCTCCTGGTCAAAAATTATATGGATTTTCTGCGTCGCTTTTATAAATCTTTCGTGTATTGGGTTGATTAATCTTTGATGGTGAGACTTAGTTACCTTTTTTGGGCCACAGTTTTCAACTAAAAGTCTAAAACTAATAGTAACAGTATCAGTAAAAAAACTAACTATTATTATTGATAATTTCATCCAATGAGTTCCATATTTGTGTTTTTACTGTAACAGTAATAAAGTCTGAATGCATTTACAACTCACCACATAGCCAATTCGTGTGTTTATAAGTCTAAAGATATATAAATGGGGTTTAATGTACCCCCTTCTCAAAATGTAAAACTACTTATTTGGTTATCATATTTTTCTTATATAATTTTTAAGACGACATCATACATTTAAAAAAATAAAAATCATTGACATTTTATATATATTGACTGCCTTTGTATCAAGCAGATACACAATGAGAAAAATATACAGTAGTAAACGGAAAATATTAAAAAAAAAAAAAACTTTTGAGCATACTGACTAAATAGTAGTAAACGGAAATATGCTTAAAAATCTTAATTTCTATAAGCTAAAAAAATGTGAACCAGAAATACATGAAGATTCGATCAAGTCATTTTAAAAAATGTTTTTGCAACACATTCTTTACATCATTTGGACTTTTTATTTGATTTTTTTTTCCTCAAACAAGCCAATAGCACAAAACACTGAAAAGGACATGCTCAAAAACATTATAATCGGATACACAACAAAATATACATGCCAATTTAAGCAGATCATTTTGTCAAGTTCAGTATAAATAAATATTGTTGGGTGCACATATCTTGTTACCTTTTTCATGAAGATATTACTTTCTAACTAGTTTTTGGATCAATACTAATGGCACGTGTCTCAGCTATGGCGATTGGAAATAAATTTGTGAAAGAAAAAGAAAATTCTGTTTTAACTCGATTTATTGTTATAGCGGATCTTCTTTTCGGTATTCTTTATCAATATTTCAGATACACAGAAAACGAAAAAAGAGTTGGCAATATGCCATTCAAATGTCTCCTAAAAAAATATATATATATAAGCTGGTATTGTACAAACGGGATTTAGTGTACTTCTTTTGTTTTGCTAAATCATTACGAATTACGGGTCTCCAGGAATTAAATTGATGATAAATTACAATTCAAATTATCAGCCCATGGATCACACGGATAGATGTACAAAAGCCCAGGTTTAAAGATCAATATTTCTCGGCCTTTAATTTCACTAAAATACCTCGGAATATTCTCTCAGCACTGTACTGTGAATGTTCCCGGCGTATAACGTACTAATAAGTTAACTTGTATAACTGGCAGTTTCGAACTTTTGATCCACAATATTCAGCTTCCAATATACACGACAAGAATGAAAGACCAGGTTTAACCAAACTTTATCGACTACAAAAGAAAAGCCTTTATCTCATATCTGCCCTTTCCCTATCCTACCCGTAAAATCCGTGACCTATCAGATCCGACGGTTATTCATTTGCTGATAGCTGGACCCCACAACTCCCGCTCCCGCATGCTTTCTCATTAAATATAAATATTATATTCGCCACACCTGAGCTTACTAAAAGCTGCCAGGCAGCCAGACTAGTATCTTCTTCTTTCCCACTATTCTCTCTTCTCGAAACAAGAGCAATCCTAAATCCCAATTTTGCCAAAAAAAATCTCAGCTCGGAGCAGAAATGGCGACGATCAAGTGCGTGAAGGCGAGGCAGATCTTCGATAGCCGTGGCAATCCGACGGTTGAGGTAATTTGTTTTTTTCAATGTTTTAACTGATTTTTGCTTCCATTGTCGGATAATCTCTAGTATTTCAATCTGGGAACTCTCTGAGTATTATCTGAACGAAATACAAGTAAATTTTCTCTTTGATTGTTATTTCGTGTTTGAATATTAATCGTTACCTTAAACCTGACTTAAACCCTTGTCCTAACAAATTTTTAGACTCGAAAGCTACACCCATGTGATCGATCTGGATCCTTTCATTAGGTTGTTAGAGGAATCAGTTTTTGGAGAGTTTAGTCTCTTACTAAGCTGTTTAAGACTGTAATTTCTGTATTTTATACAATGAAATTTAGACGTTATGGCATATATGATTTATAGATATCAGTATTTTATCTTTTAGTTTAGGAGCTATAGTGGAACTTTTGTCATTCAGAAGATACAAAAATATATATATATATATATATATATATATATATATATATATATATATATATATATATATATATATATATCTTGTTGAATTTGTTGAATATTTGTAGGTGGATGTTTGCTTGTCTGATGGAACCTTTGCAAGAGCAGCTGTCCCAAGTGGCGCCTCGACTGGTACCTGAAACCACAACAAATCTCCTTTTTTTATTTAATAAAAGATGGATTGTAAGATTAAGAAAAAATACCCTTTGATATATCATATCAATTGTAGGTGTTTATGAAGCTTTGGAGTTGCGAGATGGTGGATCTGACTACATGGGAAAAGGTGTTCTCAAGGTACTTTGTTTATATTCATTTTGTTATTCAGTTTTGTGATTTATTTCAAATGATATATGTTTTCTTTCTTTTCTGCCATAATCTATGTATTTTTTTTTTTATAACTTCCGTATGTAGGCTGTGGAGAACGTGAATGCTATCATCGGACCAACCTTGGTTGGCAAGGTTTGTGCTATTCTTGTGCTTCATTTTATCTTGTTACCATTTCATCTTAAATTATATAACAATAAATGGTAGAGGAGTTCAACATACTTCATGATTTTGGCAGGACCCAACAGAGCAGACCCAAATTGACAATTACATGGTGCAAAAACTTGATGGAACTTCAAATGAGTGGGGCTGGTGCAAACAAAAGGTACCTTACTTTTCTCTAATTTCCAGTTGTTCCAGTTTACTTCGGATAATTTATTGTTGTGATATTTTAGCAAACTAAATTTAAATTCTTCTTGTTTGATAAAAAAAAAATCTTCTTTTTGGGATGAAAATTCAGCTGGGTGCAAATGCAATATTGGCAGTGTCACTTGCTGTGTGCAAGGCAGGAGCCAGTGTCAAAAAAATTCCCCTTTATCAGGTATGGAACCTTTCTTGATATGCTTTCATATTCAATTTTGACATATCTAACAAATCAGCTCCAACTTATTTTTGTTTTTTCTTGAAGCACATTGCGAATATTGCTGGGAATAAGCACCTGGTACTCCCTGTGCCTGCTTTCAATGTCATCAATGGTGGGTCTCATGCTGGAAACAAGCTTGCCATGCAGGTAAATAATAATCAAACAATAAACTATTTATGTACATTTTCTATATACTTAGATTAACAATAGTTTTCTTTAATAATGGTTTTCTTTATCTAATTGTCTACTTTTAGGAATTCATGATTCTTCCCGTTGGTGCCTCATGCTTCAAGGAAGCAATGAAGATGGGTGTAGAAGTGTATCATCATCTGAAGGTCAAAATTTAAATTATTTTTTTCCTTTGTGACGTAGAATTTATTTTCTTTCTTTGTTACTTTTTTTTACCATCATCTTCTTTAAAACTCATTTTTTTTATTTGTTTCCATTTTACTATGTTTACTTGCACGTTTTAATGTTCTTCTGCTATTAAAGGCTGTCATAAAGAAGAAGTATGGTCAGGATGCTACAAATGTTGGAGATGAAGGTGGTTTTGCTCCCAATATTCAGGTCTTTATTACCTCCTTTTAGAGTCGTGTACTTATTTGATAGCTTATTAGATATTTATCTTCTTATATATTATGGATTGTAGGAGAACAAAGAGGGTCTTGAGCTTTTGAAGACTGCCATTGCAAAAGCTGGGTATACTGGCAAGGTTTGTTTACCTTCCAATTATCTCTAGGAAATATATCATTTCGGATTAATTGATGGAATGTTCTTTTTGCATTTCATTTCCCTTGTCGTGTGGCAGGTCATGATTGGAATGGATGTTGCCGCTTCAGAGTTCTACAACGAGAAGGATCACACCTATGATCTCAACTTCAAAGAGGAGGTAAATTGTGCCTTACTGGATCACAAATTGAGTTCGCTTACATGCCAAAGATAATAGGTAAAAGTGAGTGATTAGTGAGTTTGGATAATAAAAACTAAAAGAAATGTGATTAGTGAGTGATTAGTGAGTTTGGATAATAAAAACTAAAAGAAATGTGATTAGTGAGTGATTATTGAGTTTGGATAATAAAAATTATACTATCAGATTAAGAGCTTGATTAAGTAGTGCATCTAATAGTAACTAAAGTAAACACATTCTACAAGAACAAGTTAAGCCACAAAAAGGAATAAGTGATATATTTATATCTATTGTTTACTGTGAACTGTTTAAACAAATAACAAATGTAACATGTCTTTTAACTCTTCCCGCTTCTCTTTTTAATTTCATTTTTCCTTTATCCTTATTTTGATAGAACAATGATGGATCACAAAAGATATCAGGAGACAGCCTGAAGAATGTCTACAAGTCATTTGTAACGGATTATCCAATAGTGTCGATAGAAGACCCATTTGACCAGGATGACTGGGTACACTATGCTAAGTTGACTGAGGAGATTGGAGATCAAGTACAGATTGTAGGAGATGATCTCCTTGTTACCAATCCAACGGTCCGTATTCTTCCCTCTCATAGGCATATCCTTCGGTGTATCATTGAATTTTAACTTTTGAAAATGCCCCAGATATTGTTTGGTAAATGTAAGTGGCACCAGAAATTTCTGATTTAAATTTTCTTCTGAAACTATTTGGGTTATTTACAAGTACTAACAATGGAAGAGTCATATTTGGGATGAATTTTTACAATCTGGTGCTTTTGTGACATCAAGCTAAAAAAATAATTTCTAGTTACATGTTAACTAGTGAGCAATCAAATTTGATTAAATTTATAAAGTTGTGAGCAATGTGGATAGCTTTTGTGCTGATTAATTAGTAGATGTGCTACTTGCAAATATCCCTCCCAAAAAAACCAGCTAGCTGTTTATGCAAATGATAGGAAATGAAGGGCCCATGCAAAATCCCAGAAATATTTTACTGAATATTATTTTTAATATATCCTAGTTTTCATTGTAATCTTAATTTGATCATGTAGAGGGTTGCCAAGGCAATAAAGGAAAAGGCTTGCAATGCTCTTCTTTTAAAGGTACACAAGTAACCAATTGTGTGTTTTTAAACTTCTATTTTATCGTCATCCAATAGGTTAAACATTTGTGAACAATCTGATAGGTGAATCAAATTGGGTCAGTGACTGAGAGTATTGAGGCTGTTAAAATGTCTAAGCATGCCGGTTGGGGTGTAATGGCCAGCCACAGGAGGTACTAAATTCTCAATATATGTACACACATAAGCAAGTATTTGGACTCTGTACCATATATTTTTGATCTGCTTGTTAATTCTACTTGTAGTGGTGAGACAGAGGATACCTTCATTGCTGATCTCTCAGTTGGGTTGGCAACAGTAAGTTCCTTGACTTGTTTCCTTATTTCTATGAATGATCCGTGTCTCATTATTTCTCTGTATGAGTAAATTTGAAATAGTATTCATGTAAAACTGTTATTTCTTCAACAGGGCCAGATCAAAGCTGGAGCTCCATGCAGATCTGAACGCCTGGCCAAATATAATCAGGTACTATATATTATCTAGGGACCAATATATTTTGAAGTTTCAACTTGGTCTGCTATCTATCAGTGCACTTAATCTTGGATTTTCTTCTTTTGTGGGGTCATTTCACTTACTTTGGTCGAACCTCAAAATATCAAAGATACCTGTAAAATTAGATATGTCATTCAGACCCCTGTAATATATGTAAAACTTCTTTGGAGCCCATGCTTCTCAATTTTTGTCAAGGTATCTCCAGATTCCTTCTCTCTATGTTTATTGGCAGTGTAAAACTGACATACCCAATGTTTATGGTTACAGGAGATATTTCTCATTGTTCTGGGTTAATACATTATATTTGTATGTTCAATAGTGTCACAGATGGAACTTTCTTCGTTGTCCCACCCAAATCTTATTATTTTCCTATGAACAAAATGATGAGATCTAATTGTCCTTTTCTCAATTGTTGTTTTGTTTTATAGTTGCTAAGGATCGAAGAGGAGCTGGGTCCTGCAGCTGTGTATGCTGGAGCCAAGTTCAGGTCACCTGTTCAGCCTTACTAAAAACCTCTAAATATAGAACAGGAATTCTCTCAGGCTGTGAGTATTAACTGCTTGAGTTTTTCTTTTCAAGTTGATGTTATATAATATGATCAACTCGGATGTGTGATGTGTCTGCTTTTGGGGTGAAATATAACTTTGCAAAAGTCTTATTATCTGATGTATTTGTTAATGCTTCACTTGATAGCGCTCCATCGGCCTTGAAAATGTTTCAATTGTTTCCTTGGGTTCTTCAAGCCAATACTGGGCCTTGGGCCGGGTCCATGGATGATACGAACAAAATCATCTCATATATATCTAAATATTGGGACTGCGTCATATATTTTCTTTCGAAAATTAGGTGGATTTACATACAAAAACAAAAGCATTTGCTACATCAGCTTGGCGTCACGATTTTGACTGAAAACGATATGATGAAGATAATACTCCTTAAAATAACACAATATTATCCTCAAGTGATAGGCTGATAGGTTACAAGATTACATGCAATGTGAATGGATTCGTCATGTCAAGGAATATTTATTGAACGAACAATGAAATTGCGCCGTAGCTTTCTTTTATGCTGTGGCTTGCCTAGTGACGCACATCTCCATTTAACCTATGTAGTAGCTAACAAAAATCTTCCTTATAAAGTTAAGCGTACAGTTAGCCAAATGATCAGCTTGCGTAATAGAAAAACTGATACAAATATTTTGCTCATTATTTTACAAACAGAAGAAAACAAGCAGCATTATACCTGCCTGCGAATAAGCCTCAACTGCTCTCTTGCCTTCTTTTCCCCCTCTATCTATTGTTTTTTTTTTTTTTTTTTATATCCGATATCGTGTCATATTCAATATCTTGTTGGTCCTTTTTAGTTTTTTTTTGTGTGTATAAAAATGCGAAAGAATTACACATTGGAAATGTATATTGGTTTTGTGATTAAAATATGAAAGTATTATATTTATATACCGAAGGATGTTACACTAAGTCACTAACAGTGATTTTCAAAATCCAGAACCAGAGGACTGAAGGGATGTAACAAGTGGGTTCTGCAACCTGAGGTCAGGTACCTCATTTCTTGAGGTTATTCTCAGTCAGTAAATAATTCAGACCTAATTGAAATTTACGGATCTTTTTAAAATTAGTACCGATTTATAAATAATGGTTCGGATCTAACCCACGATGAGGTACTTCACTGGATCTGAACAAATTAGAGAAATGATTTATGCAAATGTCTCTGTGGTCCTGATGCCGAATCTAGAGGCAGGGATATTTCCAGTGATCGGAAACTGGAGAAGATAAGATGATTGCTTAAGCTACTTTATTACAATTGTAACGAGAGGTCAATAAAGGTAATGATTCAACAAACGGATACAATCGGACCCCACCATCCGTCTGATGCAGATCTGACGCTCCATTATCATCGTTCCGTACATATTGTGGGCCCCAATATCCACTATTGATTCAGGCCCCACTTATCGCTGTCACCTCGATACGGATGTAGCAATCATCTTTTTGAGGTGCTTCTGATTTTATATACTGTCCATTCGTTATTCAATGGAGATGTCTTTTTCTATTTTAAATTGGCGATGTACTCCTCTCCTCTCTGTTAGAGCAAAGCCAATAAATAGAACAAAATATCACAGTCATTTCATTCTCTTATAATTTAAAAAGCTATAATTGCATCTTAAAATAATTATTTTTCTTTTACTTTTTAAAGATAACATACATACATTCGAACAGATCTAATAAGTAGAACAAACGATCATTGTCATCTCATTCTCTTATAATTTTAAAAAGCTATATAGATCTTTGTTAATTATTTCTTTTGTTCCTTTCTTTTTTGACAAAATGTGGTCATTGATCACTTCTTTTGTTAATCATTATCAAGATGAAGAACTCTACATCAAAGAAACATTAATTCTATTGGTTTCGCAACAACACTATTTATTCTCCTATAAATTAAATTAAATTGTAACAATCTTCAATTGAAACCTATCAAGAAATATTTTGTCCGACTCTTCAAGTCTAACAAAGCTCGTTTAATTACATGAAGATGTGGTCTACATAAAGGATAATATATATTTATTCATATATTGTTAAATCATAGTGTATAACAATATGAATGTAATTTGAATATTGCTACACGTGTAACACTCATGTCAAGTTGAAATTGCACATAGTGCTTTATTTCTTTTTTTTTCCGAACTGTCCTTTGTATTCAAAGTTCAAATAGTCAATTTAAACTTTTCAACATGATTTTCATATTGAAATGTGCTTGGAGATCAAATTTTATTTTTTTTAGAATTTTCAAAAATAAGTGCTTTTCTGAATTTTTATTATTATTTTATTTAATAAAAAGCTGTGATTTTCAAAAATTCTAAAAGAATATTAAAAAGTTTCAAAAAAAATGTAAAATTTGATCTCTAAGCACATATCAATATGAAGAACATGTTGAGAAGTTCGGATCGACTGTTTTAACTTTAAAAATAGAGATATGAGCGGAAAATAAAATACTATCTTTACTTCCTAAAGCATGATAGATAGTAATATAACTTGAGCAAAATTTTAGAGGAGACTAAGGTAAGATTTTGAAGCATCATTAATTTAAAAAAAAAAAAACCTTATAACAAAATATTTAGAGAGATTATATTTATATATATATAATATATTATTCATTAAAATGAAAATATTGACTAAACTTAAATTTCAAATGAACCGTCATCCTTTTTGGCCCGGGCAACACAAAGCTTCATCCTTTCTGTTATGGATTGTAAGATATCAGTTGCCAATGCCAATGATATGAAACGAAGGGGATTGGAGAAGATAATGGAGAAAGTCTACTTGAGAAAATAAAACCGAGGCTACAGAACAGGACCCGGTCAATGCCGGGCTGCTTCGATTCGTTCGTTTCACAGATTGTGGACCCCGCTTCCGTTTCATTTTAATGAAAAGGCATTACACATATTTTCCTATTGCGGGGCCCACTTTTGTGTACGGTCACCCAGTGGGATCCGCCACGAAGGAATGTCTGGAGGCGAGGTAGGCTGCTGTGTATACCAACCCCTCCAGTTCAAAATACTGGAGATATCCCTGAAAGCCTTGAAAATGGGTATTAATCAAGACTTCAACATCACGTTTAGAATAAAAAAGCAATCCTCAGATACCATTTTCATAAGGTGATGATATTGATCTGCAGGATCGATCTAGTACATTTAAATTAAATAAAGAGGACCAATAATCGATCTGATCTCGACTGGATTTTGGATGTAATTTGTTAATGCATGATTTTTGTACCCGATCCAGTAGTGGGATTTTGCAATCTGTGGTCCTGATTTGATCAGCTTTGTTTCAAGTGGAAGGCTGTTCCCTTGTTCAGAGGCAGCTTTAATTAAAACTCCCCTTATGATAAAATGATTCAAATGTTCTTATTTCTTTTTCTTCCTTTTTTTTTTTTTTTTTTTTCTCTGGTCACCTGAACTTGTCAGCAATTTGTGGAATATAATCTATTACAATGATTTGGTAGTTTTACTGAGAATCATGTTATTTACATTCAAAATTGCTTGAAATCAAGCAGATGTGTCAAAACCAAATTGCAATTTTTTTTTTCTTGCTGCTTCTTAATTAATCAATTAATTATTTGGCTAACAAATCAAGTAAGAAAGTTCCTATTGGCAAATTATTGACCTTGTAGGATAAAATGACAAGAATATAGAGCATTTTATACATCCATTCAGATCAAAACACAGATAGAAGAAATTATATGCATGAAACCCATCCAACAATTACATATATATAAACATATTTAGATCCTCTTATTTGCATATCATCAACTACTCAACCTTACAAATTACAATTCACCACATGCAAGTGATCCGTACATCAGACCACAAAGAGGAATTTTTTTCATAAACCATAATTGAAAAATGGATTTTTAGGGAACCAATATGATTGCAACTTTTTTTTCAAAAACCATAAGAACCGTGGGAACCTCACGGTCTGGTATTTTTTTTTTCCAGACCGTGTGCTTCTCACGGTCTTGCCAAAATTTTTATTTTTTTTTTATTTTTTTTTTTAAAAAAACAGATTTTTTTATTAAAAAAAACAGATTTTTTTTTCAGACCGTGGGGTTCCCACGGTCTCAAATTTTTTTTTTTTTTTTTTTTTTTTTTTTTTTTTATAAAACAGAATTTTTTTTAATTTTTTAATTTTTTGTATTAAAATATTAGAAATTTGAATATGTTTCTTTGAAAATAGATGAAATACAATATAATTTGATTTATTAGAAATACTGCAATAAATAACCCGGATCAATATTTTTCAGGTCGGATTTTTCGCGGCTGTAAGAAAAATTAATATATTTATTTCTGTGTTATTAGAAAAAAATAAAAATGCTTAGATTCTGAGTTATTGATCCCGGTTCAAAAGTCACTTCTAGGTAATCCAGAAAATATTGTGATCTTTCTAGTAAATTTAATTTATGAAAAGTTGTATCTATTTTGAGAATTCTTTTTGAATAACAATTATTAAATAACTTAAAAGTTATTATTATTTTCAAAAATAGATACAACTTTTCATAAATTAAATTTACTAGAAAGATCACAATATTTTCTGGATTACCTAGAAATGACTTTTGAACCGGGATCAATAACTCAGAATCTAAGCATTTTTATTTTTTTCTAATAACACATAAATAAATATATTAATTTTTCTTACAGCCGCGAAAAATCCGACCTGAAAAATATTGATCCGGGTTATTTATTGCAGTATTTCTAATAAATCAAATTATATTGCATTTCATCTATTTTCAAAGAAACATATTCAACATTTCTAATATTTTAATACAAAAAATTAAAAAATTAAAAAAATTCTGTTTTATAAAAAAAAAAAAAAAAAAAAAAAAAAAAATTGAGACCGTGGGAACCCCACGGTCTGAAAAAAAAATCTTTTTTTTAAAAAAAAAAAAAAAAAAAAAAATTGGCAAGACCGTGAGAAGCACACGGTCTGGAAAAAAAAAAAAAATTCCAGACCGTGAGGTTCCCACGGTCCTTATGGTTTTTGAAAAAAAAGTTGTAATCATATTGGTTCCCTAAGAATCCATTTTTCAATTATGGTTTATGAAAAAAATTCCACAAAGAACCTACATAGAGAAAAATCAGGAAACTTAAGAATTTTTTTCATAAACCATAATTGAAAAATGGATTTTTAGGGAACCAATATGATTGCAACTTTTTTTTCAAAAACCATAAGAACCGTGGGAACCTCACGGTCTGATATTTTTTTTTTTCCAGACCGTGTGCTTCTCACGGTCTTGCCAAAATATTTATTTTTTTTTTTAAAAAAACTGATTTTTTTATTAAAAAAAACAGATTTTTTTTTCAGACCGTGGGGTTCCCACGGTCTCAAATTTTTT
Source organism: Carex rostrata (assembly GCA_964058875.1). Classification (NCBI taxonomy): domain Eukaryota; kingdom Viridiplantae; phylum Streptophyta; class Magnoliopsida; order Poales; family Cyperaceae; genus Carex; species Carex rostrata. The sequence goes on along the minus strand of CAXKVT010000016.1, from coordinate 2,053,163 downwards.
TTTTTTTTTTTTTTTTTTTATAAAACAGAATTTTTTTTAATTTTTTAATTTTTTGTATTAAAATATTAGAAATGTTGAATATGTTTCTTTGAAAATAGATGAAATACAATATAATTTGATTTATTAGAAATACTGCAATAAATAACCCGGATCAATATTTTTCAGGTCGGATTTTTCGCGGCTGTAAGAAAAATTAATATATTTATTTCTGTGTTATTAGAAAAAAATAAAAATGCTTAGATTTTGAGTTATTGATCCCGGTTCAAAAGTCACTTCTAGGTAATCCAGAAAATATTGTGATCTTTCTAGTAAATTTAATTTATGAAAAGTTGTATCTATTTTGAGAATTCTTTTTTAATAACAATTATTAAATAACTTAAAAGTTATTATTATTTTCAAAAATAGATACAACTTTTCATAAATTAAATTTACTAGAAAGATCACAATATTTTCTGGATTACCTAGAAATGACTTTTGAACCGGGATCAATAACTCAGAATCTAAGCATTTTTATTTTTTTCTAATAACACATAAATAAATATATTAATTTTTCTTACAGCCGCGAAAAATCCGACCTGAAAAATATTGATCCGGGTTATTTATTGCAGTATTTCTAATAAATCAAATTATATTGCATTTCATCTATTTTCAAAGAAACATATTCAACATTTCTAATATTTTAATACAAAAAATTAAAAAATTAAAAAAATTCTGTTTTATAAAAAAAAAAAAAAAAAAAAAAAAAAAATTGAGACCGTGGGAACCCCACGGTCTGAAAAAAAAATCTTTTTTTTTAAAAAAAAAAAAAAAAAAAAAATTGGCAAGACCGTGAGAAGCACACGGTCTGGAAAAAAAAAAAAAAATTCCAGACCGTGAGGTTCCCACGGTCCTTATGGTTTTTGAAAAAAAAGTTGTAATCATATTGGTTCCCTAAGAATCCATTTTTCAATTATGGTTTATGAAAAAAATTCGAAACTTAACATATGAAAAGTAATAATTATGCTCACAATGTCTATCTTTTGTTTGCATGGGGTGCTATCATGAAAGAACCGGTACGGAAATTATCTTACCAATGTAAGGGTAAATATGGCTAATTATTATGTCTGAAAACACTGTATAAAAAGGAGAAATCATTAATAGCAACATATTAGTGGTCTGACTCTGGTCCACTCCATTCCTTGATATCTAACATTATATATACACAAGCATTGATTTATCACACACACTGGTAATCATTAAATTGTCATCACAATTCAATTCTAAACTTGTCATATATAATATATATTTGCATAATTAAGCATATATCATACCGTTTTTATGATACATATTTTTAAAAAATTGCTAATCCTAGACAAAAAAATAAATCCAAATAAGATGAGAAAGATTTCTCAAAGAAATAAAGGCCAAGAGGCCAAAGATATCTCTTACAATTGCCTAATGTACCATATATTTATAGTTTCTTCTTCTTCCTTTTCTTCTTTTCTTACTGAAATGCAAACGAAACTTCAATTTGTTTCATCAATCTGTATTCAGAATGTGCATGCAATGACCCGCTATACAGAACCCAATAATTCAAGTACTAGCTAGAGTGACTGTCTTATATATGCTCTTCCCCCCTGGAGAGAGAGAGAGAGAGAGAGAGAGAGCAGTAAATAAGAGTAGGTGAGAGGTCACCATTACAGTTGTCTTGCCGACAGGTTACTATACTCCTGCTACTACCCTTCCAACAAATTAATACTCATAACCTGCGTTCAATTTCAGTTGCACCGATATAAACGTATATATATAGTACTGTAATACTAATACACTCCCTTTCTTTTCGTCTTCTCAAATTATACAAGATATAAATTTGAAATATGATTCGAGTATATACACGTAGTGGAAGCGATTTACCAGAAAAAAAAAGAAAAAGGAATATGGTATATCTAGTAAAGAAGATAGTTGGGGTAAAAATGAAATAGATGGCGTCCATTAAAAGAAAAAATAATTACATAAATCTTAGTACAGAAGATTGCGTATCAAATTTTCAGCTATCGGTTTAATGTTTTCCACATTTTTTGTTCCTTCCGTTTATAAAAAAATTAGAACGTACCTCAATACCTCTTTCATAATTTGCCTCAAAAAAGGAGAAAAAAACAATTTAACAAGGATGAGACCGAATAACCAAAATTATTGTTGGAGCACTGTCAAGAAGTATGTCCACAGTGTAATTTAATTTTATATAGAACTTAATACTATACAAATTTTACATATAAACAGTCACAAATTATTTTACTGTGAAATAATTAATTCCTATGATCCTATATATATATATATCAACCTAGCTATATGTATAAAAAAGACCTTAAATGTACGAATTAATATCATAACATATCTACTAACGACTATACTGGTTTTTCATAATATACGGTAAATAGCATCAGATTCAGGTTAGGTTGAGTTGTTAATGGTGGGTCCCAATTAGCACGTCTTATTGTGTAACCAACCTTCTTAAGTAAAGGTAGGTTTAGTGTGCTCATTTTTAAACGGTTAAACCTACCCATTGAATCATCAAAAAGGCATAGCTTTTTTTTTATATCTACAGTACCCCTAGCTAGAGAAAAACCAATAATATTTGGTTACCCATACATTATCGATCTCCCACAATGGATGTAATTTAGTAATTAATACAATGTATTTTTCTGTGAATTATTAACTATTAAAATGTACTGAGCTTATAGGTTAATGGAAGTGGTATTATTTTAATTCCACATCAACTACTTATATATTGGTATGTTTAATTGGATGAAATAAAGAATAGAGCAAGAATAGAGCTAATCTCAAAATTGAGAATAGTAGCTAACTCAATTTTTGATTGGGTTAGTAGAACAGTGAGCTAACCCATATAAGACAAACAAAGAATAGAGGATTAGTGCTATTCTTGCTCCATCCAAATGCATCCTATTAGAAGCTAGGCTAAGCCGACATTTTTATTTATATTATTTTTTAATATATTTGATTAAAAATAACCAAGGTTTTGAGTTTTTATTAAAAATACCTAAGTCGTAGGAATTTCTTGTGACTTGGAATAAGGACCCTGATGACTCGATATGAGTACTACAAAATTTTAGTATATATAAATATATACTTAGTTATCCTAATGCTACTTTGTCGGATTACAAGCGTATAATCCTACCATGTAGTAGTGTCGGGTGTCGATCCACAGGGATAGATCTTAGTAGTTTAACAACAATAACACTAGTCTAGGTTCTTCGGGTTTGTTTGGGTTGCGTGAATACTAATAAGGTGCAGTTTGATTTTACATTTTACTCTGGCGATGGTATAGGTGGAGATGCTAATTGCTGTAAACCAAGTTTAGGGAGACTCTAGGGATTTGGATGAATTCCTTCTAATTAACTCAATACAATATTTATGGTACTCATGTCTCTCGTATACGGTAATGTCACTACCGCATACAGCCTCACATACGGCCTTCTGTCACTGTCGCATGCGATATAGACCACCCCTCAGAGCAGAGCCGCATACCGGTACTATTATTCCCCACGGATTACTTGAGTTCAGTTCTATGCGTATTTGAAAGGTTCTCCGACTCTGAGGTCGGCTTGTGGGGGACAATTCAGATTATCACAAGATATAATGTAATTAAACCACTCACGCCAATATAATTAATTATATTCTCCTATTACTCGCTAAGTAATAACCCTAAACCATATTCATTACAAGTAATAAATAAATTCCTAAGTAAACCTTGAGATGCTATCTAATCTATGTCCTGCCAAGGGAGCCCACTAGGTTCAAACCCTAGCCTTTGAACAGTTCAGGCCTCGTTAGCCGAAGTGTTTATAGTACTTACTTATATCCCCTCTCACACCGAGGTACAATGACTTATAACACCGATTGGTATGTGGAGAACATTGGACCATCTGTAGACAGAACTATGTATGCAATGACATATTTCGATAACATTCTAAGTATAACAAAATCTCAAATAGACATAAAAGAAAATTAAATATTATAGTAAAGAGTAATTAGAATTCATTACATCCATCCTTAGAGAGGAGGACCTTAGCTACTCAAAGCTATGACAAAATAAAAGAAGAAATAAAAAAAGACATAACCCAGAACCTAGACACCTCTTCCTTAGAAGACTCATTCTTCTTCCGCCTTGGACTTCGAGCGCCTCTTCTTCTCCCTGACTTCAAATATTTCACGCAATATTCTGCTCTAAACTATGGACTTACACAACTAAAACATGCACACTAATTTCTATTATAAAAAAAGGGGTTTATATAGCCTAGCTTAAATGTGAAAAGTCATGGAGAACATGGAGATCATGGGTGCCAAATATAACATAAAATGCTATATTTGGAGCGCTAAATTTAGACTTCAAAGGGAGGCAAGGCCTGCCACATCCGGCGATTCATCCTTCTAGAAGGTTGTTGTCCAACGGCTGAGATTTAATCCAAACTAGACAGTCAACGGATTCAATCTGTGTGCCCCTGCAGCAAAGGCATTTATGCCGCACGCAACATAGCTGAGGCCGTAGGACACTGTACTTAGCCAAATTTCAATGAATTTCTCTATGTTGCATGTTGTGCATTTCATGAGAGGTGTTTGCATACTCCATGCGTTGTCCTATTTTGACGTCTTCTTCAGAATTGGCCTAAATATGACATTTTTGCTTCGTTTTCGGCCTAAATTCGCAACTTTCTCCAAAATTTGCCAAAATAGCCTAAAAACACTTTTGCGGTGAATAATTCGGGAAAATAAGTACTTTGCATACGCTTTTTCACCATTTTCCGTACTAAAAAGTAATGATTTTCGTTATATGTTTTGGTGTTATTAGGCCCCAAGTCGTAGGAGACAACACAAAATCACCTTGATCTTATTATAAGTATGCTTGAATGCATCAAACATGGCTCAAGAGCTTGTCCAGGTTGTGGGACTGAGTGGCCTTTGTCAAAATATGAATCAACAGAAATCCATGAAAATAATACAACTGCACCTGATGAAAGCCAAATTACATCTGCTAACCCTACTCCAAAGATTAAGATCAAGAGCTTGTCCAGGTTGTGGGACTGAGTGGCCTTTGTCAGAATATGAATTAGCAGAAATCCAGAAAGTAATACAACTTCACCTTATGTAAGCCAAATTACATCTACTAACCCTGCTCCAAAGATTAAGACCCAGAGCGCGCAAAGCCTAACTGCTTGGAAGTGCAGTTACATGCCACTCTCTGTGTATTTTAGATGTTTTATGCCATGTTTTGTTGAAAAGTTAATTTCTAGCTAGTTTATCTAATGTTACATTGCTTGAATAAAGAGAGTTATTCACCAGATACAATATGATACTGGCTATATCAGAAGTTCACACTGATCTTTTACATTTGGTACAATTATAAATAAAAATTAAAGTTTGGTTGACAATTAATTATCCATTGAGGAAACAGTTTCGATAGAATTGCTAAGTTCTCAAACTTGTATCTAATCAAAATAGTTTTCAACGCAAATTATCAAATAAAGTTCTCAGACATTCATCTAATCAAAATAGTTCTCAACACATACAAATAAAGTTCATACAAACCTCAAATAAAAATAGTTCGCAAACCTTCATCTAATTAAATAAGTTCTCAACACATAAAAATAGTTCGCAAGTTAATTTCTACTACCACGCCTCCATCGAATTCCCAAGAATCGACCAGATCCCATTGATGATCTTGGTGGCCCTGCTTATGCCTGGTTGGGTACCGTATTGGCTGTACCTGATGGCCCTGCTTGTGATGTGGCTCTCCTCCCTCCACGGCCACATCCTGTAGTTGACCTTCTTCGCTGGGTACCTGAAGGCCCTGCTTGCATCCCAGCCGCTTCTCCTCCTGCTAGTACTTCTCCCATTGCCTCCCTAAACATCTGATTTGTATTTTCACGGAATGCTCGGCTTCTGGCTGTGCTTCGCCGAGACCCTTGCAAGCCACTTGCCTCTGCCACAACTCGCTCATTTACTATTGCATTTGCTGCGTTATGAGACTATGCAGCCCAAATATGTTAGTTAGTAAACTATTCAAAGTTGAAATGAAATATAATCAGCGTTGAATGTTACATACTTCACTGACGCTTGTTAGAAGTGGAACGGTGAGGACGGTGCCCTATTTGCCTACCTTGCATTTCATCCATGGTCATTGCATGATGAATGCGTTTTCTCTGACCACGCCGTATCCAACCTTTAGATGGCTGAATTTTATCAATGTTGGCCATAGGCCATTCATTAGGATTGCCATAAGGAACAAACAAGGCATTCCAAGTACTCAGAAGGTAGTCCACCCTATACCAGTGGGCAACAAATTGGTCCTCACATCAGTTATTGTGGCGACAAACAGCTAACACATGAGTGCACGGAATTCCAGTTAATTGGATACCTCTGCATGTACATTCCATTGTGTTGTTGGACCCGCATGTCACAATATACTGAAACTGTCTATGAATAATGTTCATAGTTCCATCCTACGTTTGGACTACTGGAACATATTCATTTAGACTCGTAACTTGGTACTGACTTTCGTCGTGCGAGTATGAGGTGACAGCCATTGCTATAGCTTTATCCCACTGTTTGGTAAGCTTATTATGTACGTGTTGGGAAAAAGGCCCAGTTGCATTGCTTAGCTCCGTCGCTCGCTATCACCTCTGAACAAACCAAGCATTGCACTTGTAGAATATCTCCTCCACAAGTGCAGTCACGGGCAATCTCCGGCTCTCCTTGAAGACAGCGTTCAGGGACTTGGAGCCGTTTGTTGTCATGATACCAAATCAGTATCCTCCATCACAGGTCTAGAAGATCTTCTCATAATTTGATGGCTCCATAGGGTTATTAGGGAGGGTCTTGCCCACTCTCCTCAAAAATGCACTACACTTCCGATTTTGTTGCAATAAAACAAAGTAAAACTTAACAAAATGCAATAAATTAAACAAAAATTATGTAAATTAGACAAAATTAAACATACCATGGCAAAATCTTCGAACATCTCTTTCAACCTTCTTGGCTTTTTCTTCCTTGCTCCTTGTTTTAACCTAGTTCCGTACCATTTGTTCACACGCCTAGACTAAGTTGTCAGCAACATGCTGCATACAATACATGTGCACAAAATTCTCCCAATGCCATCCGTAATCAGGTTTCAATGGAGCTTTAATCCCCTTGTGTTGGTCTGATATAACACATACGAATTTATTAACAACAATCACATTAATCCTAAGCCAGTGTAAGAAAAAATCCCAATTCTCTTCATCCGCTTTATGCACAATTGCAAATGCTAGAGGCAGCACTTGGTTCCCAATATCATAGTCGCAAGCCATCAAAAGCCTTCTCTCATACCACCCAGATAGGAAGGCTGCATCTATACTGATCATTGGTCTCAAGTAATGAAATGCTTTGATGCATAGTCCGTAAGTCCGTGCTACACCCCTGAATTGCTGAACACCTTGCATGACCTCTCTTGTATCTTTATTTCGAATCGGACTGGTCATAAATTGGAACTTCGAGTCGGGATTCTTGTGACATATCCCAATAAGTAATAGTTTCATGAAGTTGTATGACTCTTCCCAACTCCTAAATTACTGGGCTATTACAAGCTCACGACCCTTCCAAAGTCAGTTGTACTTCGGGGTTATAGTGCTATACTTAACTCTTACGCAGTTTTCCACACTCTAGATGCTCATACATGGGTCTTTCTTAATACTATCCTTGATGATATCTATGATGATTGATGCCGTGAGTTGTGCATGGTCGGTCCTTGAGTACTCAGACGTACATGTGTGAGGTGTGTCTTGCTCAGTTATCATCCATACATCTTTATAACCTGTTACTTTTGCCTTAAGAAAGAAATGACAGCTCGGAGTCTTGCATTTAACTTTCATCCGCTTTGTGTCACTTCTCTTCGTATATATCTCCTAGTTCTTGCCAATATAGTACTCTCTGATCTTCTTCGTCAGTTTTTCTTTGTTTTCGATATATTGGTTGGGAGTGAGTCCACTCCTGTATTCAATCCGATGACTATAGTAAGAAATATCTGCTTCTCAAAAATCAGATATGTCATTGAAATTTACGAACAGATGAGTCGCAGAACGGCCACTTAACGACATATTTCTATTTTGCCTCAAACTGGGCTGTGTGTCATCTTCTTCATCATCAGGGTCCCAGGCTCCTTCTGCCCATTCATTCCCAGTTTGCGGAGTCTCCTCCGTAATTTCGTTGATAAATTCAAAATCTGACTCGGTTGGATCTTTCTGTACTGGTGGCGGTCTGGGGTGAGGATTTGGTTCCGGCATAGGTAAGGATGAAGGACCCCCATACACGGATATATGTGGGATAAAAGGTGGAGATTGTGGTTAGGGTGAATTACTGTATATTTATGGTTCTGGTTCTGGTTCTGGTACGAAAAAAGGAGAGTGTGGTTCATAATTTTGTTGATTATTTTTTGCAATCAAATTTTGTGCTGAACTTCCAGCCCCTGGCTCTCTACGGCTTTTGCGGGCAAAAACTTTGAAGCCATTATCGTCAGACGTCACAACCCGCGCGATCAGGCCTCTCAATGCCCTTTCATCTCCCAATGTGATTCTGACATACCTTCCTGCTTGAACCATTCGGCTTATTATTTTTAAGTCCCAATGATTCCTATTGTAACTATTCGTTTCGTAAATAAGCGATTTCAACTCATCAAATGAGAAATTTTCCTCAACCCAATAGATATTTGCTGCAGGTTTGGAGTAATGTACTCCATACTGGTCAGTTATGAACTTCCCTCCAAAATGTACTGAAATGACAATAGACATGGTCAATAAACTACATTCGTAAATGGTAAATAGTTTGTCAGTTTACTGATTTTAGTTGTAATAGTTGCAGAAATAAATACTCAAAAATCGTCTGATAAATCACCTTCTCCTTCTCTCTTTCTCTTCCTCTCTTTCTCCGAATGTTGAGTTCTACTGAATTTGTGAGGGAGGAGAGAGAAACGAGATTTTTATAGTGCAGAAAAGAAAAAAATAATAATAATAAAATACTCAAGTCACCAAGGGCGGACCAAGTATAGCTCAGGGAGGGGCAACTGCCTCCCCTGAATTTTCAGATTTAATAGAAAAAATAAGTAAAGTGATACCTTTGCCCCTCCCAGGTAAATGGATTGCCCCTTCCTGGACCCATTAAGCTCAAAGCTGCTTCAAGTCTTCACTAAATTATTTGGAAAATACTAACGGCCAACATCTCAATCTGGGGAGTCGCTATTCAGAAAGAGGGGAGTCATAATTCAGAACGAAGAAGAAAGCTTAAATGATTATAAAATATTGAATAGACTTGGTTTATATATGATGTACAGTTCTGTTTTGAAAATATAACATGGCTTATTGTGGACCATATCTAGACATGTTATTACACAGGGAGAAGCGAACCAGTTATTAATCTGCATTTATTAAAAATAATGTTTAGACTGTCTAAAACAAGCATCGATTATTATTAATAATAGCATGATTTTATTATTATTAAATAGAGACAGTTTGTTTTATTTATTTATTAGTTTTACTTGAATAAAAATATAATATTAATTGTTTTTGTAATAAAATATTTTCTATGAAAATAAATTAACTAATATACAAAATAAAATATGAAAATGTAAAAGTTAAAATTAAATATTTTATTTGTCTTTTGTAAAAAAAATTCAGTTTTTATTGTTTTATCTAATAGTACGTCTATTTAATTTAAAATTAGATATATATTATTATTTTTTAAGTAATACACTACAAATTTGATTATTATCCGTTCAAATTTAATTATTACGAGTGTTGGAATGGATTATTTGACAAATTTAGTATAAAACATGCTTCTACTAAAAAAATATGAGTTTCCGATTCAATTTATCCGATTCCGACCGATTCACCCAATTACAATTCCATGGTCAACTATCCGATTTCGATTCTTATTCCGAATTTTAGAACCATGAACTGAATACCACACACATCCCTCTCAGTTATTTCATTATTGTTGTTACCATCCCAACGCTACCTTGTACCAATGTTATGTTTCCTATTGAATTGCTGATGTTTTGGAGATGATACCAGGTGTGAATGTTATTCTGGTACCCATCAGTCAGACAAGGTCTGATTTTTGTAAAATTTTGTAAATAAGTCATAATTAAAACTTTGTTGGGGTTCTAATTCTACAAATCATTCAAGTTTCGTTCAAATTCTATTTATCAGTACCAAGCAAGCATCAGTTGTACATTTTAAGGCCATAAATTTGAGTTTGTACTATATATTTTAATTTACTTAAATTTTTTGAATTGGGATAAATTTGGGTTTTATTTTGTTGAATTGTTTATTTATAGTACTCAATTAGCTAATGAGTTTGAAACCAATAAGTTATAATTTGAATCCCATTTTTGTCACCCTTGACAGAAATCCTGCGTCCGCCCCAGCAAGTCACAGGAATTTCCTACAACTTGGGCCCTTATTTCAAGTCGCAAGAAATTCCTGCGACTTAGGTATTTTTAATAAAAACTCAAAAACTTGGTTATTTTTAATAAAATATGTTAAAAAATGGATATAAATAAAAATGTCGGTAGGCTAAGACTACTTCTTTTTCTTTTTCTTTTATTTTCTTTTCTATTTATTTTTTTGTTTTTTATGTTTGGAAATTATTGAAGATGCAAAGCAGTTTTGAGAGCCGTTATGTTTGAAGATGCCAAATAGATTTAGCTGATAATCTGGCAAAGTAGGGAAGGTTGAATGGGTGGTGCTACACTGGCTTTACATTTCCCCTTTTTCGTTTAGCAGGCGATTAAATCTGTTTAGATAGTGGGAAGGGGTATGTTTGCTGTTAACAAGAAGTCACCTATGTTAATTTGCAAGTATTTGTTTGGATCAATGAAGTGTGCCTACGGGCTTATAAGCAAAAAAAATGAAAAAAAAAGAAGAAGGTTTTTGGTACATAAATAATTAGTTAGTGTTGTACTACATTATAAAGTCGAGAAATGAAATTCATTTGATACAAGTAATTTGATAGAAATCCATGGATGAATATATACTGTACTCCGGTAGCTGAACTAGTTTAGAAAGCTAAACCAGAGAAAGAAAATAAGTAACTGTATGATATGAATTATATTATTATTATTTATTTCATAGTTGAACGAATTGAATGATTAAATAACTGTCCTTAGCAAAATTAATGCATGCTGATTCATCAAGGGCTGGTGAGGGTACACATTTTGATGACAAGTTACAAAGCACCCAAAAAAAAGGTGAAATGCATGAAAATACTATTCCAAGGAAGGAGAAAGGGAGCATTTGTTTCCATTAAAGGAATCCTTGCTTGTATGATTGCTGTCTTTCTCTCTGCTTTAATTGATTCACTGGACCCGTCCTCTGTTCATGGCTACCCACTAAAGGGACATGTTCTCAGTATATAAAATGGAGATGATATGCAACTTTTGTTATGGTTAGATATATAGCATGAAAAAAGAAGAGTGACTCATGATACCATTTACTTCTGACTGCTCAAATGCTGGGCTTTCAAGGCACCACTTCTCTATGTTGTATCTGTCCTCTTGTACCACAGATCATGATCTCTTTTCTTTTTGTTATCAAAATCCATACCTCAACAATAATTGAAATTAGATCCTCTCATGTCAAGACCTTGGCTCTTTAAATCTTGAAATGTGGAAACCTACAGTGTAATAAATTATGGATTTGGACATAATATATAATATAGAGAGGGTTCAAATGCCTCTATTTTTTGTGCCTCCATCATGCCTCCATTTTTTAAAACTTTAATAACTTAAAATTTAAAACTTAAAAGTCAAAATAAAACCGTTAGATGTGATCTATGTTATTTTCCCTATGTGCTCATAAAAAATTATCACATTTTAATTTTGTTTTTTATGTGAATCAATAAGTTCAAAAATCAACGTTTAGAAATCATCCATATTAATGCATTTTTTACAAGCTCTTGATGACAATCAAAATAAAATTGAAATGTCAAAATTTTTTACACGTGCATAAATAAAATGACGTAGATCATATCCAACGGTTTTATTTTGACTTTTAAGTTTTAAATTTTGAGTTATTAAAATTTTAAAAAATGGAGGCATAATGGAGGCACAAAAAATGGAGGCATTTGAACCCTCCTCTATAATATATTGATTGGCATATTGTTGCGTTCCATGCATGTTACCATTAATTAAAAACCCATCATTTTAGTCACCTAGTGTGACCATATATACTGAGTACTTGAACACAATTAACGATTAATCAACAAGGTGCTAATCATGGCACAGTAGTAAGCCATAATCAATAATTGAAACCAACATTTCTTAATTTATATCTCTGTTAAGTTCACTACTATATTAATCATAAACATTTGGGAATGGACATATCGATACTAAAACATTGCTAATTCTCTTTTCCTAAACTATTTTATATTATTCACATCAATATTTTTGTATAAAATTAGTGTAGGTGGTTACAAAGTGCAAAGCGCAAGGGATAGGGGATCGAGAACCTCTAGCGGTGCATGCTAACCGCATAGTAAATCGGTAGATGGATTTGTTGAGATCAACAAATTGAAATTTGCAAAGCCATAAAAGATTCATTACTGCGTTCGAGATCAGAATTAGTTGTTGTTTTTTCTTCTGGTACAAAACGCACCTCATAATTTATTTTATGTGGCAAAAACGATATTTACATGGCTTTCAATGAATAAATGAATTATGATATTGTCAACTCATCAGACAAAATATATCTAGTAGCTAGCGAAGCATCCATACAATACATGTCATGAAGTTGTTTGAAGAAATTAGATTAAAATATTGTGAATAAATTTAAATATGGACAACAAGTTAGTAATAAAGGTAATAATTATAAACACTAAACTCAGTGCATTATGAAAGGAGCAAGCATATTGATGTACAATTTCATTTTAGCAGAAGCACAGAAATGAGAGAAGAAAATTAAATAGCACATGTCAAGTGTAGAGATCAAGTAGCCAACAATTTTACAACCGCTCATTATCACATATGTCATTTGTTAAAGTCAAAGTATTTACTCAAAATGAAGGATATATATAGAAAGGAAATTAAATTTATAGGGGTAGTGTCGAGAAATAAAAATCTGTAAATTTTTAAAGTTAGCCAAAATATCCAAAAATTTGTTTGGAAACCTCTTAAAATTTTCTATGTATAGAGAATAGTATATATATGAAAATATTTAGGTTTAGATTACAAGATAAATTTGAAAAAAATATTCAGATATAGGTGCTCTACTAATATATCTAGATGCATATGGTAAATAGGATAAGGTCAGTTTTACAAATATGTAAATACTTTGTATTAGCTATTGAGAGTCTAGAAGTATTTTAGGTCAACTATAAATAATGATGAGATGTAGCATGAGATATAAAAAAAATTAAGAAAGAGAACAAGTGAAACAAAAAAAAAATAATTAAGTTAATTATCACGTCTCTCCTCTCCTCCAAAATCATGTTACAACTTTACTCATAATTAAATAATAATAAGCTTAATTATCATCACTAATTTCCTAGCAAAGTTTGACCTGTATAATTAATTAAATTCTAGAAAGACCTAGATGCAATATTTTTTTTGGAGATTATAAGAAAAAAAAAGATGTATCCAATCATATTTTATCCGAAATGTGAGAAACTTTAGACAAGCAAAAAAAAAAAAAAAAAAAAAAAGGTAGATATTTGCAATCGTTTCCAAAATTCACATGACATTCAATATTATAGAGGTGTTATTAGGAAGATATTTCAAATGCATATTGGAGTGAATTATATTTCTCTGAGTATTTTATGGTCTAATCATGTAGTATGTAATTTTTTTTGTTCTGAGGTTTATTTATAATTAATGGTTAATTTAAATAATTGAAGCTGCTTCGTGTGGTTTCATTCATCAAATCAAAATGAAGTTATATTTATGGCTAAATATAATAAGCTCTCTTTAATTATTATACTTTTTATTATTTTGTATATACTATTTTCAATATCTTTGGGTGAATATTTCATTTTAGACGTCTCTCACAGAAATTGAAGAAATTTGACAAGAATCAAGCCATGATCAAACTGGAAACATTCCCTTAATTTGTTCATCATATTTAACTATTAAAAAGATTTCAATAATATCTCAATTAATCACAATCTAAATCATAAATTTTGTTATAGAAATATATATAACTGTTGATATTTAACTTTTCGATATTTCCTTCAGTTTAACAGACCGGAAAAAAGATTTATATTTTATATTTTCTAAAAGTGGTGTATCGGAGAAAATCTCAATAATTTCGATAATAAGTTTTTTAAGAATCATTATCTTGCTTAGCGGTTTCTATGAAATTGGTGGCAATTCCAAATGACACTTAATTATAAAAAAAAAATTCAATAGTTTGTATATGATCACTTGAAAAACTAGAAATATATATTATCACTAGTGGAGAACATACAATTAGTGTCGCCTTAAAAAACCGACACTAATACTTTAGTATCGGTCGTTTACAAAAACCCGACACTAATAATATTAGTGTCGGCTATTTATATGTAGGCGATACTAATAACTGAGAATTAGTGTCGACTGTTTATAAAAATGCGACACTAATACTTAACAATTAGTGTCGGCCATTTATAAACAGCCGACACTAATACATTAGTGTCGCCCTTTTATAAATAGCCGACACTAATTCTCAGTTATTAGTGTCGCCTATTTATAAACAGCCGACACTAAAGCTAAAAAAATTTCATTTTAAGTCCCGCGCACCTCTTTCAAACGCACACCTAGGGTTTAAAACATCTCCTTCACTTCGCTTCACGCTTCTCTCCGATCTGATCTTCTCAAACCGAGCTGCTTCTAGGCGAATACGAGAAGATGTAATGCAATATGGTCCTGCGCATGCTTCACGAAAAGGTACGTAACTTTTGATCCGTCCGTCGGATCGGGCTGAAATTTTGACAGGAACTCCACAGCCCAAAATCGGATCAAAAACGAATCTATGATTCGTTTCACCATTTTGCGGGCTCAGATTCGCGATCCGAGTCTTCCTTCATGGACTTTTGGTATAGTCTTTATAATTTTAGAGTTTTTAGGGTCTTTTATGTATCTTTTATGTATTTTCTGTTTTAGGGTTTGTATGATATTTTATTTAGGGTCTTTTATGTATCTTTTATATATTTTCTGTTTTAGGGTTTGTATGATAACAATAAATGAGCAATTTGGATGATATTTTATTTAGTGAGTGTTATTTGTAAATTATGATGAATTATTTGATATCTTTGTTTTATATATAGTTCAGCAAAAATATATGAGCATTCCAGAACAAAAATTTTCACTTTAGAATTTTCTATGATTTATAGTGAATTTTTGAAATTTATTTTTTAAAAAAAAAAAATTAGTGTCGGCTATTTATTAAAAAGCCGACACTAATAAGTATTAGTGTCGGCTATTTATTAAATGGCCGACACTAATACTTATTAGTGTCGGCTTTTTAATAAATAGCCGACACTAAAAGTTAGTATTAGTGTCGGCCATTTAATAAATAGCCGACACTAATGACTTACTTTTAGTGTCGGCTATTTACAAAGTATTAGTATCAGCCCGATTAGTGTCGCCTAATGTCCAACACTAATACCCATAAACAGCCGACACTAATTTCAAGTTCTCCACTAGTGTATCTTTCGTCGATCCTTGGTCTTTCTTTATTTCTTTTTCTTTTTAAGGTGAAGCAGCGGCATATATATATATATATATATATAGTCGAAAGAAAATATTAAGATCATTAAGTAATCTTGATTGACAAATAAAGGAAGGAGTAATTAAAAAAGAGAAATGGGTTTGTTTGTTGTCATTTCATTGTCCAGGTATCTTTGCCGACAACAACTGAAAGAAGGTATGGGTCACCCCAAAAGTGCATGTAACTATGTGGCTTTTCACTTAATTAGATGTTGAAATGCCATTCTATAACATATACGAGAGAGAGAGAGAACGAGAGAGAAAAAAGGTTGAGAAGGGGACAAGAATGAATTTTAGGGTTTTTGAAGTATAACAAGAAAGAGGAAACTTTTAGTGACGTTTCGTAAGACAGGCTACCTATATATTGACTTATGTTCAAAAAGTTCCATTAGATCTTTTTGTTTCACCATTTATTAATTGCAATTTGACGACCACATTTTGCACTTAATTAATTATAAGCCTATACAAATTTTCAATGTACAGTTGTAGTGTTAAATCAACATGAGAAGTCGATCATATAGTTGAGCAGCTAAAAGGTCACTATGTAATTAATTTCATGTTAGGCCAAGAGAGCATGGATGAAATTAAAGCTTAGTTTTGAAGTTGAGTATATATATATCATCGAAAAATATATATCAAGACATCAAGTATATTATTGGGTCCGACCATATCTCTGAAGAACCATAGCAAGACAGTGCATGATCAGTGGCTGATGCCATTGAACTGAGATAGAGAAATCTCATGAGGTGACAGAGTTGATATTCTCATTATTGTACTGCACTTCAAAATTATGTCATGATTTAATTAGTCTTGTTTTTCTTTCAATTAATTATCTATGCATGTGAACCTTCAAAAAGAGATGTTGTGAGAAAATGGAACTTTAAAGACATTTTTTTTTAGTTCTCTCTATGTGGAACTTTAGAGGAAACATTTCATTTCTTTGAAAGGATCTATGCCTTAATTATAAGAGAAATTATGAAAATGGAATTAATTTCAATTCTTTTATGTATACCTTTAGCAGAAAGATCAATTGAGAATTAATGATTCAAAAGAAAAAAAAATTACTTAGTAGTCACTACTAATTAAGTTTCTTAATTAAAAAAAGATTCAAAAGAAAAAAAAATTGTAATGTCAATGGACTGTGGATTGGCTGTAAAGCTATTCAAATTCAATCTTATTTGTTTTTTTGAGTGAGGAAATTCTGTCTTAATTAATCTTGGTCTCTTGGAGCACATTCAATGGGGAAACTGTTTAATATCTGGTTCCACAATTTTTATTATTATTCATGAGGTCTCTTTATGATACTTAGAAGACTGAAATAATTAATAGGACAAACATAGTTGGCAGTAGTGGGTCAAACTGAGTTTGAGCTGAAATAATGAGACAGGGAAGTCTATATATATTTACCATCCAACAAAACACAAGTTTTAGAGACAAACTTGGTCCACTTAGAAAAGAAAAAAAAATTTAGGCTAAAGATAACAAGAGATTCTACATGCATGCATGTTTTGATATTTTCCCCTCTCCAAAATGATGCTCCTAGGTTGACATAGGGGCCATTATTTTTGTTTCTCTCTCCATCAATTCAATCAAAAGAAGAAAAACAGTAAATAGATCCTCTCCAGTTATGTGAGAATGGAATTGTCCATTATGGGCATTCAATGATTCAGTCAAGTCAATTTCTTGACAATAATGGCTTCGTGCGCTATCAGTACCCAAAAATATGAACCACAGATGGAATAAAGCATGCAGTTTCTTGAGAAATGGAGAAAAAAATGCAAGTGACATGTAGAGGCAACATCCATCAGTCGCCATGAAAGAGAGGGAGAGAGAGAGATCACAAGTCGCCAAAACAACTCATGTTCCTTTAATCTAGGAATCTCTTAAATTTCAATGCCACCAAAGCTTTTACATGTATAGGGAGGAGTCTAGCTACAAAACTTGCCTTTCAAGCTAGCATCTCATGGCCACAAAAGCTGGCATCTCCTTACAATTTATTTGTACGAAAAAAATAAAAGATATTCTAACAGTTCTTCGGCGCTTCTATATATATACAGGGTCCGGCTAATTTGCTGCTGGCAGCATTTTAGTCGGAGATGCTGCAGCCTTTTTTTTTTACTTTGTGATGTCCAAACAACAAATCCAAACCGTTATATGTTTAATCTATATTATAATCTACTTGGAGACCAAATTTTACATTTTTTGAAATTTTTTTACTATTTATTAAGCTAATTTGAAAACCGCTATTTTCAGTAAATTTCTGCAGCATTGAAATCAGCGGTTTTCAAACCATGTATCTATACTAATAAAAAGTGTTATACTGAAAAAATGTATAATCAAAGTGTTTATAATAATAAAAGCGGACAATAAGGAAGTCATTTTGTTAAGATACTTGGGTTGTTCTTTTGATTCTCTTGAATTAGGAGTTTATGTTATTAATTAAAGCATGTATCTATACTATTACAACAGATGTTTATATCATTATATATGACATGTGTTTGTAATATTATATATAGAGTAAGAAAAGGAGAAGGGTTGTCGGAGACAAGAGGAGGGGAGAAGAGATGAAAAAAAAATAGATGAGATGTTGACGAAGTGAAAATAGAGAGAACTAAAGGCGAGGAGCCTAGCTAGCTAATTAAAAGCGTGATTGCGAGAGTAAGATCGAGAAGGAGACGATGAGCTATCGGAATAGACAAGCAAATTAAAGGACTCATAGGAGCAATGAAATAGATAGGATTTTGAAGTGATCAAATGAGAGAGAGTTGGAGGTGAGAGAGAAATGTAAGGATGAGTTTATGACAACAACAACAAAAAAGACGTTAAAAGTGAATATATAGATGCCAAAAAAGAAATGGAACTAGTAAAAATCGCTCAAGGAATGGATGATAGACATGATAGAAGAATATTTTTCTTGGAAAATTATGATACTTTGCTCTTTGAAGTGGTTTATTTATTTCTTTTTGTGAGATAAATATGAATTTTAAATATTCACAGTAGATGTTTTAATAAACTTAAAATCTGTAATATCACACATACATGATGTTGTACTAAACCTGAAGTTAGCTTTCCTAATTATTTGATTGAAATATAGATTTTTTTTCTTTTCTTTTAAGCATTGATTCTTCTCATATATATATATATATATATATGACATGTTAACATGTTATTCACAACTGTTAAGTTTATTCCCAATTTATTTTCCAATAAATAAATTTTCCCCAATATTTAACTTGTTGACTTTTTGAAGTGAGGAACCAATTAAGAAGTGCATTGTCTTGAAGTTCTGACATGCCAGATTTGGATGAGTAGCATTTATGTTTTATGTAATTTTTAATTTTGGATCAGAATTATTTTGACATATGGTATAGGATCACTTGTCTGGCTAATTCTTTTTTTTTTCTTAAAAAAAGCGTATAGGGTCTTGGTTGATATTTTCAATCAAGATATTATAATTGTTAACAAAGATATAGGTAGAGGTTAATTCCAGTCTCACTAACTAGCTAGAAGTATAATTATTTTGATTTTCAAGCAACATATTGATGTATTTAATGAACAATTAATATAATAAACAAATTAAAGAAATATGTAAGAACTCAAGAGGTAGTTCAGCATTTTTCTTTGTGAAAATTAGTTACACCAATTGCCACAGCAAGGGATACCACAGTGCACTAGAGTTCCTTTTGAGGCTTGAGGTGCCTGCCTTTAATTTCATCAGACCCAATAAACCCCAGCTAACTACAACTAGTGTGAATTATGTTGTCAGGGAAACAATAAACACCCAATAAAGATATAAGATTTGCTATGTTTGCTTTTCAAAATTAGCAATTGACAAGATATTTCTTTTCCTAGAATGCCTCCAAATGAGTTCCAAATATGTTAAGTCTTTTAATATGCCTCAAAAATAAATTTATAATTATTTTATCATGATCAACATGTCTTTTTTTTACCTCTTTTTTTTAAGAAAAAAAATGCACAAAAATCTAGATATATAGGTAGCACAAAGCTGCAAAATTTAGAGTTGAAAAGTTGCTTGAGACCGGTCACTCTTAAAGGAGGTCGGTCACTGTTCATTTTTGAATTTAGAATCCACTAACAGTGACTCTGAAATTCCTGCCCCCCGGGGGCAAAGTATTCGATCTCTTTCTAAATAACTATCAGAAAAATCAACTTCAGTTGCCAAGTTCATTGTATTTTAATATTTTCCAATCCATTTAATGATCTGAATTTGACATGAGACATGAGACCCTCATGGCACCAAACGGTCAATTTGCCAAAACCATAGAATCTGTGTTGGTAGTGTCATCTTAGTAGGATCAAGATCTTAATTTGGAAATAGTCAAATCCAAATCTATAGTTCCTTTGTGAAACCTACTATTTTGAAAATATATATATATATATATATATATATATATATATATATATATATATAAAGTGTAAGAACATAGACAGCTCCATTTGGTTGAACCTCTTTCACAAGTTTGTGTCGGAGACTCTTTTGTTTTATTTCATTTTGTTTTTTTCCTTCTTGGGCTCTTTTTTATTTTATAACTTTTTGGTCATCTCCATTGCAAGAATCAGTTGCACTTTCCAAATATGACATTTTTCATTTAATTGTTAGTTTCTACTAACATTTAATATGTTATTAACAACCCTAAAAAAATATGTTATCAACAAAAAGAACACATGAATCTATATTTTACTTCAAACAGATTAACCGGTTAGACCGGGCCCTTATTTTAATTTTCAAAATAGAAAAAATAGAATTAAAAAAGGTTAACTTGAGGTCGCATAATATCACTAATGGGGATGATTTCTATATATTTCATTTTTTTTTGCTTCGCACTTGTTGCCCACTAAAATTAAGTAAAACATGTTGTAAGACTTTTGCGCACATTAGAAAAAATAAAACAAATCAGGTCTAGATTTTTTATTTTATTGTTGATTGCATACTTTATAACCTTTTAGTATATAAGCATGACAATTGACAACATTTGAATCTTCATAAATTAATAACCTACGCAAGCATATACTAAAAACAATGATTAATTGCACGCTAAATTTGTATTCTGAGAATATTTTAAGATTTCAAATGGAGTATGTATTCTCTGAGAATAATCAAATGGACATATGGATAAAATTTTTATGAATGGAAAACTTTGAAATTCATAATCACCGCTTCAGATGCTGCTCATTCAAATGTTTATAGGGATATCTAGTCGATCAATGAAGGAATTGTTAGTAACAAAGCTATAAAAAAAACAGCGAGAGAGAGAGAGAGAAATTTGCCCGATTTTCTGTAATATAAGAGAAAAATAAGAACACTAAAGAACTGGATAAAGATATTGACAATGGTATAGAAAATAGAGTCAATATAATAAAAAGTATATGACTCATATAATGTATGAAATAAAAATAACACTGTCAATACCTTTACTCAAAACAGAGCTTTAACCACATCAACAGGAATTAATTAACTAATTAATACTGCTACTAAGAACAGAGCTTTAACCATTCTGCCTTTACAATTTCTTCCTTGCTTTCAGCATAGTTCTTTAGAACAGAACTACAGCCATGAAAAACATGTACAGAATGCTAAAGGGGTAAATTCAAAAATCTCCTTCTAATTATTCACTATTACCCCTCCAAAACAGCTAAAGTGCTAATTAATCCAGCAAGGCGAAATTCAAACAGAGCACTACTATCTCAAGGAAGAAATTTTTCTAGAAGCTACCAAAATTCTAAAAACCAGCTACTAATGCAATCTTGCAAAATTCACAACCAATAGGTCAAAACGAAAACAAAAAAAATTAGATAAAATTCTCCTTAATATAATAATTAATTAAAATGTTATAGATTCATGAATGGCCTCTTCTTCTTCTTCATCTTCACTCTCTCCATTAACAAACAACTCCAAATCTCTCTCCTCTTCATTAAAACCCTCCTTCCTATCTCCTCTTGAGTGAGCTGCCACATAGACCAGCTTGTTTACCCGGTCCATGCAAACCCTAGTCCGTCCATGCACGGCCGCCCACCTAATTGACGGTACATTACACTTGACCCCACATGAAGTTGCATGAAGAAAAATCAACCGCACCGCCACTTTATTTAAACATCTGAAATCACTCAAGCAAGTCTCCCATACAAGCCGGCTACTCTGCGGGTTCGCCAATCGCAACTTGCCCGTTAATGGGTCAGGTTGCCTGACCTGCACCGCACGAGCATATAACGGGTCGAGTCCTTCAGACCGCCACTTCATGAGCTCCATCAACACTATATGTGCCTCTTCTCGTGTGACCATTCGTGTAATCAACCTGTCTACATCTTTCTCTTGTTCTGAAGATAGAAACTTGAAAGGTGGTAAATACTTACCGGTAGAATCCTTTACAAGGTACAACGGGTCGAGAATAAATGCAGCCGACCAAGCCGGATGGTAGTTCTTCTTAAACCTTCTATCAAGCACCTTTTTGACCAGGCCCTCATCAATGCCGAATTTTACACACAGGTCCTTGACTCTTGACCGCAACTCCTCCCACAACGGCAAACACCGGCCGACAAGTGGCCTCTCTTCTTCCACCTCATGCGCCATTTCTTCAATTAATCGCGAGAGTGCATGTACCACCTCCAAGTCAACCCAAAAGCCTCTATCTCGTACCATTTCACATAAACCCCTTGCATTTGCATCTTCTAAGCATACCACCTTGAACGACTCATCCTGTACCAGAGAGTGAAATACACGTGCTGATGCCATTATATCATCTAGCATCAACAAAATGGTAGAGAAATCGCCACCTTGGGTGTATACCCGCAACGGGCTAACAGGTCCGTCTGGATCCTGTAACACGTACTTGTTAAAAATTGTACGTGCAGGTGACTCGGTATTGAAGTATGTAGCCAATTTTGTACAGTTAGTACACACATTGTAGAACAATGGTAGTTCATGGTACAAATCCTTGATCAAGGAACGAAATGCTTGGAACTGACATGAAATGTTAACCATCCAGTGGTACCGGTTTTCCAGGCTTTGTAGAGCCTTGGTCTTAAACCGGTCAGATACTATACCGGCACACCGTCGAACTATACCAGTTTCTTCCCCACTCATACCCGTACTGTTACCCGTGCCAGATATTTCAAGGACATTATCCCACATCACATCCTCAGCATATTGTGCCGGTGCATTGGGCTGTGCCAGGATTGTCCTGTGAAACACCTGTGTACCGTTAGGGAGATTGATAGAAAAACTAACAACAGTCTCCTCCAGTTCGCTCGAAACTGGAGACCTCCAGCCATCTGCTGCCACCTGGAAGAACAGAGCATCCCTGACACGTGCCTCCGCAGCTGCATGGGCCTCAGCAAATCGGGTTTCTAGCCGTGGACCCGTTAATTCCCGCCGGGTTACAGCTGGAAGACCCAATTGCTGCAAAAAGGCCTTGAACTTCGGATGTTCAATCGAAGAAACGGTTAACCCGGTACAAGATTCATAAAACCAATCCGATAAGAGCGCCATTGCCGAGTCGATTTGGGCCTTGGTAAGATTAGGTGGCGGCGGCAAATTACTGGGTGTTTTTAACTTTTTCACACTGTCCTCTAACATTTGCAATGCATTAAAATCATCTTTCCCACCCGATAAGACAATTGGCTGAGCACTAATCGGAGGAGCTGGTAGCAAGGCCGGTGCATGATGGACGGGGTGCAGGGATCGTTTGCGGTTGTTGTACGGGCGGATGGAATTGAGAGGTTGAGGTGGGGTTGTGTTCGGGTTAGACCCAATTGGAGAAGATGACGAGAAATTGGGACAAGTGCCCCGCTTCAGGTGCTCAGAGGCGGTGCGAGACGGGTTCGAGGCAGAGAAGGCGGATCCGCAAAGAGAACAACGTAGGCGAACTGAAGCGGGCCGACCCGTTTCGGGACATCGGACAAGTGTCGGTTCGAGGTGGGCCCAGTACCATGCGCCTTTCCCTCTCACGGCCTTGGCTCGTACCAGTGTAAGCCCCTCATACCGTCGCTCGGCCGCCCGCGCGGCCGCGTCCTCTCCCACCTGAGTAGGAGGCGGCGGAGGTGGAGGTGGCGCCGTCTCTTCCTCCGGCGAAGTCATGATCGACCACTAAACTACAACTCCATCCAATTGATATAGTACATATATTTTATGTTTCTCTCTTTCTCTCTTTATCTCTTTTCCTTTTTGTTTTATGCTTGCAAAGTGCTTGATTGTAGGTTTAAAGAGTGTGACAGTGGAGAAAGAGAGATAGAGGTAAGAGTGGAGAGAATGAATCTTGGTTTGTTTTAAGGGGGGGTTAGTTTGTGTTTAGTAGTAGATAAAGAGAGAGAGTAGAATGAAGTTTGAGAAGGTAGAAAATGATTTATGAGAGAGAGATGGAGGTCGCTCTCTCTTTTTTTTTTTTGATTTCTCTCTCTCTAAGCAAATTTTAATTGTTTGTTGCATCCAGTCTATGCGTTTCTCTCTCTAAATAATGAGGGGATTGTGCGGTCATGGGGAGCAAGGTTGACCGGAGGTGTAAGAGGAATGCTCAGAAATATTATTATTCTGTACATTCTAGTACATTGCAATTTGTTATAAATTTATTCAGTCTCCATTTAATATTTGAGTCTATTATATATTTTTTTCCAGAGATAGTGGTCCTGGTTATCGAATCGAATCCAATTATTTAGCGGGCGCGGGCTAAGATTATTAATTTATTATACTATCCCATTTCTAAGTTGAATAAATACAATTTGGACTATGGTTTTCATACCCCCAAGCCCCAAGGCATGATACAGTACAATTAGCGGATGCGGGCATAATTTGTCACACCATGACCATGTCATCCATTAAAGTAAAGTGCCATGAATAAAAATGGATACTAATAATTAACAATAAATAATTACTTGTATATCAAAACTTTGGCAAGAGTATTATTAAAATTTGGCATGCAGAGAGAATCAATTATTTGGTCTCAGAATTCATAAATGTATCTATCTATAGTTGAAAATAGTTCTACATCCTAGGTTAGGTTCTTTGGTACTAGCCTATAGGTTCGTACCTCTGTTTTGACGGTGGGTATTACAACAGCAAATAAAGGAAGCTAATCTCAAACAAACCAGTAATCAATCAAAATTTAATACCATTAAATTATCGCTGGTCGCTTGAACATTGTAATTTTTTTAGATACACTGTTGACATGATTAGATGTAGTTACTGTACAACTAGAAAATCAGTGCTTCTGTTGTAATTTCTCTATAACAAACCTTCTTGTAAGTTATCCACCGACATAACCATGTTATCTGGTGTCACTTCGTCCCATTTGGGTGAATAACTCGTTACACGAAATGATATAGAGTATGTGCAATAGAAGAATATGTACTCGTCGTCCCGAGTCTAGGGTCTTGCCAATTGCATTGAATCAAGGTAGGATTCTCCAAAACATGTTGCTCTACTACCAGTCTACCACTACAAGCAGCCGTTAAGAATATTATTTTTCTTCTATCCTAATTTTTTTAAGAATTGCAACGTTTTAAATATTTAATGACATATTTATTCATATCTCACCACTCATCAAATATATTTTTTTTAAATGAATAACAACGTTTCATATATTTGATAAAATATTTATTTGAGTCTTAAATCCAATCAAATATTTCATTATGTACTGTTCCCACGGGAATGGGCATGGGCACAGGAATTGAAATGAAAAATACTGCTCCCACGGAAACAGTAACACGGCCGAACAGGACCTTATATGTTGCATTGTGTGCATGCAAGGCATGTCTAACAAGCATTGGGGTGTCCGACACAGACACTGTACATTAAACATACATAATTAAAAACAAATAGAAAAGTTATATAAGCTAACAAATAGATATAAAATTATCAAATATTTTGGAAAATAATATAATCTTGCCAAACATCCAAGAATCTGAATAGATCAGAACTTTAGTCGTTCTGTCTAGAATTAAACATCTTATTACAGTAGGTCTTTTAATTAAAAAAGGCCTACAAAAATTATTTCTATGCTTATGGAAGGCATTGAAAATTGAATTATTTAGTTTGCAATATTACTAAGAGTAGTTTTTAGAGTGGTTGAAAATAAAAAATAAAGGTGAAATGACCCTCAGTAATGTAGAATAGTTTGCAATTTTACATTTATTTTTATTTTAATGTATCTTTTCAAACCTATTATTTTCTTCTATTTTACATCTTGTTTCTTTTAAAGATTTTACACAGACTCATTTCTTTTGAGTCATTATGAGTTTTGTCACCCATATTTTAGTTCAAAACCTAAAACTATTTATCCACCCATCAATAATTCAATATAGAGATGAAAACTTAGATCCTCATTTTTCTTTGACAAAAATTTGTAGATAAATTTAGAGAAATATCTATAAGTTTATTTAATAAACATAATTGCTAACAATAATTGAAAATTCAAAAAAGGTTGTAACGGACAAATTAAATGGAAACCATTTATTAGTACGAACGAAGAAGAAAACGCTTATGTTTGGTTGTAAAACAAAGAATAGCTACCATAGCTCTTATGTAATTTGTCTTATTAGAATAGCTAAATTCAACTTTTTATAAGAAAAAGTTATTGTAATAAGACAAAAGCCTAAACCCTAACCCTAAAGAACAAGCTATTCCGAATAGCCTTGTTCTAAAAATAGTTTATTCTTACTCCAACCAAACATATCCGATCCAACTCTAATTTTTTTTTTCCTAGTATGCGAAAATATAAATATTTCAGTAGTAAAATTTCTATTAAACCATTACACAAATAATAAAAAAAATATTGAAACAATTCAATGGTTTGGATGTATAATATTTATTAGGTAAATCAAACCATAAAAGAGCTTTATTACTTTTAGAAAAATATGTTTAGTTTATAATTCAAGTTCTCTATAAAAGTGCATTAATAATATTTTTTCTAAAAGAAACATAATGCCCCCAATTTATTTATTTTTTACTAATATTATGATTGTCCCCTCAATATTTACATTTAGTTTGTAATTGTATCAAAAGTACTTGAATTAAACGGTGGGGGACCTTGCCTATACATCAGCACACAGAAGTCAACATAATCCAACCACAGCGGGTCCGAACCCGGTATTTCCGTTGTACAGTCGTCTAGTCTGGGCCCACTAATACATTATAAAGGACTAATTTTGTCAAATTTTAGGTATGGGAAATTAACCCATCATACATCAATTTCGTACCCTTGTCTGAATGTCTCTGGAAGTTCAAGTCTCTGAATTTTACTGAATGGAGATGTCCATTTCTGTCAATTTTAAAAAAAATTACGCCTATTTATTATGAAAATTTAAATATTCTTACTCAACTTCTGTACTTAAGTAGCGGATTTACGTATATGTCAAGAGGTGCTAAGTCACCTTATAATTTTAAATTTTTTAATTATGTATATTAAAATTTAATTAAACTTTGGAGTTTTTTGAACTTTTATATAATTTAGTCCCTCTCATAAAATAACAAATGTTTTTTTGGTAGTCTAGTGGTCTGAGTTATAGTTGGTATGTGTAAAATAATGAGTTTAATTCCCGCTAGCTATATTATTTTTGTCTTTTTCACATATTACATTTTACATAATAGCCCCTGTTTAATTTACCATCAGAATGGATATCTCCATTTGTTAGATCTGGAGATGATAGACTAATAAAATAATTTGTCATAAATCAAACTCGTGCCTTTATTAGGTTTGATTGTGTGTATGAAAGTATATTTGGTCACCCAATCCTGCAAAATGGAAGGAAATATATAAAAGAAATTAAAGGTGCACCTATAAGACATATGTCACAAATTTGGGACTTTCTGAAAAAAAAAAACTATAATATTTTTGAGTTGAAAATATTTGCAAGGTAATGTTTAGTATTTGATAATTTGAAATAAAAAAAAGATATGCCGATCAAAATTTTAGCTTAGTTTTGTATGGTTTTTCTTTTATCAAATAGATATCAATTTCTAAATTTTATTCTATCTAAATTTCAAGTTTTTTTTTATTAGTAGGTTTAATATTGAAAAATTAAAACAATAATTGGAAAGTCCGGGTGCAAATTGGGGAGTCAAAATATTTTAATTGCAGAGAACGTGGGGAATACTGCGTGCTATTTTATTTCCATCTTTTTACCAACTTTTGTTATTTGTATTTAATTAAATTCAACTTTATGTCTCTTCAAGGTTCCTGCGCTTTTCACTGAATGATTCGCATAATCTGGTATTCCTATTTTTTATAATATATTTTCATACGCTCCTTTGCTAACGTGTATGCTTACGATGTTACCTTTGCAATTTAAAAAGTTGCTATTTGCATAATTTTTATACAATATGTAAACAAAAAAAAAATAAAAAAAGGAGGTGCACCACTAAAAAAAAATTAGTTCCGTTTAAAGATGAAACTTGTTCAAATTAATTTACAATGAATTACAGATAGAGAAACATATAGAATTGTGTAGCATGGAAGATGGATTTCATGAATGAATTTATGAGAAGAAAAAAATATTTTATAGAAGGAATAATTTTATGGGAAAGAATTTTATTTGAACCTAATTGTTATAAGATATTTTAAAAAAAAATATAAGAATTAGTAGAAAGTCTTCTCAGCATTTATACATGAGAGATCTCATCTCATTGTGTCTTGAAATTATTAAAGAAAATTGTGGTAAATAAAATTATTAAAAAAGGAAGGATGCATGTGCAAAATATGAAGCCTCAGTTATTAATTATAGAATTATTTGCCCCCGGAAAAGTAGACTTGACTCGTGCGTGTGGTGAGTGTGCGTGTGGAGGTGTGCCACTGGCACTGGCACTGCCACAGAGAAATCTGCGCCTTTTATAATGCACAAAAACAAAAACTTATTGGCGGCCCATGCAATGAATGTAAAAATACACATTGGAGCATTGACTAGAGTTTTAAAACGCCACAGAACTTATACACCAATCGGTCATAATATACAAATTGAAATTGGCCCATATATAATTGACAACACAGTCAAGTTTACATAATTAAATTTGCATGTGCATCCCATTTCAAAATAAACAAACACTATTTCTAATCATGCCATTAACTAAAAGCATTGAAGAGTTCTTTCACACGTTTGGCTAAGCAAATTGAAAAGTAACTTCACAACAGCAACTATCTTCTATCAAATTTCTTACATGCATTTAATATCCACAAACTTTATTAACATTTTGGGAGGAAAAGGACCATGCCAAAACCAAAAAAAATTAAACGACATAATGATTAATTTTCAAATCTGCAGACTATTCAAATTTTTACTCTAGTTGGAGGCCCCACAAGAAACCAAAGGCAAAATCAGGAAATTGAGATTAAAGTGGCTGGATGAATAATTATCATGTAATTTTATTTTATGAGGAAAGCTAGTAGTAATAATTGATGTAAAAAATAAAAAAAAATTAATTAATTCATAGAAGGCAGGAACAATGATAAATATTTCCAATAATTTTGTTGTGCATGTTAGAATACCCATTGAATTTTGCAAAATGCATACCTGTGTATTGTGCAATACACATAATTATAACATAATGCTCAATTGAAATAATATTGTGCAATACACATAATTATTACATAATGCTCAATTGTTTATTTCAATTTAAACATAATAATTGATAATTGACACACGTTTTGATCAAGTCAAAACATTTATCCATTATGATCTATAAATGTATACTTGATGTCAAATACTTCATATAATTAGAGAAATAGAATATTTGTCAATTTTCTTAAAATAGAGGAAATGTACTAAAATTTTTTATTCGAAAAAATAATTTTATAAATTTTAGAGAACTTTAACACAGGTCAATTTCTTATTTAATTATTTTTCGGTATGATTAGGAATTGTAAATAATATTGTAACTTAATTAATTCTAGTTACTATTTAATTTTTCAGTCGACTGGCAACAGAAAACTTTGTATATTAACTTTGCAAAGAAAAATAAATAAATAAATAAATGTGTCAAACACACTATAGATAATAGAGAGGATAAGTAAAATATTTCTCTCCAGAAAATAAAATTTCATAACATTTAGTTGAAAAATTCAATGTATGAATTAATTTTTTGGAGCAAAACTTTTTAAGGGCAGATAAGTAATTCATTTTGAACGTTTTAGCACCATTTTATCAAAATAATTCATCGTTTGTTTCGGACTTGATTTATTTAGTTAATTTTATTTACTTGATTTGATTTTTAAAAAATAATTTATAAATTCTATTTAAATTTTAATGTCCTCTCAAATAATTTATCGAAAACACGTAGCATTTTTACCAAATTTGTTTACGTTCTATTTAACCATTTTACCAACTTACATTTGTTACCCACTTGAGTCTGAGGGAAGGCCAGGATACAAAAGCTACCTCCTCAGATGATATCTGGATCGTTGGATTTAATCAATACTTGTTTTTGGATCAAAATCTACAGCTCCTTACTTTTCCTGTTGCGTGATATTATGTGATCGAATGTGTGGCGTGCATCTATTCAAGATTCACCGAACCACCACACCGACCTGCAGCAGCCTTCTTTGTTCGTATAGCCGTAGAAAATCTCACCTTTCTAAAACCGCTCCACTCGATGAGTGCGTATCCTCTGAGATATCTCAACTTTTGCAGGACCGACGTGTACGATTCCTATTCGGGGATAGCGCGGGGGCCAGTATTATGTTTGCTTTCAGATTCGTGGATTACTCATGAACGGTTGAGATTTTCCAAAAACACTCAAAGTTTGAGGTACCGCAGAGGCTGTGAATTCCCACTCGATGGCGACTCTTCCGCCAATAATTTGCTGCCACGCGTCTCGCTCGCCTAACTTATTTTTGCATCCCCCTTGCAATTGCTATCTGTGCTGTACGAATTTATAAACAATGATATCAGGTTTTACAAAAAAAAAAAAAACGAATTTATAAATATTGTTGGTTATTTATGTGCGTATGTATTCCAAATAAGACGGCCGTATATTTTTTTACGAAAGATATTTTAAATTTTTTTTGTAGAACCCACACCCTTTATACAATTTTTTTTATTTGGAAGTATACTTTTAGAAGCATTTATGTAAAAAAATTGGACCACAGGAGAGCAAAGTACCCCGCTCTGCCATTCGTGTTAAAAGACACAAAATTTGAAACGTGTAAATAAAAAAAAATGTAGGAAAATACAAAAGTAGTATAATAAGTACCCAAATGATTTTTTTTTTTTTAATCTGTTGTACAATAAATATCATCATAGCAGAAACATATCTAAATTTTATCACATTTTATTCCACATTCTTGGTTCGTCCCTATTTAAAATTTAAATAAGATAATGCATTGGATATATTATATTGATCTAAGACGTACACACTTCATAATTAAATCACAATTGTACATTCATATCATATGCGTATTCAAAATTCAAGAAAAAAGCTACAACGAAGCATGCACGGACTCATAGTCTTAGGGTTAGATTTATTTCAACAAAAAGAAATGTCAATTTTGAGGGAATGACAGAAAAGAAATAAAGTTGACCAAAAAAAATCGAGTCGAAATTTAAACTCAGATGATGGACTTACTTTTCAAAATTAAATGATAGAATGACAGAAAAGAAAAGAAGTTGACCAAGATAAATTTATAAATTTTGCATGTAAATGTAGTACTCGTGAAGTAGATCCATTTAAATGGTTTAAATTTGCCGTTTGAAATTTATATGAACCAATAACATATTAGCATAGCATCCGGACTAGTGTATTGATCTCGGGTAGGGTAGGGCGGGCCGGGCATACCCGGGCACGGGCACGGGTAGAGGTCGGGCACGGGTATCTCGGGCATTTTTTTCAAAAACCGTGCCCTGCCCGTCCTATACCCGTGCCCATTGTACCCTTGAGGGGCAGGGCGGTCCGGTCCGGTCCGGTTTATTTTATTATTTTCTGTTTTTTTTTAAAAGTGTCGTATAAATATTATTACGTGTTTATAATTCGACTTTTAAAATATGAATAGTTCAATATCAAATAGTGTGTGTGTGTGTGTGTGTGTGTGTGTGTATACATAAAATTATCAAGTCACATTGTTATAATTCCTACATAAATAAAATTTGTAACTTATATATAAAAATTATTCTTGCGAAAATTTGTATGTTTATTCGGCTAAGTCACATTTTATTTTATTTTCAAATTCTCATTCTAATTATATAGTTTCATAATTTATTTATATCTCGAAATTTTTAGTTTACATTTTAAATTGAGAATATATTTTCTAAACGTTATTTTAAATTGATAATATATTTTGTAAACGTTCATTTATTTTCAATAGGTTAAATAAAATATAAATAAAAATATCTTAAATCAATTACTTTAAAACAATAAAATATAAATAAAGTGGGAGGGAGGAATTTTGAAAATTTTGAAATTTAAATTAAAGTGGGTCGGGTAGGGATAAGTAGGGTATACGGGTACGGGCAGGGATACGGGTACAAGGGTACGCGGGTACGGGTACGGGTACGGGTATGGTCGGTCCGGATATGGTCGGGTTTTTGTCCAAAAAAGAGTGACCGGTCCGTTTTTTGCCCGTACCCGTATATCCGGGCTCGGGCACAGGTACCCCGGGCATAGGGTACGGGCTACCCGCAGCGGGTATAATCAATCCAGTAATCCGGACTCAAGTTGAATTACTTTTTTAAAAAGATTTTGAATTTGAAGACAGAAAGGAAGTTTGAATTGAAAAGAGGCAAGCAACAGCATCACTCTCAGCATCCAATTAGTGGTACTGGTAGAGGAGATCATGGGCTAATGGCAGGCATTTTTCCTTTAGCCACGGATCTAGCTATTCTCCTTTCAATACCTACAACATCTCTCTCAGCTTTATCTGAGAAAAATAAAAAAGGTGCTCTACTTTTTCACGAGGCATTTGGTACAGTTACATAACTATTCATTCATGTTTATTGTTTAATCGCTTTAAATCTCCCAGGAGGCCTGGACCATGCAAAAATAATACTAAAATCAGGGACCAGGATGAAATCTAAACGGAATTGTACTGTGAACAAACAGATATGTACAGTGCATTAAAACATGTTTTTGTGGCGTGGTAGCTTTCTCTGTCATGTCGTTTTATCAACTTAAAATAACGAGGCAATATATATAGCTCAAAAATAATAATTACGATGAAAACTAAAAATAAAAATAAAGATGTCTTGCGCGCTTTTCTTTTGACAAAAAGGCTGGAAAAGCTCTTTTACTGGGAAAAGGTTGCAGTATTTCACATTTTAGTGGTTGGTTCAACAGATTTTGTGACAAAGTTTTCGCTATTTGGGAAAGAAAATTACTAGTCTACAAGTGTACCATGCACTTCAAGGACTAGATGAAATAGAATTGATTATGATGTTAGAGGAAAATAATTATTTGTCGCCTTATGCTTCCATAATAAAATTACAAGGAAAAATTTGAATGTTTTGTCCTTTTCCGAGGAAATAGAACGTTACTTTTCTTTTGAATCGCAGCAAACTTTACTGCTTCATATTTTACCAGGCCCAAATCAAGAGGCTCTGGATCAAATTTTATTGGGATAATAGCTAATTGGTCTGGCCCAATATTTAAATGGGCTTTTATGCAACGAAACATTTTCAGATATTTGTGTATTTTACTATTTTTTTTAAGAGATGGTTCAAATGCTCTATTTTTTGTACCTCCATTTTTAAAAATTTTAATAACTTAAAATTTAAAACTTAAAAGTTAAAAAAAAATTATTGGATATGATCTACATTATTTTATCTATGCACGTGTAAAAAATTATAACATTTCAACTTCGTTTTGGTTGTCATCAAGAGCTTGTAAAAACGTACTAATGTGAATAATTTCTAGACGTTAATTTTTCAATTTATTGATTCACATAAAAAGAAAACTGAAATGTGATAAAAAAATTCTGAGCACATAGATAAAATAGCATAGATCATATCTAACAGTTTTATTTTAAAGTTTATGATTTAAATTTTGAGTTATTAACGTTTTAAAAATGGAGGCATGGTGAAGGCACAAAAAATGAAGGCATTTGAACCGTCCTCTTTTTTTAAACATAAGAATTTAGATTTCAGCCTAGTAGTAGTTGATATTATATTTCATATATTCAAGTCCAACAAGAATTCTGTCAAATGACAAAAACGCTGCAAAAGTTTAAATGAAAGAATATGAATAATAAATAGCAATAATGAGTATCAAACATATTGGTGTACGTCTATGTTTGAATTGGAGTTAGAATAGTGAAATTTGAGATTACTAGATGAGAATAGGAAAAAAAATAGTAATTTTGATATTAATGTGAAAATAGTGTTGTTCGGATTAGTAAAATGTTGTTTTGATTGTATATTTGGAATAGTGAATAGCTATAATCGAAAAAAAAATAGTGTTAACAAGGTGCTAATTAAGAGGAAAGATGAATAAGTGGGATCTCAAACGAATTGTCACGACATGGAGATGACAGAAGCAATGTCAACTTTGTTATTTCGGAAATGTATTGACGGAGATCCGAGAAGGAAACATGTTTTTCTCTTTCTTCACACTTCTGAATAATAATTATTCCAACATTTACAAGGAAAAAAAATAGCAGTTATTTTAACTATTCCGGAAAACAAAAACATTGTTTGGATGCACATTGTTATTCTCAAATATATATTCTCCATATTTGATACATCCAAACAAACATACCCCAGATCAGTTTCTCTTCATGAAATAGATGAAGAATGGGAAAGCAAAATTATAGCAGTAATGAATTAACAAATAAGTGCGCAGTTAATGCTTTACTTACAATTACTTAAATGCTACAAGTTTCAAGCAAAGTACTTTATTAGCAGGAGTAAAATGATTAAAAATTTGAAATTTGATGTTACATGTTAGATCATACAGTATATATGTAAATGTTTCATAAAAGACAACAAGCCTTCTTATATCCTCTGTTGTGTGTACACAAAAATATAAAATGATATTATTCTATATTAAGAATTCATGCCTCATAAGAAATGTAAAAGAAAGGATGAGCAAATGAAAGGGCTATAAATTGAAGGGGGTTGCTTACAGTGCATCATCAACTTCTGTTACTGTTCTGGTACCAATGCTGATAGCTGACCCCGTTCTCTCCTTGAGCCTATCAAATTAAGCAAATTATTATCAATTTATCATATATCAGGTTTATAAATACGAACATATGTTGGAAAACAGAATTAATTTCAAGGAAAAGGCAGCTACTGTATAATATTACTTCATCGATCGCTAGTTTAGGTATGTTTGGATGCACTCTAGAATAGTCAGAATAGTTTTGAAAATAGTAGATGAGAATAGTCATTTTTGGAAGAGTGTGAGAATAGTGTTGATGTGGTGCTATTCGGAATAGCGAAAATATTGTTTGGATTTAATATTTAGAATAGCAATGTAGAAATTGAACATTTGAGATAGCACCAATTGCTATTTCGACTTTTTGTAGGAATAGCAAAATAACACTATTCTCGCTGTTCCGAATAGCAATTGAGTATGTTTGAATGGATCAGAACAGCACTATTCTCGCTATTCTCAGTACATTCAAACGAATACATGTTTCATACAAAGAGCTATGACCTCAGGAAGTGGTGCAAAAATCTCCATCCCTGCTAAACATTTTTTTTTTAATATAGTATAAATAATCGAACTTTAATGCATCGAATGTTTTAATTGTAAGTGCAGGAAAAAATTAATAACATCTATCTGTGATTACAAGTGTCTTTTTATTACCTATACAAAATTAGAAAAGGTCAATTGGCTTAAAATGTGTTTACCTCAGAAGCATCAGGTAATGATGTTTTTTTGAGTAAGAAACATCAAGCTTCTATTTTATTAATCGTAAATGATTACAAGAGTTGCAAGGGTTTTGAGAGAGAACTCTTTTAAGTGAATTTACAAGATGATATCAATTAATGAAATGTTTATTCCAATATCTTTGCATGAAATAGTATTTCTGTTTTCTGTTCATGGAATTTACATCACTTCCTTATTTTCCAATTATTTTCTATTTTAAATTCTGAATTTCTATAAATTATCTGCATTTATTTGCGCATGTCTCCACAAGTCATGGAATTTATAACTGAATAAATAAATAAATAAATAAATAAATGTTGATAGGTAGAAGTTGGTAGATTCAAAAGAGGTACTTGAAAGCATGTCAGTAGAGTGGGAAAAAACGTGCCGTGCCGTGATTAACACACTGTGACTTTGGTTTTGTGCTATGACGTGTCGTGACCAAGTGAACAGTGACACGTGCCATGCCGTGTTGTGACCAAAATATTGAGGAGTGGTCACGGTAGGCTGTTGGCTTTTGGAGCCCTCGATTTGTTCGTTTGACTGAATTTGCAAAACATACATAATTGCATTTTACAGTTTTCCTTCTTGAGACATGTGCAGGTTCATGACAACTGGAGATACAATTAATATACATAGAGGATGAATCAATGAACTACAATATAACATCAAGTATGTGGTCATGAAGCACAAGAGTATGGATAGCAAAATTATAACTCAAAATTAAGGATAATCAATCTGTAAAATTTGTAAAATAAGCTTGAGACTGAACTAAGTGAGGCCTACTGTTGCAACGGAATAAATAAAATCGCAGAAATGACTGCGCTGCATTAAATCGAAATCAAGCGGCTCCAGCCTGAAGTTGAGACAGGGACTTCCATTGTGGAGACCGTTACAATGGTCCTTGACCGTTGCACCCAAACCTGTTCGAACTACCCTACCGTTGTAACGGTCCATGTACTGTTGCAACGGTCAACACCACTTACTTTCTTTTTGGCAACTCTCTATAAATAGAAGCTATACCAAGGTTTGGATTGACACTCTAGCTGCCTCCAACTTCAATATTTCGTATTTATAAATCTAGAGAAAGCCATTGTTACTTGTGTGCTTAAACTTCAATACTCACAATCAATCTCAAGCTTATTCAATCAATTACACAATTCCTAGAATGATCATGTGTGATCAAACCATTTACTACTTCGAGCCTTTGTGCTCACCCAGCAATCCTTGAGTCGTCGCGAATCAGATTGTCTTCCTTGAGCCTTTAGTGCTCCTTGTTCGGTCCGTGTGACTTTCCAGAATATTGTAAGGGCTCACCGGTTCCACTTTGTAATCCTTTCTCATTGGGTAAAGAAAGCCACGCCAACTCAAAGGTCGCGGGCCCCGGAGACGTAAGCGCTAGTGTTGAACTCCATAAACAACTCTTATGTCAAGTATCCCTAAACTCTACTTTTTACTTTATTTATTTCATACTTTTAGTTTAGGACAAAGTTATTCCAAATTTCCGCCAATAATAACTTTAGGACACACTCGAACTTTATAATTTAGATTAAAATTTAAAAATACCCTATTCGCCCCCCCCCCCCCCCCCCCCCCCTCTAGGTGCCTTTGGGACCAACACACACGAGTCACGCCATAACTCGCGTGCCGTGACTATGTGTCCAAACGTAACTGGTTACGTGAGAACGTTTAACTATTTTTTTCATAATTTAAGTTAGTTTATTCAAGATTCACCATTTGACTAAGACCTAATAGTTCTAATTACACGTGACGTGCCGTGACTAGATCTTTCACGTGACGTGCTGTGTTGTGCCAAATTTTTCAAAAGCTTATCACGGTATGCGAATGATCACGGCATGGGACACGCGAATCACGACACAGAACAGTAACACGTGCCGTTCCGTAACGGAGCCGGCTCCGCCGTGCCATTTTCCCCACTCTACATGTCAGCAGTGCAAACAGATTTCATTTAAACCGTTCCTGTCCCCTTCATAAAGGGTAGGGATAATTGTTGTTACACTCATAAAACAATTTTTAAATTATTAATTTCTTCATTAAAAACCTTAAAAATTGCTTATTCCTTACTAGAAACTAATAACTTTTCTCATTTCTTATTTCTCCCTTTCTTTAATCTAATTTTAAATTTTTATTTGATTGCTTAGAATAACCCAATTTTTAAACTTTTAAACAAATAACTCAATTTTTCGATAAATAGTTAAATACAAATTCAGTAGCTATTAGAATGTAAAAAGACATCGGTCGTAATTGGACAGTAAATTAGTTATTTCATTTTAAAATAAAAGATTAATAATAAATTCAAATAAAAGTTCAGAAAAAGAATAAAATAGGTTTTTTTTTTTTGTGGAGAATAAGCAATTTCTTGGTTTTGACGGGAAACTGAACATGTAGAAGATTTTGACGAGTATAACAACAATTATTCTATTTAAAATTAAAAAAAAAATATATATATATATATTTTAATTAAAAATAGACAACTTAATTAGAATATTCGAATGGTATACCAACAGATATTGCAAATTCTCCCTCCATTTGTGGATCTTTGCCGTGGATATGGTACGGGGAAATTATGATTAAAGCAAAAATAAAATCAATACGAATGATGTGCATAGAAAAGATACACTTTAGTTTGAAAATTAAGCCGGATTTAAAGGCGCTGAAGCTGGAATAACGGAATAGAATATGGTACACAGTCGGACAAAAATAGTTATATCCCAAAATAGAAATTATCAAGAGGAGGGTTCAAATGCTTCCATGTTTTTGTGTCTCCATCATGCTTCCATCTCTCTCTATTATTTTCAAAGTTCAAACAGTCGATCCGAACCGCTCAACCTAACCTCCATACTAAAATATGTTTGGAGACCAAATTTTATATTTTTAGGAATTTTTTTACTATTTTTTTTAGATAGGTACAAAAATATTGTTTTTAGATGGTTCAGATTTACTGATTTTGTACCTATCTAAAAAAATAGTAAAAAAATTCCTAAAAATATAAAATTTGGTCTCCAAACATATTTTAGTATGGAGGTTAGGTTGAGCGGTTCGGATCGACTGTTTGAACTTTGAAAATAATGGAGAGAGATGGAGACAAAAACATGGAGGCATTTGAACCCTCCTCAATTATTCAATTATCAAATGCAAATTAAAGAGTTCGGCACAGTGAAAGTCTGATAGAACAGACTAATCCGTTATTCTTTCCGAGCCATAATTTATAAAGCCCAATTTAGTAGGCCCAATTTAAGAGGCTCGGATCACATTTAACTGGGCTAAAAGCTAATCGAGAAGGCACTCTAAATTTGATCCTTTTACAAAATACAGCCCAACATTTTCGGATTTTATGCATCTTTCTAAGAATTTGCAAATTTTGATGTTTATCTGGCTCCGAGATTTGAGCTAAGAATTTATAATACTACTGATGTGTTTGATATAGTGCGCAGTAGATTCCCATTTTTGAAGTCCAATAAGAATTCTATCAATGTCAAAACCTCTGCATAAATTCAAACAAAATAATATAAGCCCAAATAGCAATAATAACTTGCTCATAAAGAAAAATGATAATAACCAACAAGCAACATATTAGAGCAACGCTCCTTCGTGAACTCCGCAAAAACCTTGGAGACATCGCTCATTGCTATTTTGAGAGTCGATCGGCCACCCGTCTGTCATTTCGCTCACTTCACTCCTCGTCTAACTTAGTTCATCTTGCCTCGCTTCATTTGAGCGGATGACTCAGTTTAAGAGTTCTCTCTCATCGTTTCGTTCATTTGTCTCGAGTTTCCAGATTCGACTAAGATTATTGTGAATTCGTCTCACCCTACAATATCTACTATAACTATATATGTGAATAAAATACGTACTTTATGGTTGATTCCGATGACGAGATTGTAAAGAGTTGTTTCATTCCTCTTGTTTTTCTTTTTCTTCTTTTCTATCTTCTACCTCTTCTTTGAGTGGTGATTGTCCTAGTCCGGTTGATTCAGTTTCCGGTTTAGTTTGATTCAGTGTCTTTTCAGTTGAGTGGTGACTATCCCGGTCCGGTTTGATTCAGTGCCCTCTTCCTTCTCCTCTTTGAGCAGTGACTGTCCCGGTCGGTTTGATTCAGTGCCTATCGGCTGTGCATTCCTCTAGGCGATATCGATTTTGGAAAGAAGAAGACATTTCGTCATCAAGGAAGGATGCGATGCGGCATAGTCCGCCAATAATGCAACTTGAAAAATTACTGCTGTGTCTACATTACCAGAGAAGAAAATGAAGGCCCACCTACTTGCTAATTGGGAGTGAATAGACCAATTCGTATTCTCTAGCCTCACATATATGTTATTTCTAGACATAGCAAATTAGATGATTTTACAAGTAGTCCAATGCATTTATAGGTTTTT
Source organism: Carex rostrata (assembly GCA_964058875.1). Taxonomy (NCBI): domain Eukaryota; kingdom Viridiplantae; phylum Streptophyta; class Magnoliopsida; order Poales; family Cyperaceae; genus Carex; species Carex rostrata. The sequence continues at coordinate 2,013,196 of CAXKVT010000016.1, read as the reverse complement.
ATGTTTTTTTTAATTTAACAAAAAAAAACCTATGTAATAGCTGCTTTATAAATCGTTAGATCAATGCAATCGCCTACGGGCTTTCAACCAAATATATATATATATTAGAGCAACCAATTGCTTATGATAACAGAATAAAAATATTTGAAAATTAAATATTAAATCAACCTGAAAATTCAATGTCCCTTAAGAAAAATGTAAAAGAGCAGATGTGAAGAAGTATAAATTGAAAGGGGTTGCTTATGGTTGAACAACCACCAAAATTACTAGTACAACTCCTGACAATGGTAATTAATTAAGAACAAAACTATGACCTAGTTCCAGAAATTTTTATCTGGAGTTTACTTGAATGAATTCAGAGGAACTATGGGAAGCCTAACATCAGCTACTGCCTGATATGATCATGCAGAAAAAGAGAGAGAGAGAGAGAGTGAGAAAAACTGTGTTATTGACCATATCTTAATTTCACAAACGAAGCTTGTGTAATCTCAATTGAGCATACAAATTGACCCTGACTAAAATAAATAACCAATTAAGAAGTCAAATTATTATTTACCAAACGGAAAAGAAATATTCAGCAGTTACATCGAATAAGCCAGCTCTTGATCAATTGGTTTTTCAATTTTGAAAGAATTGATAAGTAATTAATAATTAAGTAAAAGAGCTGATTTTCATTAGCCGTGTGCAACCAATTGATTTTTCTGATTTTTAAAGTTCAAACGGTTGATCCAAACTGTTAAATGTGACTGGTCTCTATACTAAAACGTACGTGGTGATCAAATTTTACATTTTGTTAAAAAAATTTACTATTTAGTAAGTCAGTTTTAAAATCGTTGATTTTAATAAAAAGTGAAAAATTTTAAATCATTGAAAACAATGATTTTAAAATTGACTTAATAAAAAATAAAAAAAAATAAAAAAATGTAAAATTTGTAACGATTAGTCTGGCTAAATCAATCAATGAAATGAACCTTAAAAGTTATGTTTTGTTTGAAGAACAAAAACACATATTATAATGGGGGAATTTTACGTATACCCACAACAAATCACAAATAACAGTAGTAAGAGTTTTGATGAAAAACAAAGAGAAATTTGGATATGTACCCATCACAACTTCTAAAATTAGATATTTACTCATACAAAATTGAAAATTAGATATTTTCTCATCTAAACATGACCTATTTATTAATATACCCATTTTCATTTTTTTTTCACTAAAAACTGTAAATCAATATTCATAAAATATTTAAAGACTATTTTGCCCTTCAAAGAATACTCAGAGATCAAACAGTTCTTTGATTGAATGGTTAGAATTTAACCTCTATTGCTCACATGCCTCTCAGGATATCAAACAATCAAAGCGCTCTTAATCCCTCCGCAAATGTCCGTTGTCTCCTCCCTCTCCGCTACCTATGAGTATCTTTTACTGCTCTCCTGTATATGAAGTCAACAAGTCTATTGAAGACTGGTACCTGTCTTCGTACCAGTCGTGACTTCTTTGGATTTGATTTGTTCAGGAATATATGGACTTATACTCTACACATCTTCTTCTTTGTTTTTTTTTTTTTTCTGAAGCTCCAACCAATAATTATTTGTTTTGGTTTGGTCAAATACTGGAGCATGTATTTTTGCTTTATTCATTCAAACTAAAGTATCAATATCATTTTCATGAAAAGAGACTAGGTTCACGGTATTGACAAGCACAATATTAAAACTATTTACAAACAGGTCCTTATAACATTCATTTTATTAGGTTCTAATGTAACAAGTCTTGTATTCTATATTCAAAATGGCTCCATTAACCATTCTAATGACATTATCATATGACAGATGAAACTGAGAAAACAACAAGAAGTAGAACATGCAATCAGACCTTAGTATTAGTTAATGACAAGCACGGAGGGGTTAAGAGCGCTTCGATTGTTTGATATCTTGAGAGGCATGTGAGCATTGGAGGTTAAATCCTAACCATTCAATCAAAGAACGGTTTAATCTCTGAGTATTCTTTGAAGGGCAAAATAGTCTCTTAAATATTTTATTGATATTGATATACATTTTTTAGTGATAAAAAATGAAAATGGGTATATTAATAAATAAGTCTTGTTTAGATGGGAAAATATCTAATTTTGAATTTTGAATGGGTAAATATCTAATTAAAGAAGTTGTGACGGGTATATATCCAAATTTCTCAAAAACAAAATACAATGAATATTTTGATGAATACACGTGTACATATCCAAAAATACTTTTTTTTTAAGGGGTTGGTTCCTCTGCAGTCGTTAGAAGATTTGACGGTATTTCTTATTCGCCGATTTTTGATCTGCATGCTCTCATTGCCTCAAATGGACGGACGGATTAAACTTACAACTTCGGAGTTCGTCCATGTCTAACTAAAATTGAATTAACATCACCTAAGGTAACATAATATTTATGTTTAGATCCAAACCGTCCGATTCACACTATATTTTAAGGTAACCGTGCATATCACTTCGGGCGGATTGGCCCGGATTATGATCGGACGGTCCATATATAAACAGAAATATTTTGTTACCTCAGAGTATGGATTCTATAAAATTTCCCAAATTCCCAGATAAATAGATACTTCGTCTTTTTCGCTCCGTTTCTTCCCGATCTGCAGCCATGCCTCCTCGTCGCGCGAAAAAAACCACCGTTACCAAGAGCAAGGTTTCCACCCCCGCCGCATCTTCGCCAAAGGTTGAAATGGCGCCGTGTCCATCCACCGTATCTCCGGCCGCCGCGGTCGAAGATACCACCGGTCCCAAGGAAGATTCTTTCTTAAAAAAAGACCAAACCCGAAAACCCGATCCGATCATGACCGCGGGATCGGAAATTGAGTCTGACAGCGCCAAGGATGGAGAATCTTCCCAAATTGACCCGGCTATTCGGGCCCGACCCGCAAAGAAGAGGGTTGTGGCAAAGGTCGCCGCGTCCGGGGTGAGGAAAGAGTCGGTTGCTTCGGTGGCAAGAGATCAAATTGAACAAAAAAGGGGATCCTTGTCAGGAAAAGAGGCTGAGACAGAGAAATCAGAGGCTTCAAAGGACGGGAGTGATTGTACAGTAGAAGAACAAGAAAAGCCCATGAAAGATGTACTGGAAGTGAATGTAGGAGAGGAGAAAGAGATAGCTGGAGAAGGAGATATCAAAACAGTGAAAGAAGGAGAGGAGAACACAGAGAAGACTGGTGGAGAAAAAGAAATAGAAGAAATACCCGTCAGTCAGGAAGTAAAAGATGAAGGAGAGAAGATTGAAAAAACTGACACTGAGGAACTGGCAAACAAAGTCAAATTTGAAGAACAACTGGTGGAAGAAGGAGAACCGATCGAAGAAGAGGCCGTAGAAGAAGTAGAACCGATTGAAGAGGAAGCCGTGGAAGAAGGAGAACCAATTGAAGAAGAAGCCGTGGAAGGAGAACTGATAGAAGAAGATTCCGTGGAAGAGGTAGAACTGATAGAAGAAGAACCATTGGAAGAAGAAGAAGAGGCTTTTGAAGAAGAAGAAGAACCTACGGAACAAGAACAGGTGGAAGAAGAACCAATGGAAGAGGAGGAGGAGCAGGAGGAGGAAGAGGAGGAAGAAGAAGAGCCCATAGAAGAAGAAGCGGGAGAGGGAGATGGAAATGAAGAGATTACAAAAGGAAGGAATAATGAAGAGAATAGAGACATTGTTGCAGTTAAAGGTAGTATGTTTCTGGATAATATTTTTGTCAATTGCAAGAAAAAGTTTATTGAAGCTCATCCAAAATTCAGTGAATAAAAATCCAGTAAACCGTCCACTCAAGATCGAATTTTGGAAAAAAAATGAAATTCATTAGTCTAGATAAGCTACACGAAATCATAGCAAAAAAAAGAAGAATCATACATTTTTTCTGGAGGAAATACAGTAATCTCAGAAGAATGTTAGAATAATTCATAATATTCATTCTAGTTATGTTGTTTGCCTTGAAAGTTCTTACTCTTTTGTCAAGATTGATTGGTAAATCTTATTTAAGAACCTCTCAACAGCGACCTAGAAGCATGAGAACATAGAACATCTATGATAGTTGAATATTGGATAGAGGTTTTGAGTATAATGGACCAAAAACTTTTTGCCCAAATGTTAGTGTTGCATGGGTTTTGGCTTACATACTAAAATTGTTCTTTCCATTTGGTGGTGATCAGTGGTGGATCCACTACAAATGAATGGGAGTCAATTGATCCCCCTTCATTTTCAATATTTTCGTACTTAGACATTATTTTTCTATGTAATTTAGAGTAAAATACTATGAATACTATAAAATTGACCCCTATACTTTTTGAAAATTTTATATGATTGACCCTCATACGAAATTTCTGAGTTTTGACCCCCATAAATTGAAAGTATGCCTCTGCTCCTGGTGATGATGCTGAATTCAAGTTCAACTGCATATCTACCCATGGATTTTATTGATGATTTTCATATTTGCAACTTACTGCAAATGCTAGTAGCTGGAATTAGAAAGTATGTTTTCCTATATTTCTGCTAAAGTTTGATGGCTTAATCGGGTTGGACTAGGCTCTCTTGTGAGTTGTGTCAACTAGGTTGAATTAGACAATATACATCCTAAGGAATTAGTCCACTCGGTTCACTAACAGACATGCGTGCATCCTTACGCAGTCAATTAAAACATTGTATGAGAATGGGCCAAGGTTGGTATCTTACTGGTACAAAAAAGGGCTGTTTAGTGATCTAGTTGGGTTCAACTGGACTCATTTTGAGCACAGTAGGCTTGTTCGACAAGTTGTCTTCAAGCTTATAGGTTTTAAAATGGCGGTCCTGTATGGGTTCTCAGAACTGGATTCAGAAACAGCTCTGCTTCTGCTCATATTTTCTAATACTGAATACAAGGTATTACTTGTATGAGCATCTGTATCCTCCTCAAAAAAGGTTGGTATTACTGAATACAAGGTTGGTATCTTACTGGTACAAAAAAGGGCTGTTTAGTGATCTAGTTGGGTTCAACTGTACTCATTTTGAGCACAGTAGGCTTGTTCGACAAGTTGTCTTCAAGTTTATAGGTTTTAAAATGGCGGTCCTGTATGCAGTTCTTGTTCTCAGAACTGGATTCAGAAACAGCTCTGCTTCTGCTCATATTTTCTAATACTGAATACAAGGTATTACTTGTATGAGCATCTGTATCCTCCTCAAAAACCTGTATCATATTTGTCTCTGTATGCACTGGGACATAGTCTGTACCTGTTCAGGTTTTTGGCATAGGTTGGGTTGTATAAAATGCTGTTTTCACCCATTTCAAAATATCTTCACACGGGGTGAAATCCAACCTTACCTGTGTTGAAAACCTCTCTCAAAGAAGGGTTTTTAAAACCTTTATTTAATCTTCTCCAGATGTACAACTTGCATCAGTAGATGGAGGAGGAGGAGAAGATCAGGGGTTGGGTGATATGCTAGAACCCACAATGTACTTGAAGGCTCTATTACCCAACAGAAAAGTCAAAGATGCTCAAATTTTTATAAGCCAGTTGGAGAAAACTGTGGTTGAAGAAGACATTGTAAAGGCCTTTGCCGGGTTTGGGGAGATTCAATCCGTTAGGGTTATCAGGCATTCAAAAACCCAGAAAAGCAAAGGCTATGCCTTTTTGCAGTATTCTACTGCTGAGGCAGCAGAGAAGGCTCTGTCTCAGCTCAAGGATGGTACAGAGGTTGGATTTCTAACTAAACCTTAAACCCGTTAAGCTGGTTTTAGAAACTGTTCATACAGTTCAGTTTAGTTCTGTTCAATCATGAAATGACTGGCAATATCTGGACCTATATTGACTGGACCTGTTAAGCTGTTCTCCCACTCTGTTTGTTTCAAAAACATGAAAATAAGAATATAATTTAAGCTTATTTAAGGATAAAATAAGGAACAAAAGTTGAATAAAACCTAGCAATGAGGTTAGAGTGTTGATATCTACTTGGTTAGCTGTGGCACTTACTTTTTAGTGTATTGTGTTATCAGATTAAGGGAAAGACAGTGCATATCTCCACTAGCAACCAGGGCACACTCTTTGTCGGCAATATATGCAAGTCTTGGTCAAAGGATCAGGTTCATATGAAACAAACTTTTTATATGAAATTATTTTTACATCTTATCCTCTAAAAATCACAAGTGTCATTTGTGTGTTCAACAACTTGCTGCTCTCAAATAACCCTCCAAATTGATCTTTCAAAAGGGGTGCATATGCAAATACCATTTTATTTTTTGGTGAATTTGCAAGTTTCCAAACAATTAGGAGGTATATGCCAAGCATGCTTGCATTATTCTGATCTCTTTTATTTTTTTCCTCCAGGTGCTAGATGCACTAAAAGGCCTTGGGGTAGAAGGAATAGACCAAATAGCCTTACCTGAAGATCCAAAAGTTGAAGGGAAGATCAAGGGTTTTGCCTTTGTAGAGTTCTGCACGCATATTGATGCAAAAGCTGCTTTGAACCGTTTGTGCAAGCCTGATGCAGTTCTTGGCTGTGATTATAGTGCCAAGGTTTCATTTGCACAACTCCCAGTAAATTACATTGATGATGAGCTACAGGCCAAGGTAAATCAATTTTCATTTCTTCTATAGTTTTTAGGCTAAAACTCAAAAGCCACCTAAATGGTATCCACATTTAAAATCTGTATTTAAATGCCTATATAGTATGTATGCACGACAAGCTTGAAATCTTTCATAAAATTGACTCGAGTCAATGGAGCCATTTTGTAGAAAAATTTTGTATCTTCCTCCCTTTGTTTAATTTTAACTATTATGTTTGTCCGTTATTTATTAAAATATAGGTGTAAATTTCTTAATTACAAAAACTTTAGGCTGCTTAGTATTCTAAACTATCGTTAATGAACCTGGAGTTAGTGCAGCCATCTTGGTAAACAAATTTATATTTTCATCTTCTTTTTTATTTATATTCATTATTTGTTAATCCACTTGTTACAGGATGTCAAATTCTGCAATTATATATGGTTTCTATGGCATGCATATAATTCATATGTTTCTTGGTTTTATTCAGTCATTGTTTAATATTTAAGCGCAATTGGATAAACTATATTGTGTTAAATTAACTCATTTTGTTCTCTCTTATCATGCAGTTTAAGGGTTATTTGGATAATTTTATAGTACTGAGTTTGCATCTTTAGTTTGTAGCTTGCGTGCTTTGGCTGGCTCAGTATAGAGGGATATAGGGCAATGACTGAGAACTTGTGTGGGAGGAGGGAGGGAGGGGGGGGGGGGGTTGGGGTACTACTTGCTGTATCATGTGAATTTGTGGAAACAGCTCGTTATATATTTATTTATATATGGCAGGTGAAAACAGTATACCTGGAACCAGTACCTATGTCTTGGGATGGCAAGAAAATAGAGGAGATTTGCAAGGAATACGGAGCTATAGAGAAAATTAAGCTATATCGGAAATCACAGAGTAGAAGGAAGGATTTTGCATTTGTTGAATTCGTATCCCAAGAGAGTGCCTTGAGTTGTGTCGAGGGGTTGAGCAAGGCCCTACTTGAGCAGGATGATACAAAGGTATATATTTTTCCAATTTTAAATGTAATTCTGTCCATTGTTATAAGAATATTTGATGTACTTTATCATTTTTCAGTGCTTTAAAATATGGATAGAAATCATTTAATCAAAATTACTCTGAGGATTGCAAAGTATTGTGGTAATCAAATTAAAGGGTAGATAATGGTGGGCAACTAATCTTATCATTCTTTGAAAGAAAAAAAGGAATAGTGGTGGTAACTATTTGCAAAAAGGACATTTGGCAATCTCTACTCTGTTTTATTTACTTGCCATTTCTCAATACACAAGGGCCTCTATGTTTTTCCTCTTATGTTTTTCAGGTAAGTGCCTCACTGGCAAGGCCTTATGCAAAGAAGACTGGAACAAAATTCATATTACGTGGCAATTTTAAGGTCAAAAAAAGCAATGAAAAGGGTGAAAAGGAGGAGGAGGCTAGAATAATTAAGAAAAGTGATGAAAAGGTTGAAAAGGAGGAGGTTAAAATAATTGAGGTGTCTGGAAGCTCTAAAAGGAAGCGCAAGAGACCCAAATCGAAAGGGGTAATTGCCCAAAAACCAAAACCCCTCTCCCCTCAAAAAACAATTAAAAAGAACAAAATGGTGCACAAGAAGGGACCAAATATTGAGACACCTCACCGAAATGCACCAAAGAAAAAACCCAATAAGGAAGCACCTGTACCAGTAAACCCTCAAGGATCAAGAAAAAGACCTTTTAAGGAGGCACCAGAGTCATCAAAAAGACCATTCAAGGGAAAAATGAAGCAGCATGAAAAGGGGATGCGAGGTGAGCCCCACCCTCACCGGTCAGGAGCAAAAAAGTCGAAACCATTCAAGGGAAGTAGTAAACAGCATCAGAGGGGTGTGCCTTCTTTCAATAAAGAGAGGGATGCTCCTGCTTTCAATAACGAGAGGGATTTCAAAAGGTCTCGCGACGACCATTATGGTAACTGTGAATTATGATTTGTGAATATTTTAGTTTGAATTTTGAGTGAGGCTACGGTACTATGTATAGCGCACTTTGGTCCTTACTATGACTATATTTTTTTTATTTTCGAAGTCTAAATTGTCGATCCGAACTGTTCATCGTGATCTCTATATAAAAATGTACATGGAGACTGAATTTTGTATTTTTTGGAATTCTTTTATTATTTTTTTAGATAGGTAGAAAATCACTACTTTTGAATGGTCTAGAATCTTTAGATAAGTGATTTTGTACCTATTTCAAAAAATAGTAAAAAAATTCTAAAAAATGTAAAATTTGGCATCCAAGCACATTTCATATGGAGATCATGTTGAGCGGAACGGATCGACTGTTTGAACTTTGATAATGGAGATATACATCCATAGTGCGGACCAAAGTGTGCTATGCACAGTGCCATAGCCTCACTCTTGAATATTTCAAGGGTAGACTTTGATTCTTGTTTGGTGAAACTATTTTCAGGCAATTATCATAGTCATCATGGATCTTCTCCAATTGATAGACGACTCTCACTTGAGTATGCATATGCGCCGCATTCTTATACTGGGCATATACATGAACCTCCTTATGCTAGTACTAGTAGTATACATGAACCCCCTTATACTGCTAGTGTGCATGAGCCAAGTAGACGCGAGCCATATACTTATACTTCTGGGTCTTACCACTCCCACCACTCTGATCTAGTACTTCTTTCACTTAATTTGTTTATTTCTTTCTATAAGCTGTTTTATATGAATTGTTTCCTAATGATTGGTTGCATATATAGGCGCCTCATGCAGGGTATGCACCACCTACACACCATGCACCTCGCACTAGGCATGTTTATGAACCGAGGTATGGATTTGATGTTTCTGAATCTTTTCACGTGTCAAATTATCAACTATATCATTTACTTTTTACTGGATTTTTTAAAAAAAAAAGAAACTGTGTGCTGACTTGTAATTTTTGTTTATTAGTGCTCCTGCTCCTGCACCATATGGTGGTGGATATGACAGGCCTATTGTTTACACCAGAGGTATTGTTCTGAACTTCTGATCAAGTCTTTTTGTTTATAAATGTATTTGGGGTCTTGAGCTCCTTTTTTAATTTAGGAGGCAAAATTTCCAAGGGATGGGATCTGTTTGAGCGGGTCAACTTGACAACTACAACAACAACAACCAAGCGTTTAATCCCAATTGAAATATAATCTATGCTTTATGCACATCATACACATAAATGATGATAACATTGTACAAATTTTGCTGGTCATGAAATGACTTGAAATTGGCACCGGTCTATTTTTAATGACATTTGATAGAATATATCAAATAGCATCCAAATTGCATGCAAACTGATACATAACCAATCAGCAAAAGTCCTAATGGTCCAAAACCTATCGGATTGGCTTCAATCGAAGAATCCAAACCGTTCAAACCGATCTCCTTCATAAGAGTTTCGTTTACATATTAAATTTTAAAATTTTAAAATTTAGTATCAAGTCAAGCGGTCAAAAATGATAAAAAATAAAAGGTGTTCAGTTAATTATTCTGCATTCATTTTTCATCACTTTATTACCATTTCACTTGGTATTAAATGAATCAGAAAATTTATAAAAAATTTATGTAAACGCATCACTCTTATGTAAATGCATCACTCGTGAAGTAGATCAGTTTGAATGGTTTGGATGTTTTAGAACTATTTTAACTTGATTTGAGAAAATCTTGTCAAGGTTGTTCTCAATACATTGCTACCCTATCTACTTTTTTTTTTTTTACTTATATCGAGTTATTGCAGAACCGCCAATTCCTCCAACAACCCATCCTGGATTTGTGACTTATCCCAGATATCAGGTTTGAACCATTTTTCTTTTACATTTTATTTCAATCTGTTGTTAAAATTTGTTGGTTAGTTGAAATGGATAGTCTTTATGTTACTTCATTTTAATTGAATTATTCGTTTATTTATCATGGCTTGAAACTAAATATTGATTCTGAAATTAGTTCATCTCTTTTTGTAACTTGCTTTGCAGCAACCTAGCTACCCATATCCAACTGGTAGGTCCTACCCAGCAGATTACCCTCCAAGAAGATCATACTACTGAGCTAGAAACATTGGATTGAAATTTGATAGTATAATTTGGTCCGTGAGTTATCACCTTTATGTTCAAAGCAAAATGTATCTGCTATTTTTTATGAAATTTAGTCAATGTAAGAAATGTTACTCCGTCACTGGGGTTTTCTAAGTTACATTTGGTTCCTAAATAATTTGGTTCTTGGATGGTGATGCATATTTTGTTTTTTGTGATGGAAAAAATGCTAATAAATTGCATATTTTGTTTGTCATGTCGTCAAAAATGTCCAAATGTAATGTGCTGCAGTGACTTTCTTGTTCTGATTTATGCTGTTGCTTTTTATTATTAGATAGCTAGAAGTTTTCACTATCTAGAGGTTCTTGTACGGGTACAGAATTTCAAATGGCCAAATTATTTTAATAAGCAAAAATACAAAGAAGTGAAATGTATCAGCGCCTCTGTTCAAACAAAATTTAAGAAAATGTACCAATTTATGCTATAAAAAGTATAATTCCAGCCATCTACAAACTCGATGTGCTATATTTATATTAAGTCGAATGCTATATTAAAAAAAAATACTAGAATTTGGTTACAAAAAAAGTGGGTCGATTAAAAAAAAACATAAAAAATTATCTACAAAGTTATTTCAGAGCCTTTGGCCCTTTTTACATGAAAGAAGCCTTTTAAGTTTTAAGACTAGTTTCATTATAGCACGACATCATCAAAAGAAGAGTTTGATTGAGAAAAATATGATCCGAGTAAATAATACTGTAAAAAAAAAATACAAAGACGACGGCATTGTTAGTGTCCCATTAAGAAGTTTTTGAAAATTAAGAACGCTAGCATTACTCAATTAATGGGACACCATCAATAGTTGTGCACTGCTCATATTTTGAAATTAAGCTAACATTTCCCTTCATTACATTTTTTTTTTTTGAAAAATTGGATATATCTACCTGTTTCATTAGAAACTAATATAGTTTCTTACAAAGCAGATCTATATTCTCTGCAGTTACACTACAACTTGCCTAATACTCTGGTTTCTATCTGACCAAGAGTATATCTAAGTAGAGTTCTAGCATGCTGGATAATGGATATACTACAAAATAGCATGCAACATAGCGCAAAAGAAACAGAACAAACAGAAAGTAGCATAACAAAACAGTGATAATAGAACAAGCATATTAGCATAACAGGTAAAGCATCAGTGGTCTGGGGAGGTAATGGATGAACTAGAAGCATTGGGGTTTGTTCTTGAGCTAGTTTCGGCATCCAAGGCATCATATTCGGCCCTGTCTCTTAGGTAGTCTGATAGGTCCGATTTCTCGAGTCCAAGAAAAGGTTCTTCCTCAGAATTCCAGCTGAAGGTCTCCTCCCGAGAGGTATTGGTCCCCGATAGGATTATAAGAGGGCCTGTTTGGGACAGTTGAGTCACATCCATAGAAATAATTAGGGTTAATTTAAGATAAGATTCATTAGTATTAGCTTTGCACCAGAATGAGGTCAATGACATAATTTGGGTACCCAGTGAAGCTAAGGTTGGTACAAGACTACTATTAAAACATATCTTATTTCGGTTTAACCAAATGATCCAGATTATTACTGCTCTAATCAATTCAAATAATAATTTATCTTTAAGGGGAATGCAAGCATCTAAAAGCCATAAATCTGATAAACAGTTGCAATCCAAGTCCAAATGGCAAAGATGACTGGGCATGTGACAAATAGGTAGTCTACAGTCTCTACTGAATTACAAAATTGGCATTTCATATCACCATACCACCCTTTCTTGGCTAAATTATCCTTAGTTAGTATTTTTCCTTCTTTAACTAACTACATGAATACTTTTATTTTGAGAGGGGTCTTTGTTTTCCAGAGGGTGGTAAAGGTCTTATCTTTTATCCCTCCGTAATCTAACCAGGTATAGAATGAGTGTACAGAAAATTGGCCTGATGACTTCCATCTCCAGTATATTTTGTCAGGTTGACTAATGTAAGTATAAACAGATGAATAAGTAAAGGAAGATCTAAGGTGGTTCCATTCTAGTAGATAGACACCAGTTAATTGTCTAGTAAAGTATAACGATACAGAGTTGGGTGTGATGGCATTATGGATTGAGATTAGTGGGTCAGAAGAGCTTTGGAAAAGATTAGGGTATTTACAGTATAGAGAGCACTCTCCTAACCATCTATCCAACCAGAATGAAGTATCAATGTCATTGCCTACTATTCTATTTATTTATAAATCAACAATGTGTCTAATTGAGGTTATTCCTGACCAAAAAGATGAGATGTAAGAGATATCTAATCCTGAGGAGCTGTATTTGTCTATGAGTATGTCTTTCCATTTTTCATTGGTGGTTGGGTCTTTAAATCTAAATCACCATTTGGCAAGTAAGGAGATGTTCATCTTTTATAAATTGTAATACCAAGGCCTCCTTGAGCTTTACTGAGACATATTTGATCCCATTTCACTAGATGGTATTTTTTCCTTGAGGTTGGGGATGAACCAGACCATAGGAACCTTTTCCTTATTCTATCTATTGTATTTCTAACTTTGATAGGAATTTTGTAAAGTGAGAGCCTATAGGTATTGCAGGTAATACAGAGTTTAATAATGTTACTCTACCTCCTAAGGATAGAAGTTTTCCTTGCCAAAATTGTAACCTATTCTCAATTTTTGTAATCAAGGGTTGCCAGTCAGAATAACTAAGTTTTTTCTAGTGTAGTGGTACACCTAGGTAAGTAATGGGTAGGGATGACAGTTGGTAGCCTAGTTGGTTGGACAGGTGGGCTGCTAAATCATGAGATATGTTGAAGGGTACTAAAACACTCTTGTGGAAATTAATTGTTAAATCTGATAATGCTTCAAAACCTATTAACAGAAATTTTAAGTGTTCTACCATCTTAGGGTTGGCTTCCAAGAAAATTAATGTGTCATCTGCAAAGTGAAGGTTGAGAACCTTAGGGGCTTGATTAAAAGAATCTAATCCAGAGAGAAAATCTGCTGATTGTGTTTTTCTTAATATTTTATTGAGTGTGTCAGCACAAAGATCAAAAAGAAGTGGTGATAAAGGTTCCCATTGTCTGAGACCTTTTTTTATAACGGAAATAAGGGCTTTGAGATCCATTGAAAGAGATACTAGTTCTACCACTATCTAGAATGTCTTTGATCCAATTAATAAAGAGAGAACTAAATCCTCTGGCTGTAATTACTTCAAGTAAGAATTCCCAATTTACCTTATCAAAGGCTTTCTCAAAGTCTAATTTGAGTAAAATGTCATTTTGTTTACTAATTCTAACTTTATGTAATACTTCATGGGCACACACTATGTTGTCACCTATAAGTCTGCCTTTGATAAAGGCAGCTTGAGAATCATCTATTAAGGGATCAATTACCTTGGATAGTCTATTTGTTAGGAGTTTAGTAATGATTTTGAAGCTACAGTTGATTAGACTAATAGGCCTAAAATTCTTAATGTTGGATGCATCTGCCTTTTTTGAGATCAAACAAATTGAGGCCAAATTAAGTTTGGAATTATCTGATGTCCTATTATAGAATGATTGCAATAATAAGAATATGTCATCCCTTCACTAAATTCTAGTAAGTTTGTTAGAATAAAAATGACATGTCATCTGGGCCTGGAGCTTTAGATGGATTATAAGAGAAAACAATATTTTTAATCTCATCTAGTGTGAAGGGAAGATCAAGAAGTGAATTTTGGAGTGGTGTGAGTTGTTAATCAGGAGTCCATAAATTAGATTGAATAGACAAATATCTAGAACTAGCAGTACCTAGTAATTTTTTTTTAAAAAAAGAAGAAGAAATGTGGTTTTGAATGACTAGTGGATCATAAACAATGATTCCATCAATTTCTAAGGATAGAATAGTATTTTTCTTTTTTCTAATATAAGAGGTGAGATGGAAAATTTTTGTGTTCAAATCTCCTTCTAAAAACCATTTAAGTCTAGCCCTTTGTTGCCAGCGGGATTCCTCATCCTGATATATTCTATATAGTGAGGTTTGGCAATCCTTCCAGTTATTATAATCTATACCTGTTAAAGAGTTGGAATCTTGCATATTTTCATAGTATTCTATTTGGTCTAAGAGGTGTTGTTTTTTTTCCTTTTAATGTCTCCTTGGATGTTTGCATTCCAACCTCTGAGTTTTTTCCTCAAAAATTATAATTTGAATTTCCAATCATTCCCCAGATCATACCCTAACTGGAAGGATTGCCACCATGTGGCTAGTAATTTAGAGAACCCTTCCTGGGAAATCCATGATTTTTCAAACCTAATTGTTTTTCTAGAAATGGTGGATAATGAATCTATGTGCAAGATAATTGGGTTGTGGTATGAGTAGATTCTAGATAAGGAGGTTACTACTGTGTTAGGGAATTAAGAGAACCAGTCAGTAGTACACAAATATATATCAAGTAAAGCCTTTGAAGTAGATGAGATGGATCTAGACCAAGTGAATTTTCTATCAGTAAGGGTTAAGTCAAGTAAGTTAAAGTTGGAGATAAAATCATTAAATCTATTGCTAAGGATATAGTATAGGAAGGACCTTGTCTTTCAGTTCTATTTATAATAAGGTTGAAATCTCCAAATAGCAACCAAGCTGGGATGGAGCTTAATTCAGTTAGGAAAGGTCTTCGTTGGGTAGCTAAGACAGGACCATACACTACTGTAATAAGATATTCAAAGTTGGTTGATTTCAATTTTATATGTGCTGTGATAGAAATATCCAAGATCCATGTGTTTAGGATCCAAAATTTGGAATCATTTATACCTAATAGTTCCTCCTGAAGCTCCTATAGAGTCTTTAGAAATCCAATAAGAGATGTGTGAGCTAATTGCATTCAAGGTTCTAGAAGAGAAATCCTCAGACTTTTTGGTTTTCTGTATTCCTACTATATCTATGTGGTAGTGAGCTAGAAAATCCTTAAGGGCTCTTCTTTTATTAGCAGAGCCTAAACTTCTTGCATTCCAACTAAGAATTCTAACCATTAATACTATGTTGATTTTCTAGGGAGTTAGACAAAAAAGGGTCTAAGATCTATGGAGGTGCTAATTGAGATAGGTTGTTTGGTAGAAAGTATATCTGAGAAGGATAACTGAAACTTAGAATGGGAGAGTGACCTTAATTTCTTAACATTATCTAATTTCTCCTCCTCAGAGCTCCCTAACTGAAACCCACTAATATCATATAATTGAACTAATTTAGTGTCTGATAAGTGAATGTAAGGGAATGTAGAGATGATGACATTACCTGATGTTGCACTTGATTTACCACCTCTAGATATTCCAGCCACCTCCTTGGCCTTGAGGCGTAGACTGTGCCTTGCCTCCTCAGAAGTAGTTGGTTGAGCTCTTCCTCTTGGTTGGGTAGCTGGTCCAGGTACCACTGGTACAACATTTTGTGCTAGGTCGGTTGCCTGAGGAGGGATTGCTCCTTGTTTTCCCTTCACTACATATTTAACTATGTTTATTGATTTGCCTATTTACGAAAAAATCAGAATTTAGCCAAGTTGTGCCAGTTATTAATATCAAGGAGAAGCACTGTTGTAATGGTCGACAACTTGGTAAAGAACTTACTATTGTAGTTATTGACGTTGATTCCATGTTGAATTTTATTGAATGGAAACCAAATAAATTTTTAGTTTTCTGTAAAATTAGGATCAAATTAAGTATGTTCTTAAAAATAAAAATAAAAAGTCGTTTGAATTCATTTGCACCGATGGTTTTTCGAAGCAAGAAGTATGCAAGTTATAAAAGTATTATCTTCTGAATACATGACAATTGATTATTGATTTCCAGATGATAATGTATGAGACTCTTGATTATCAGGGATGGACGTAGAGTTTTTGTCAGGAAGGGCCTAAGGGACAAAAATCGGATTCAAATAGTTTATCGGGTTCAAACTCATTAATTAATCGAATACTATATATAAAATAATCAACATAATAATTTAGCTACTATAAATTTTGATTATGTAATTTTAGCTACCATAGATTTAGAACATAATATGGCCTGATATGTGTATGTGTATAGAAGAATCCGGTAGGAGTAATATATTAAATCGCCTAAAATGAATACATTAGAGGTAAAGAAGAAACAAATAAATAAAATAATTGCACCTAACTTGAAAAGTAAATTCTTATAACTCAAAAAGTAAAGACAAATCTCCAACTATTCACCTCATTTTTAGTTCTTAAAAAGTGAAAAAAAATTGAAGGATCTACTTGTAATTTTTGAAATTTTCTCACATCTATTATAATCTTCATATTGATTTCTTGATATCTCCAACTATTCGCCTTCTTTTCAGTTCGTAAAAAGTGAAAAAAATTAAAGGATCTACTTGTAACTTTTCAAATTTTCTTACCATAATATATAATCTTTCAGAGTGAGTCTATGGTACTATGCATATTACGATATGGCCCGTGCTACAACTCAATATTTGACTTTTCAAAATCCTAACGGTCGATCCGAACCGTTCATCTTGTTCTCCATATTAATATGTGTTTGGAGACCAAATTTTACATTTTTTGAAATTTGTTTACTATTTTTTTAGATTTATTGAAAATCACTGTTTTTGGATGGTCCAGAATTTTCAGATCAAGTGATTTTCTAAATGTCTAAAAAAATAGTAAATTTTTTTTTTAAAAATGTAAAATTTGGTCTCCAAATACATATTAATATGGAGAACAAGATGAACGGTTTGGATCGACCATTAGGATTTTGAAAACTCAAATATTGAGCCGTAGCACGGACCAACCCGTGATATGCATAGTACCATAGACTCGCTCTAATCTTTCATATTGATTTCTTGATATCTCCAACTAGGGGTGGCAACGAATCGAACCGAACCGAACTTACCCTAGGTTTGAGTTTGGTTTGAATTAATTTCGAACCGAACCTGGTTTGATTCGTTTCTAACCGAATCCATTTCGAATCGAATTAATTGCGAACTACACATTTTTCGAATCGAACCCGAATCGAATCACAAACTAAATTATTTTTTAGCAGCCCTAGTTATACCGGTAGTTTATACATTAATTTTTTCTTGCGGGACAAAATTCACATGGCTTCCTTTAACCGGTATAAACTATGAAATGAGTGTTTTTAAGTTGAAAAATTGTTTATGAAAAAATACATCAGAGACGGCTTTCCTGGTATGAACTATGAGAGACGACCGAAGAGAGAGGAGAGACAATCATCTAGGCTGGAGAGAGGAGTGACAGCCGGAGAGACAGCCAGTCGCCGAGAGCGTCGGCTAGATTTTAGAGCTAGAGGGAGAGTGAGTTAGGGAAAGGTGGAGAGAGCACTAGGTTATTGAGATTTGAGAGCAAGAGAGTGTCGGCTAAGTTAAATTATGACTCTCTATCTTGGATTTTAATTTAATCAGGTAAATGGACGGCCGATGTTATTATGAGATTCGAACCATAAAAGTAACCGAACCTATTTCGATCGAATCAGGCTAGGTTTGAGTTTGGTTTGAATTAATTTCGAATCGAACCTGATTTGATTCATTTCAATTCGAACTCATTAAGAATCGAATTAAACTCGAATCAAACCCGAATCAAACCCGAATCGAATCACGAACTACAAATTTTTTTGCCAGCCCTATCTCCAACTATTCGCCCCCTTTTCAGTTCGTAAAAAGTGAAAAAATTGAAGGATCTACTTTTAACTTTTCAAATTTCCTCACCATGATATATAATCTTTCATATTGATTTCTTGATAGAAATAAAATAAAAGGCCTTTTAAGCCCAGCCCATCAGTTATAAGAAAACATGAAAGTTGTTTTTTCCTTTCCTCTTCGTCTCTTCGATGCTTCTCCACTCGTCAGCAATGGTTTCAGAGAAAGAGAGAGAATCTCATAAATTATAGGAAAACAGGAAAATTGTTTTTTTTTTCCTTTCTTCTTCGTCTCTCCAATTCTTTTCTACCCCGCTACAATGGTTTTAGAGAGAAGCAAGCTCATTTTCAAAATCCAAGTGCCCTTCGGATCAACGTGGGTCCACCCCTGCTGAGTATGATACTGTTGCGAAAGCCTGAATGATAACTGTACCTACATTTATTGCCGTCCCTATACTGATACATTCTGATTTTGATTTAAACACTTTTTTTGGATCAAAATTTAACCAGTCCTTTACTCGTTTCAATTGAAAAAAGATACATTCTGATTTTGATTTAAACACTTTTTTGGATCAAAATTTAACCAGTCCTTTACTCGTTTCAATTGAAAAAAGATACACTCTGATTTTTATTTAAACACTTTTTTTGGGTCAAAATTTAACCAGTCCTTTAGTCCTTTCAATTGAAAAAAGCAAATATTAATCCATTTCGAGTCTTGCTGCAGTGCAGTCTGTGAATACTCGGTACACGTATCGCTACCCCCGAACGTGCAACAGGAAATCTCAAAGGCTCCCTGCTCTTTTCAGAGTGTGTATCCTCTGAGATATCTCAACTTTTGCGTGACCGACGTGTCCGGTGCCTATTCGGGGGTGATGTGGAGGGTCAGTATTATGTGTGCTTTGAGATTCTTGCATAACGTATTTAAACGGTTGGGATTTTCCATAAAGTCACTCAAAGTTTGAGATACCTCAGAGGATACGAATTCGCTCTTTTCAAGTCTTGCTCCGTCTCCGCGCCAATTCTAGCCCTTCCTTTTTCCAACCCCCCGTTCCAAACTTCCAATCAACGTGTCACATTTGGAACCACAACGCCGGTCTGTGAGATCCCAGCACTTGACCTTTATGATATTTGCATATATGCCCCAAACTTCTGTCGATTTTATCCTATTCCCAGCGCACCTTTTATTTTGCAGTTCCTCAATATTTCTTTTAAGTAATGATTTAGATAACCTGAGATAATTTTTCAGATTTCATTTAACGTATGAAAGTGTGGAGCTGCACTTTCAGGAGAACAAATGTAAATAGAATCAAGTATATAATTTTTTTTGTTGCGAATGAAGATTAATTTTATATTATTTATAACATTTTACTCTTAAAGAGTGGTTCCGCCAATGAATATTTATACATATTTTTGTCAAAAATAAAAACTAATTATGTATATTTAGTGAGTACATTATGCATAAATAATAAAGCAAAAAAAGAGGGAACTCTTTGCTTTCCTTTATTCTGATGACACGAGTTTAAGAATTATGATCAACACGCAAAAAAATATATATATATTTTTAGTAACAAAAGGGAAATATTTTTTTTTTAAAATAGAACTGGTTTTAAATTTTTTTTAACATAATAAGCACTATACATCGAGAAGTTATATATAAAAAAAAAATCTATCAATCGGATCAGTGGAGAATAAACCATTTTCTCTACTAATTTTAGAGATCGGTAGAGCAAAAAACTTTACATTTTTCATTATTGATGGTTCGAAAATAACTCTCTCAATCTTAAAAAACGGTGGAGGCATTCTCGGTGGATTTTTTTTTTTTATAATTTTGAAGTAAACAGTGCTGGTTTCATTAAAAAGTTTAAAAACAGTTATTTAAAAAAAAAAATCGAATGGAAATAAACACCACCCTCCGAAATAAACAGTGCTGGTTGCATTAAAAAGTTTAAAAACAGTTATTTAAAAAAAAAAAATCGAATGGAAATAAACACCACCCTCCGATCTCCTTTTCCCTTCCGTCCTCTTTCAAAAAAGGAGAAGAACAAAAAAAAAAAACCTCCGCATGGCTTCTCACTGTGCTCCGACCGCGGTTCACCCCGGCCGGGTTCGGATCCTCCGGACCGGATGCGCTTTAAGCAAACCGAAACCCGATCCTGTGATCTACTGGATGTTTCGCGATCAAAGAGTCAATGACAACTGGACCCTACTACACGCGGCCAATCTTGCCTCCTCTCTCTCCGCCCCATTCGTCGTCGCCTTCTCTCTCTTTCCCCCTCCCTTCTTTCTCTCCGCACGTGCCCGGCACGTGAACTTTCTTTTGCGCGGCCTCAAGCGCCTTGAGTCCACACTCTCTTCGTATAATATACCCTTTTTCTTTTTCAAATCGTACCCCAAGGACTCCATACCTGAGTTGGTGAATAGACTCGGTGCATCGTCCCTTGTGGTTGATTTCTCTCCTTTGCGGCAGTTCAGAGGCGAGCTTGATGAGATTATTGAGAGAATTGAGCCTCATGTAGCAATTCATCAGGTGAACGTGATGATTATTTGTTAATTTGAGGTTCAAATTACTTTTTTTATTAATTAATGTTGTAATTTACAGGTTGATGCTCATAATGTAGTACCTGTTTGGGTGGCTTCTAACAAGCTTGA
The DNA here is from genome assembly GCA_964058875.1 of Carex rostrata. Lineage (NCBI taxonomy): Eukaryota > Viridiplantae > Streptophyta > Magnoliopsida > Poales > Cyperaceae > Carex > Carex rostrata. The sequence continues at coordinate 1,992,335 of CAXKVT010000016.1, read as the reverse complement.
ATACTCGGCAAGGACCATCCGATCAAAGATAAATAAATTACTGCCTGAATTTCTCGTTGATTTTCCTAAACTCTCGAAACAGACTGTAAAGTGGGTGGATGAAGAACCTCCAAAGAATGATTGGGATTCATTGATTGATGAGATTAATAGGTACACTATACAATCTAGTTTGCACATTATTTAGTTTATAGTAATATGGTTTCTCACGGGAGCATACTTTCTGAAACATGTACTTTGCTCCTAGAGAATTACTTGAGATTGTAGAAATTGGTCTTTTGCATAGTGCTCGCTTTATAATTTGAAGGTCCGGTGAAGATCCATTGTTCATATTTGGAATAAACATCTGTATTTCGATGTTAGTGATTAAATTCAGTCATCAGTTTCATTTCAAACACGGGATCTTGTGTGAGAATAAGCCACACTCAGATCTTAAACAAATTATCTCAATCTGGAAAGAATAAGTCCAATTTCAGCCTTATCTTCATTGCTGCCCACCATTATTACAGAATAGATTGTATATTTCAAATTTTTAGGGAAGCAGGTGGTGTGGCAGAAATTGATTGGTGTGTGCCAGGAGAGGATGCAGCAATGGAGATGCTATTGGGTTCAAAGGAAGGATTCCTGACAAAGAGAATAAAGGGATATCATAGTGATCGAAACGACCCCTCCAAGCCGAGGGGTTTGTCGGGTCTTTCTCCTTATCTTCACTTTGGTCAAATTTCTGCCCAAAGGTGTGCCTTAGAGGCCCGAGCCCGCAGAAATGTTAGTCCCCAGGTAATTAACATATCTGATTGGTTCTATGATATGAGAAGGTATGTATCAGTATCCATTCATCTTGTATTAAGACACTGCTCTAATACTAGCTGGTTTGCATCGGTGCCATGCTGTTCAAACTGAAATGATACTATTCACTCACCAGTCCAGTGTTCAAACTTTTTTTTTTGGGCTCAAACAATGCCCGTAGGCTGGTCCAGTGTTCAAACTAGCAAAGTGGTACCATGCAGGTATTACAAACATTGCCAGTTCGGTTCATTATATGCCCTCTACTAATAGTTTGTCTTGAGTATTGTGTATTTTACCAGTTCTCCTTTAGGATAATCATAATCGGATACCATAAAGTTCTTATTGGCGCTTGATGATTCCATTTCAGTATGCTGTGTACCTGTACTTTGTTCAGTGCAGTGAATGTGTGCTCTGTTAGAAATAATATAGTCCTTGCTATCAAATCTTACAGGTACAGGGTATATTCAATGTGTGCTTGTGGGGTTTTCTCCACTACAATGAGTTCTATTTTAAATTAACATATAGTGATTGTTTACTAAATCAACTTTTCAAATTGAATGATAGGCAATTGATGCATTTCTAGAAGAGTTGATAGTGAGAAGAGAGCTAGCTGATAACTTCTGTTATTACCAACCAAAATATGACTCATTGGATGGTGCCTGGGAATGGGCCCGCAAGACATTATATGATCATGCCAACGATAAAAGAGACCATATCTACATGTTAGTTTTGTTTACTATTATTGTTACTAGCTTCAAAATTGTAATAATGATAATAAAATTTACTGGAAAGTGTGTCATATTATTAATTATCTCTCACTATTGCAGGAGAGAGCAATTGGAAAAAGGAAAAACGCATGATCCTGTATGTTTGTTCTTTTGGGATACTTTGTGTTTAATTTGTTATGGACTATATTTTTCTTTTAGTTAAATTTATATTGATTTTTCAATAATTATTACAGCTGTGGAATGCATCACAACTGGAGATGGTTTGCTATGGAAAGATGCATGGTTTCATGAGGTGATTCAAAAGCTATCATTGTACCAGTAAATAACAGGTACGGTATTAATGGAGTCTAAATGAATTATCTCTTTTGCAGAATGTATTGGGCCAAAAAAATTTTGGAGTGGACAAGTGGGCCTGAAGAAGCTCTCTCCATTGCAACCTATCTCAATGACAAGGTACTAATGTCATGTTTTTATTCTAACAATTTGAAATGACTATATATTGAGCTAATTGTTAATTTTTATTACATTTTATTCATCTATGTTAGTGTTTGCTTATATTTAAAATATAATTTGACAGTGTTAAACTGTTAATGTATTTTTAGTATGAGATAGATGGTAGAGATCCAAGCGGCTATGTTGGGTGCATGTGGTCAATATGTGGGGTCCACGACCAGGTCTTTATCTTTCACACTGCAATCACAATTCTAAATAATATTTCATGTGCAAAATGGATAATGGAAGAGTGTATTATTAAACTACTTACTGATTTATTTACTTTGTAAATTTGTAGGGCTGGAAGGAAAGGCCGGTATTTGGAAAGATACGGTACATGAACTACGATGGATGTAAGAGAAAATTTAATGTCGATGCATATATCTCATATGTGAATAAACTGTTTAGTAATACTAAAAAAAGGAGACCTGAAGGGCCTTTAGATAAATTGTTATCTAAAAAGGTGAACAAATAGGATCCTTTTGCGAGTAGAACAGCATATTTTATTTTCTTAAATAACAGAATAGGAAGAGGTTAAAGTTTAGTTATTGGTAAATTTTATTCTACTAAGAGAGTTCTAGTTGATCTATTGCATGATGTGATCAAGATAGTGTAAATTAGCATGTAAAAGTAGAAATTAGGTTGAGATGTTGATTTAATCTTTCATTCAAATACTAAATATCGGTTCATATGGTATTTTTGTTCGTTTGATGTACATTCTGTTAGAACACCAAACATCAAGAGTGTTTTGAAAACAATAATAAAAAAAACTCTTCTAAAACTTCTAAATCAAGGTACTGTGATTTGAGAAAGGCAGTTGGGGCTATTTTAAGAAAATGGAGAGAACAAGATTAAGTAAGATGATTTCATGCAAGACTCCTTTTTATAACTTTTGACTTTCTAGTTTTGCAGTGACGTGTGAAATTACCCCAACTTTTAATGGTTTAATAAAATTTCTTAATTTCGTTTCTGGAATGTCATTAACTCTGTTGTACATAGTACGATTGTAATGTGCATTGCAATATTAGGAATTTAGGATGCATGCAGTGGCCCCTCACTTTTTTGAACGTTGTTTGTCAGTATGTTCATGTCATGCATTTCGCCTGTTTTAGCAGCCATGTAGAAAGCAACATGTAAAAGTCTGCTTTAAAGTTCAAATTAGAGGAAAAGAAATGTTAACAGACTAGACTATAATTGGAATCTTATAAAAAACATCATTCTCTTATGAAGAAAATCTGCATCTCAGAGCAGTTAAATTGGAATTTTATGTGCAAATATCATCCATTGCTGAAAGGGACTAATTAATGAGTACAGAATTGTCATCTAGTAACAAGCATTTCTTGCATGAAATTTTGCAATAGGCGTTTTCCTTTTTGGAGAAAGTACAGATATGTCACCTAGCAAATAGAATTTCTCATTTCCGAGTTTATGTTGCTTTTACAGTGTCAAACTATGAATCTAAAAATGATGTGGATTGACACGTGTTCGATGGCTGCGTTCATAGCTCCGTGCTTTCATCCTTTAATTTTCGTCAAAACATTTCCTAAGGAACCACTTTTGAATTAAATATTTATTAGAAAAAATTTCGAGCAGGGCCCCCTAGAACTGAAGTATTTCTTTTCTTTTCATTATGCAATCTGTTTCGGAACTTCAGATGTTATCCCATGAATCAATTCGCGAGATACTATATTCATGGAAATACACTCAACTAGTTGTCAGAATGTATAGACAATTTTCTTCTTTTCTTTAGAAATATCATACAAAATCTTATTAATAAAAAACGATATTCTTAATAATTAAAAAAGCAATTACACCATCATAAAGTAAGACGTAGTGCATGTATTTTATAAAGGCCCACCGAGTTCGATCTCCTAAAGTAAATCATTTTTTTAGTTTAGATCCAAACTGTCCGATTCGAATTGGACCGTCAAGGATCTGTGCGTTCCACTTTGATTTGGATTCAGATAGGATGATCCGGATAAACTCAAAAATTGGATTACTTTAGGGGATCCGGACCCGGTGAAAAAATTAAGTGGGACCTATGGTGTTTATTCCCGCACTTTATTCATACAAGAGAAGATCTTAAGGCCCTGTTTGGCCTCCAATTGGGAATGGACATTGGCACAGAAATTGAACTGAAAAGTACTGTTTTCATAGAAAAAAAAAATTCAGTTGACAGTAACGCAGCCGAACAAGGCCTAAATGTAATTTTCCGGGGTCATATATCCCACTAAAAGCAGCATACAAACAGTATTCTAATATCAAAATTCCACCAAATCCATTGGCATATGTGAGATCCAAAAACGGCCGCTAATTTGGAGATGAAATCATTCCACACGGCCATGGTGATAAATGATAAGACATGAAATGAACAAGACATACTGATACCGTTAAATAGTAAATAGTTGGATGGCAAAGGCAAGACGAGCAATAACTTATGCGTGGGAGGTCATAAGTTTGAAATATGAATAAAAGATTTCTTGTAAATATTAAATACTTAGATAGTTTGACCTCCGACTTTTACTAAAAAACTAGACGTATTGTTGCAGCTTCGTATTTTCTTAAGGAAAAAAAATTAGAAATAAACACATGCCTGATGCCTCATTTAGAGATTGAATAAGTATCTGTAGTATGTAATTTACCTATCATGTAATCATGTTTCATATGAAGCCGGTACTTGTAAGACTTTTATTAAAAAAAATAAATAAATTTAGAGCTTGAACACAAGCCTCATTTATACTGACTAAACTCATGCCCTTTTATTTTCAGCCGAAGTTTGGTGATGGTACCGGTACCACTTTTATAGTCTATGGTAACAGCTTTCATCAGAAGAAATGGCGTTTACTTTCTCAAATAAAAACAAAATCGATTATATGTGGTAATCATCTCTCGTAGGAAATCAATGTTCAAAAGTTGAATTTTTTCTGATGAAGCACTTTAGTTTGAACCAGTAAGATTCAAAGTACAAAAAGGAGAACAAAAGGTTAACAGAATTTAAAAGAAACTCATCCATATCTGCAAAAACTAATGTACTAAAAAAAGTTTTCTTTTCAAACCCACACATAAAATCGACACGAAAACAACGCTTTGTTTTATCATCCGTTTCCCTATCTCTCCATCATCATCTTCCCAATCTCTCCACATACAAAAAGCAGTAGTGACTCATACCTTATCTCTCAACTGACACTGCCCCACACCATCCCCTACACTCGCATCTCTGTAGCCATCCCTGCGGCTATTATACAAACACAACACTTTACATTTCACCACAGCGTCCCCAGCAGTATACACATGAAAACCCGGAGCAACCAACATTTTCACACTGACCGGCTCGAGACGGTCCGTAACAGCCCGGTCTGAGGCTGTGTCTTCCATGAACCGGTTGTCAAATTTTGCACCTCTGTCAACCCGGATTATCGGTATGGCCGGGTGAACTGACCGGGCCAAAAGCCGTACCGACCATGCCGCTTTGGCAGCTGAAAAGAAAGCCTGTAGCAATGGTTCGGGCCAGGATTTCGTCCAGCCGATCGAGCCAACCACATCGCTCATTTTTGAATCGCAAAACCGGCTCAACCCTTCGCTGAAATGCTTGGTCCCTTTTGTTAAGACCTCGTCCCAAGTCAAGTCACGAATCAACTCGTATGCAGTCCTGTTCAACTCACATTTCTCAGTTGGGTTGGCTAACCGGGTCTCTTCTTCTGTATCTAGTTCAAACCCGGAATAAAAAATCCGGTTCAGAAATGCTTCCATATGAGCCGGCAGCAAACCAGACGAACTATGCACCGGGTTTTTTCGTAGATGCGAAGAGAGCGCGCGTGCTAGGAGACGTGAAGCCGCGCGAGAATCAACGACGGATTGGACAAACGGGTCGGGATCACTCCTGGCGGAGCCTAGACCGGTTGTTCCGGTCCGGTTGGTCTGCGTTAGGTCGTGGTAGGATGACTCGAGTTGTGCGAGCTTGAGTTCGAGCTCAGAGAGGGAATACTTCAATTTAGAGGTTTCAAGAAGCGCCTCGTCGCGCTTGCGAGTGGCTGCGATGAGCTTCTTCGATAGCTCCGTTGCGGTGGCTCGCCAGTAGAGCGGGTCGGTGTCATCGCAAGCTGCTGCAACGCTGGATTGAGGGGTCGTGTTGGAGGAGATCGAACCGGCGCGGCGGTTGAAGAGGGAATTGAAGAGGGAGAGAGGCGACGGAGGCGTGATGCGACGGGAGGTTGAGGTGGAAGTGGGGGAGATGGGGACTACCGATGGTTTCTTGGAGTCGCGGGAGGGGCGACACTTGGAGCAGGAGACTGATGCGACGGTGTTGGGTTCATTGCAGCCTGACGTGACGGACGGGGTTTGCTTCGGTGTTCTTTTTTTCTTGGAGGACGGGTGCAGTGGGGTCGGCTGATGAGACCCGTTGTCAGGAGGGCAATTATGCTGTGTGTGGGTTTTGTGCTTCTTATCGTTTGATCTCTCTTCATGCTCTGGGATCTGTAAAGATCAAGAGATAAAACAACAAGGTCAGTATTGTGTAATACATGCTAAAGTTATCACTGTTAACCTCCGTGTAAAATGGAAATCAGAAAATTGACAACTTACAGGAGAGGGGGAGAAGAGAGGGGAGAAGGAGGGGATAGAAGGTAGAGAGGAGGAGGGAGAAGGAGAGGTCATGAAGGAAGAGAGAGAAGCAGCTTTCTCGCTCTTGGCGGTAGTAATGGTGGCTCTGTTCATTATTGTCTCTGTTTTCTCTTTCTCACACTACCATTGAGAGGGGTGGGGTACTAGAGAGGTTTTAGCTTTCCCTCAGAGACACGGCAAGGTAGCCTAGTTAAGTGAGGCAGACATGAGAGAGAGAGAGAGAGAGAGAGAGAAGGAAGAATATATACAAGATGATTTATTCTTTCTGGTATAAGTTGGGACAATGATTTGTCCTCTTTCATTAATGGAGTTCTGTGTTCTTTCTTGGAGCTTATATCACGGTACAATTATGATTTGTGAATGCTCTCCTCTTAACCCTGTTAGGTACCACTTGGGTTTGGTTTGGTTTGGTTTGGTTTGGTTTGGCCTCATGAATTGGATCTGGATTTTACTATGCTTCTAATTTCTGGTAGCATAATTAATTAAGAACAAATTTTATGTTATGGTTGCATGAGAATTTAAATATTTATAGCATTGTTTAAGTTTCAATATTCAAATTTTGAGCACAAACTTGCAGAAAGAGTGTTTTAAGTTGCTTGGAATCCATTCAAAAAAATTGCTCATGATGGGCTAATGGCAGTAGCACACTGATCAGGAGACAGGAGGGGCGTGCTATTTGTTTATACCCATTAGTTTGTAAGGGTTTTAACTTTTAACGCAGATTTTAAATGGAGATCAAATGGGTGTTCATTTTATCTTCTTCTGAAATCTGAAGCACTTGCTAAATGGCGTCAAAATTAATATAAATCTTATAATAAATTTTCTAATATGTATAAAATATGTACAATTTTAAATTATTTCAGGTAAATACTTTTCAAGTCTATTGATATAACCAGTGTAACAAAATGCGGTCTATGCGGCCGCATATGCATATGCGGTTCCGAACCGCATAGAAAATTAATATGCGGTTCCGCATATTCGGCTGCATAATTTTTGACCGCATATCGCATATGATCCGCATACCGCATATGATCCGCATATGATCTTGTTATTATGTATTATTATATATGTATGTTGCTTTTATATTAGATAATAATGGATATAAAATAGTTCTACAAACATGTGTATTCTTATTCTTGTTTGTGAGATTATGCTTCCAAATATATATGAATTTTTATTTTAAAATCCGCATATATAAATCTGCATAAAAATCCGCATATGCGGCCGTATACCGTATATGCGGTATGCGGTGACCTTTTGCATACCGCATAGAAACCGCATTTTATAACACTGGATATAACAATGTTACAGATCGGCGAGTGAGAATGGAATTTTCCGGACAAACTAAATATTTTTTCCTCAATAAAATACACTATTGTAGCTAAGTACGAATACAATTTTGTTTTCTGTACTTTCAAGAAAATAAATAAGGAAACAAACTAACCAACCACCTGAAAACGGCTTGACTAGCGCGGGTAATTTCATTGACTATCCGCCACAGCTTTTCATTTATTTCCTGCCACAGTGGATCAAACTTCGTTGTTCTCTTTAGGTAGGGAGACATCTGATCTGATTCGCTTAAAATAGTTAGTGCTATTAACTGTTTCATGGAAATGGTAGTTTGGGTTGTTAAGGAAATAAAGATGGGCATGCTTCCACTATACTTAGGTACCTTTCCACCCCACAAAAAAAGTAGGTTTTTATGGCTACTAAAGCCTAATAAAGTGTTTATTTAGGTCTCATGCAATTGCACCGTAATTCATCAATATGATTCTTTCACCTTTTAGCAGTATTAATGTTAGGATAGTGGGAAAAAAAAAATTATGCTTGGAAAGAAGAATTTATTGAATAAGGATCAAATTCACAAATTAGAAATTCCGTATCAATATAGAGAAACTCTGAATTTTCAAAATCATAAATTGGAAAATGATTTGAAAATTTCAAGTTTGACGAATTTTTCTATGACACTTGGCAATATCATTAGCCAAACACAAACTATAACTGTTGCACAAATTAAGCAACAGCTGAACACAAGAGTACATTGCAGACTATGTTTTTAGTTCTGTAATATTTAGGTACGGAGGCAGAGCGTGAGATGGGAATGGGATGAGGCAAATATTTATAATGTGACATAATTATATAAATATTTTATAGATCAAGTATAGTTTTACCATTTTATTTATAAAAGTATAGCTGTAGAGGCTTATTTTATAGAAGTACAATGAAACATAATTTCATAATTACTTTTGGAGGTGGGGGAGTTTGTACAGATCCGGCTCCGCCAGACCGACACTGATAAATGACAATGTCATACTATTGGCGATTAAAGATCTTTTAAATTGTCATGTTGTGTACATATTGTCAAATTTGCATGCAATTATTGAAATTTGAAGATCAACTCTGCAAATTTTAATTATGGTGTTCCTGGGCATTTTAATGACCTATGCATTTTGACTTGTCATGACATGATTCTCTGAACATATCTTTAAAATGACGAATAAAGATTTGAGCTTAATTTCGGTAGAAAAACACAAGAGAGCAATAAAGGCTTGAGTTTGAACGCACTGACAATGTTTCAGATTCAAACAATTTGCCATGCATGTATGTAACAGAAACAGTGCCCACTGCACACAACACGAGCTAAACTGGTAAAATAAAAACAGAGGAATTTACAAGGAGGCAGAGTACTCTGTTCCAGGTGCAGCGAGTTACTGACATACGAGACTGACAGCGTATTTATACTCTTGGTAGAGTACAGTATAAAGTTTGAAATACTGGTACCGATTTTGTAACGGTCCATTGGACAGCTATAATCTGAGACTCAAGCGTTGTGGGTCCCATCTGTCTTCGACTCATCAGACAATGCTTATGTCACTAAACTCTGATAATGATGACGAAGTTTTCTATCATAAAATTCAGGATAAAATTCTAAACAACACTAATTTAGAACTCTAATTCGAAAGATTGTGTGTGCCTACAGATTTTTTTTTTAAAGAAATCCCATCTATTTGGTGGAGAGGATACCAACTTCCGTCTTTTTTTTTGTTTTTACCATGTGCAATTCTTTAAACTGATCAGGCTGTGCTTCTGTTATGTGATTGTTGCGGATCACGTGAAATTGATGCAGAAAGTGGTACCCATGGTAGTAGGTTAGTTACATTTTTTATTATTTTATTTTTTAACAAGTCGGAATCAGACTGATATATAGTGATATTTCGAATATACGTTTTTCCACATACTATGTGAATATTGTTTTAGTCACCATCGGACCTACTTTGGTTCGATGGGTGCAGTGACCATTCGATTGTATTAAGATTCGTGCGCTCCGTAATAAAATCTGTGCGTGTCTGTATCAATTATGTGCACACAGATCTTAATGCTAATTGTACGGTGTTAGAGCTGATTGAACCTAAAAGTAGGTCTAATGCTCATCGGACCTACTCCTAAATAATATTTGAGATAAATTATATTTTCATATTTGCCAAATAGTGAGAATATAACCCCCCAACAAAAAAAAAAATCACACCTAACAAAATCTATACCAGACTAATAATAAAAACTGACTAAGCCTTAAAAAAAAAAGAATAAAAAGTGACTAAAATGATCTACATCATTGAAAGGGAGAGGGGGCGTCCGACGCCCATTGGACCACTTTTGTGTTCAATGGGTTTTCTTCACCATCGGATATGTTTTAGGATTTGCGTCCGCAATTTCGCGTCTGCTTTAAAATCCGTACACACGAATCATAAAGCAGATCTGACGGTGAGAGAACCCATCAAAGACAAAAGTGGTCCGATCGGACAGCCCCCTCTTCCTCATTGAAATATAAGAAACTTATTTTGCGGTGAAAGTAAGAGGATAACTTTATTTGAAATTACAGGGAATGCATATAAGACGAGACTTGCAATAAAAAAAGCATAATGACATGTTAGTAGTGCAAGTGTGAGAAGGAAATGGGATTGCGGCATGTGGATGGAAGATGGATGGATTCACGGATCATGGATCGGTGGTCATGTAGCATTAAATGCAGTCACAGTGCCTTCTCAACTACTGGCATTTAATTCTATCTAGGCCCCGGATTACAAGACAAGATGAAAATGAAATAGGTATCTGTATAAAGAGAAGCAAGGCATAGTAAAAACAGTGACGCTTCCCTGCACCGTGGGTTGCTGTGGGAAAAGCTCTCCTGTTTGTCCGGGTTGCTACATAAACAAACTGGAGACAATAAATAGAGTTCAGATCCAGTAAAGTAACTCAATCGTTGGGTTTTAGATCGGGACCATTCGATTTGAATCTGTGACAATCCATCCGAGCAGCGAATCCGAATTCTGAAGCAATCTCGAACAACAAATTCGAATCGGACGTTCTCGATCCAAAATCCAAAAGTTGAGTTACTTCAGGAGACCCGGACCCCAATAAATATCTCTGGTTCTCGCTGATCAACTACTTGCATTTAATTCAAATTAGTGCCTGTCTACCTGAGAATATTACGAGAAGAATGCAAATCTTTATCTGTGCAGACATTGTTCGGATTGTTTTTTTCTAAAATATTACTAATTTATATTATTCCTACAAAATATTTGGTAAGTGAAAAATAGAGAACAAATTATCTCTCTTGTGTTCATGACAATGATATTGTAAATTTATATTATCCCTACGGAGAGACGCATTTAAATCCGACATTTTTAAATACCTATTTTCATAAATATTTTATTAAAAATAACCATGGTTAAGCCGAAATTATAAAAATATCCAAACTGTGAATATATTCCATGGTCCAGAATTTTAATTCGGAACCGTAGATTTTTTTCGCAGTCCGGAATTTTAATTCGGAACCGTGTTTCTGCCAGGAACAATCTGTTTTCGCTAGGAACAGAACCTGGGCAATTTTTGAGACCTGATATCTCACAATCTGTTAGGAGATTTTGTATGAAATTTCACAGTCTTGTTTTATGATGTCAAGACTGCATGTCAGTTAATTTTCATGATTTTTGGAGATGTTTTGCTATGTTAACCAGAGGTGCAAAGTTGCTACTATGTGCACTTTTTTAGCAGTCTGGGCAATTTGCACCTCTTGTCAATATAGAAAAATATCTCCAAAAATCATGAAAATTGATTGACATGCAGTCTTGACATCATAGAACAAGACTGTAAAATTTCATACAAAATCTCCTAACAGGTTGTGAGATATCAGGTCTTAAAAATTGCCCAGTTCCTGGCTGTTCTCGGTAGAAACACAGTTCCAAATTAAAATTTTGGACCATGGAATATATTCACGGTTTGGGTATTTTTATAATTTCGGCTGAACCATAGTTATTTTTAATAAAATATTTATGAAAATGGATATTTTTAAAATTGTCGGGTTTAAATCTCAGACGGTATCGGATATTATAAATTTAGTTTAGATGTTAAAATATCTGCAAAGTGTGTGGTTAGAGGATTGTAACACAAAATACAAAGAAACAACCTTTAGTCCTTATAAATTCTCGATTTTTTTTTTTAAATAACTCATAACTAATGGGCTGACTGACTGACTCAATTTTACTACGCTAAGTATATTATGAAAATGAGATCCCTACTTATTTTTTATTTTATTTTTTTTAAAAAGAGTAGTATTAGACCACCTGTTTCATTAGAAACAGAAATAGTACACATCATGCAAAATAGCAAGTTCAGATATGTAAACAAAAACATAAAAATCTCACTAACTGTGAGGCAGCTAGGAGATATCTAAAACCACAAAATATAGTAGCTAAGAGTTTGCTAGAGGAATATTACACAAAATAGGAAATAGTAAACTAAATCCATAATAGTTATAAGGGGCAGCAAATGAGCTAGCATATGATGAACTGGTTTGTGTAGTGGGATCAGAAGATGCAAGGAAGGTTGCGTCTGCTGCATCACACTCAATTCTGTCACATATGTAATCAGAAAGGTCGGATCCCTCGAGTTCAAGACATGGCTCTTCCTCTAAATCCCAGGTACTTCTTTCCCCTTTCGATGTATCGGTCTCTGATATAGTTATAATGCCTGCCTGAGACAAATTTGAGGTATCCATAGATAGTATCAAAGTTAATTTAAAAAATGAATCATCTAAATTTGATTTGCACCAATAAGAAGTTAAGGAAATAATTTTAGAGCCTAATGAAGCTACTGCAGGTATCATGGTATTATTAAAACAAACATTATTTCTAGCTAACCAAATAGTCCAAAGTGTGGCTGTCCTAATCAATTCAATAAGTAAGCAGTCTTTAAGGGGTATCCAAGCGTCTAATAGCCATAAATATGATAGATATTCACAATTGAAGGTAAATTATTATGATCAGCTATCCAAGACCAAATTCTAGATATTAAGGGGGCATTGTACAAATAGGTGGTCAATTGTTTCTAAAGAGTCACAAAATAAGCATTTTTGGTCACCAGTCCAACCCTTTTTAGCTAAATTGTCTTTGGTCAATATTTTACCTTCCTTTAATAACCATATGAATATTTTAATTTTGAGGAGTATTTTGGTTTTCCAAAGATTTAAATATGTACTATTTTTTCATGCCCCCATACTCTAACCACTGATATAGAAAGTGTACAGTAAACAACCCTGTTGTAATATGAGGACTGCTTGAGATACGAAAGAGATTAGGATGTATACAATATAGGGCACATTCACCTGCCCATCTATCTAGCAAGAAGTAGGTGTCTTGGCCATTACCTACTATTCTATTTAAGAGAGAATTCCAGACCAGAATGAAAAGCATCTATTAATTGCTAATCCTGTTGGACCAGAATGAAGAGCATCTACTTATTGTAATAGTTGTTGTGGCGTAATCAGTATTTAAATCAAGTTTAGACAGTTTTTCTTGCTTCTGTTTTAGTTGTCTATTTTTTTTTTTGAAAACTTGGTAGTAGCTACCAAGGTTCGTGAGGGGGAATCGAACTCTCGACCTTTGAGTATAACAACTCTAGGATATTTTCCTAGCCAATTGTGCTACCTCTCATTTTTCATGAGTTGTCTATTAAATCGCACCTATACTTATCGAATTGCGCTCCTCTCATCTTGCCTCCACCTGAGCCGCTTTTTTTTTTTTTTAACAAACTGCGCTCTAATTCATTTAGACTTGCTCTTGCTTTGTTCTTTTTTCTTATGAAGAATTGCACTTGATGAGATTTTTTTTTTTTGGAATTGTGCTATGCGCACAAACTGGGTTCGGATTCTTTTTTTCTCTAAACAGGCTGCGAAAGGAATTGGAATGTAAAATGAAGGTACACAACTGAGAAACTAGAAGTACGCAAACCTTATTAATCAGATTAATAAGAATAATTAATTTTTAATTTTCAGAGGTAGACTGTTGTCTACTCGGTATTATAGATTACTCTATAGAACTGGCTCCGCCACTACTAATAAAAAAGTTAATTAGTAGATAAAACATTATTAAAGAAGTTGAACTTTTAAAGGAACATAATTTTACAAAATAAGTTTTGTATTTAACAAATTTTGGACACAAAAGAAGAGGGAGAAGCATGACACATGAATCATCCAATTAACCACACGATAATTGATACAGAAAAACGCAAACAAAATGTATTCTTGAAAGAGTCGCACTGCACTTTAGGTATACAAAATAGATAGGCTGTTGTAATATATATATATATATATTTTTTTTTGTATTTCGATCAACATATATATAAACTGTTCGAATATAAATTGTCTAAACGATCTAAAGTCCAAGCTGCTGAATGTATTTCACATATCAAAATCACGTAAGACAACAAAATTTATTATTTTTAGATCTGTTTACTATTTATTTTAATTATCTTATTTGATATGCAGATATATTATTTGATTGATTTAAGTTCTTTCAAAATTTTGAAAAAAAATATTTCACAAAAAAATTTACACATATGTATTCTTATTTTCTTGTATACATTCATTATTGCAAAAGGAGAAAATATATAAAAAAAAAATGAAAACGATAAATAAGGCCTCCTTTGGATGGGGGCTTATGTCATATTGGATTGGAACTCACATGGAAATGTCCCAAATCTCTGCTGGTCTTCTGGCAGCACAGTTGCAACTGTTGTTCTTTTTTCTGTATCTAAAAAGATACATTTATAAAGAGGATTGGGGGTCAAACCCACAAAAGTTTCTTCATTTTTTGCGTCCAAATTTTTTTTGACCTGGCCCATGAATAAGGTAAACATGGTTTTGGGTACTTTCCAGCAAATAGCATAAGAAGAGTACAAATGAATTCACCCTAGTTTATTAAAATATATCGACAGGCAATTGGCACAATTTGGTAGATGTTTTTTTTTTTTTTTTTTTTTTTGTATAGTTGGTTAATTTAATCATGGTTTTGATAACTAGTATTAAGTCTAGAGGCAAAAACAATGTCCTCTGTATTGAAGATCGCAGGTTCGAAATTCAATTTTTATTTACAAATATTAAATAAATGAGTAGCTTGACTTTCAACATTTACTAAAAAAATAATAATAATAATCATCATCATAGTCCTTTTCTAAATTCAAAACGGATACATTTCCATTTCAAGTCAATAAGAAAGTACTTTAGTAGAGAAAAGTTTAGAACAGCTGTTTGACCGTCAAAACATAAAAAATGTCTTATTGTGTCATCATAAATACAAAATATTTCTTATTTTCTCATTCCACTATATAATGTGAAAATTACTAACAATTGCTAATTCATTTTTCCTCTATATAATGTGAAAATTTATACTTAGTTTGTCATGAATCTTTTATTCAAAGATGAAATTATTTTTTTTTAGCCTTGTACTCAAAATAATATCTGCTTGCTCCCTCGTCAAGTCGTCCGAGCAAAGCAGCTTTCAGTTACATTTAAGGAGAGAGCATCTCTATCTAGGTGGAAGGTAGAAGATATATGTCAATTTGAGAAGGGCATACTGATCAATTTATTTTAATAATAAAAGATTTACAATAAATTAAGTAATAATTTCCAGATTATATAGAGAAAATATTAGATTAAAATAAATTTATGTAAAATAGGGAGATGAGGCATTTAGATATTATGATTATTAAATAGAGAATTATAAAAGTTTTGATGGACATAACATTAATTATTACAAAAAATATTGCAAGTAAAGTTTATAGGGATTTTGAAGAGATCACTTTTGGTGCCAAACTGCCACTTAAATCAACGCAAGTGTTCGGCATAAATCCAAAATCCAAATCTTTGGTTTGGGTTGAATTCTTTGGGGAAAGAGTCAAGTTATTTAATAGAGAAAAAAAAATCAATTTTTTTTTATCTTTAGGGCGTGCTTCAGATGAAGGAAAACGGAAGAAAGGGAAGGGAGAATTACTGTGGGAGGGAAATGCTCACTTCAGACTGGTTCTGTTCAAAGGTTTCCTCTGCTCTAGAAGAGAAGACCGAAAAGGAAGTGGAGGTGAAGAAGTACTATTCGGAGGGAAGAGCGGAATCACGTGGTGTTGATTTTTGACGAATTTTGTCACAATTTGAGATGTAAAATTACTGTTCGGAAGATTGCCTTCCCTCCGAACTCTCTCCTTCACTTTAGGTCTTGTTCGGCAGCCTAATAAGGAATAGAAATGAGAATAAAAATTAGAAGTTTTGAACTAATTTTATTGTTCACTTGGAAAGAAAAAAAATTCAATCCAAGCAAATTTTGTTTTCGCATATAAACAATAACTTTCTTTTTAGTACTGAACAGGGCCTCAATGAGAAATTTACCCTCACAACTCAGGGGTCCAGATTTCCTAAAGCAACCCAACTTAATGAGAAATTTACCCTCACAATCCATCCGATTTGAATCCATTACTCGAGATCACATTAGAATTCAAATTCATTACTTAAAATGTTTGCACTCCACTTCAAATAAATTATAACGAATTTAAATCAAACAATTAAAATCTAAAACCCGACTTTTTGAGTTCGTTCACTGCATCCGAACTCCAGAACCCAGCACAACCTTGAAAGGAATTCGTAGGCAGCTGTCATGTCACCTCTAAAACAAATATTATGTCAGACAGAAAAACCAGTGAAAGACTATGACTTGACGGCTGACTTCTCCTGTAAACAACTTTAATGTAGGTTTGTTTAGTCTATTACCTTGTCCTGGAGGCAACTCTGATTTCTTGTGGACATGTCCACACTATCTTCCATGTCGTGGTCATATGATTTTGCAAGAAATCAACCAGTGTTTTTTTTCTTCTTTTTTTTGTTAGGACATACGAGTTATGTGGTATTTGTTAATTGTAATCATCAACAGGTAGCATGAACACTCATTTACAAAAATAAAAAGGACAGGTACCATGAACCCTATCAAATTGTGAAAGTAAAATGATGGTATGTATATAGAATCAGAGACGAAATTAGCTTGAAAGAATGAGATTAAATTGACCTCTGTTTTTTTCTTATTTTTTATTTACGTATGATTATCTATAATTGTGTTTGGACGGGACAAGAATAAAGCTAACATTGGGTGAGTTCCACTATTCTTAACTTTGGGTGATCAAAACACAAATTAGAAAATTAGGTTAGCTCAAAAATAGCTCTATTCTTCTAACTCATAGAAATGGTGGGTTAGCAAAAATAAAGCTAGTGGGGTTAGTAATATTAACAAAAAGATAGTTTTCATTCCTCTCAATTAGAGTTAGTTTAAATATTAAATTAGTATAAAATAAAACTTTTGATTTAATATTAAATGCAATATAATATTAATTTAAATAATAGATTAATATTGAATAAATATAATATCAAATTAGATTAATATAAAATAAAATGTTAGATTAAATATAATATAATATTAAATTAAATATTAGTTTAAATATTAAATTAGTATCAAATAAATATAATATCATATTATATTAGATTAGTATTAAATAAAATATTATCTTAAATATAATATAATATTAGTTTAAATATTAAATGTAATATAATATTAGTTTAAATGTTAAATGTAATGTAATATAAGTTTAAATATTAGATTAGTATTATATATAAAATTATATTATATTAGTATTGAATAAAATACTAGTTTAAATATTAGTTATAATATAATATTAATTTTAAATTTTAATGTAATATAATATTAATTTAAATGTTAAGTGTTGTTTGTAATATAATATGAACATAAATATTAGATTAGTATTAAATAAATATAATATCATATTAGATTAGTATTAAATGTAACATAATATTAGTTTAAATGTTAAATGTTATATAATATTAGTTTAAATATTAAATTAGTATTAAATAAAATATTAGATTAGTATTAAATAAATATAATATCATATTAGATTATATTATATTATATTAGTATTAAATAAAATGTTAGATTAGTATTAAAAAAATCAACTTAAATGTAATATAATATTAATTAAAAAATTATATTAGTTTAATTATTATTTTATTCATTTTCTCCATTGCTATTCCAAATATACAATCCAAATGACATTTTTACTAACCCAAATAGGTCAAACTTAGTGATATTCTTAAACTACTCAGATTAGCACTATTCTCAACCACTAACACAAAAAATCGCTATTCTTGTAGTGATTCATTGCACAATCTAAACGTACCTATAATAATTTAGAGTAAAATGTCACTATATAGTAAAATTTACTCCATTCACTATAGAAAAATTATATGATTAATTTCCGTATATGTTTGACCTCTATAGTTCAAAAATCTGACTATGCCCTTGTATATACAATCATCAAATACATAATGTCATCAATCTATATTTCATATTAAAGCCTTTTAGTTACTTTTGGTTGATTTCTTGCAAAAATCTGTGACCAAAGGCCACAGTGGACATAGCCACAAACAATTAGAGATGCCTTAAGGACAAGGGAAGAGACTAAGAAGACCAAACAAACATAAATTAAAAGTTGTTCAGAGAAGAAGTCAGCCGTAAAGATTTTATGCCGCTGACTGTTTAATCTGCGTTTTTATTTATTTTGATTATAGGTCCTATGTATTATTATTTATTAATTATTCTAAAAGATATTCTTACGCAAATAATTGTGTTGCTCCCAATTACAAAATTGTAGCGCTCCAAAAACTATTTATTTCTTATTGAATTTGCTGCACACAAACTTTCTGATATAAATTGTCTAATCTTAAAATTAGTTTTTCTCAATAAATATTTTTTTGGGGCAAGATGCAAAACATGTCCTAGTGAAACGAATTTTCCTTCCATGCCACTCTCCAATTGTGGTGCTTTTGGAACCCACAAAAAGAATTTTTTTTCTCAATAATTATATCTCGTTCTTACATTAAGCAAGTAGGTATACTGATTAGCTAACAATTTTGATTAAAAGGTGAAATTTTGGATTGAATATTAGCCCTCCAATTATATGTTCTAATTCTTTGCATATATTTTTTTTTACGTGTAGAAGTCTAAAATTTATTTAGACACGTACTATTCACATACAAATTGTACATCTTTCTAATTGTTAATGTTTTTTAAGGAATTTTTGAATTGATTGGTAATGTCTTTAGAGTATCTAAATCTCAGCAACTCAAATGAGCTTTTAAATAACTGTTTAACTACTTTTTAGAAATTAAGGTCTCTAAATTTTCTAACTCTCACATCTATGAAAATAATTTTAGAGTTTATATTAAGCCACATCAGGAACAAATTAAAAAGGAGAAATAGTTTGAACCAATCATCTGGTCAGCGCGCGGAGTTTATAAAGAGTTTCTTAATAAGAAACTTTACTTTATAATTTCTCTCCCACATCTCTAAAACTGAATTAGAAATTTCCACATCATATTAGAAACTCTAATAGTACCAGGGATTGTAACATTTCGCAAAATAGGCATATAGAATTAATAATTGAAAACTTTGTACGAAATGTTTAAATATGTTTTTATAGAATAAATCGCATTTTAGTGTCAAGTATCATTTTATTAAGCATAACTGATATATTTAAGTTACTTTGTCCAATAATATGTTGTTAATTTGAAATTCTAAAATGTTCGAATATTCGAAAGTCAGACAAATTAATATATACAATAGAGGGTTAAGCATCTAGTTATAATTATAATCTTCTTTTTAGTATTTGGACTAATTTGTAAAACTTGCAAATACAAAGGTTGAATATATAAAGAAATGCAAACTTAAGATTTAAATAATAAAATATAAAATAAAATGAGAATAGTCAAATGACTTGGACCACGCGGCCACTGGTGAGTGAAACACTCAGCTACTTAAATTTCCCTTAATCAAGGGTATTGCCTATCTCTTCTGAAAATAGAGAAAAATAAGAAAAATAAAAACCATGTAAAAGAAGAAAGGTGTGAAATGAAAACGAGAAAAAAAAAGAACAGAGAAATAATTTTACTATCCAATTACGGACCGGTCCCTTTCAGAGAGCTTCACAGTTATTAATCGGCATAATTATGACGGAGATAAATGAAACTGTTCAGGGAAGAATAGACTACTAACGATCTCACCTATTACCCTACGATATCAGGCATAATTACGACGGAGATAAATGAAATTGTTCAGGGAAGAATAGACTACTAGCGATCTCACCTATTGCCCTACGATATCAGGTGCGAGGTTATTGGATTAGTCTGAGGTTCATTACTAGGAATTAAATCGTAACTCGCTGTGCATTTTGAATATTTGATTGACTGCATTGATTGAACTGTTGCATCATATGCATAGCCCAATACAACTGAAACTGAATTACAGGTAAGTCTGTTGACTGTCATGTTGATATGATTTATCGATTGGTTGATTCTTATTGTAAATGATTGATTGAGACCATAGTGACTGAATTAATTGAATATGAAATACTATAATCCTTAAACCTCCATATAGTGGAGAAAAAAAATTAATATATCGTAAAGTCTAGTTAGCTACTAGACTTTACTCCAGGACCCTTATGCGCATATGGTGAATGACCCCAACTGAATCCAGTACCGGTTGGATAGGGGATATTGAATAAATGTAAATTGTGACTGCGAGACAAATGAATTGTGGTAACTGTCTTGTCATTGATTTTCTTTCCGATAATGACAGTATTGTGATATTGATTTCGTATTGTTTCCGTTAACCAATTATAAGGATAGTTATAACAGTATAAGCCTGACACGACAAATACATGTTATGGTATCTTTCAGTGTTACTAGACTAGAAATTGTAGAGTTAAGAAACCAAATATTACCAGACTTAGTGGTTGTAAAGATTAGGTTCCAAACATTACTAGACTTTATGGTTTAAAAGACTTTGACCCAAACCATCTATTCTGATAAGATTCTTGGAGTTCTGATTTATTTATCTAATTTTTGTTGTTCAATTGGATACTGTTATTGAGCATTTGCATTCGTCATTATATAATGAACTGTTTGTTTCTCGTGCGGTGATTTCATTCTGAATATGGATTTCCTTCGAATCCAATAATCTGAGTGGCAATTAGCACTGAAAAATAATTTATTATTTCTCACTCGTTTCCCCTTGTGAGTTACAGATTCATTATGCGAAGTTAGAGAAACGCTTCTGGGTTATAATTGACAGCGGGGCCACCTAAAGGTATGGGATTTGGGTTTATTGTATCTGACAGGGTGCATAGAATATATCTCTAGCATCATCCACTATAAAATGTCAGATAATTGTTGTAAATAAATTGGGATGTGGCAAAAATAATGGATGCTATTGGCAATGCATAAAAAGATCCATGGCTTATGTTAAATTAATTGAATGGTAAATAGATGTGGTAGTAATCGTCGCACCTCCGGATCAGGGGTGTGACAGGGATGTAGATGCTCTTATTTCTTTCTATTTTTATATTATCTAAGGAATGTTATTTGTAATTTAATATGACATTTTGTTTGAGATGTTTTATGAAAATATGTCAAAAAGATAAAAAAAAAAAATTACATGTCGTTTGATATATTATTTAAAAAATATTATTTGTGTAGGTGTCGTTTAATATATTATTTAAGAAATATTATTTGCCATTTAGTCTAATTTTTTTTATGAAAATTTATCATTTTGTATGAGATTTTATTGTGTTTTTATAATTTGTTTCCATTGCAATGCAGGGTACGAGACCAATTGAAAATTAATGAATTTTGCACAAAAATGGACTTTTTCTCAAAGGATTTTGTTTTCGGATTTGGAAGCTTAAACTAAAGCTCCGTTGTTAACTTGTTTCTTTTCATATAAAATGGTGAATCTCAGAAGCTACTGTTGTTCAAAGATGGATTGTAGGCACCAATAGGCCTTTTCAGAACACAACATATAATAGGCCCAGTATCAAACTATGTTCAGTCCAATAACAATTGACAAACACCGAGCCCAAATAAGGAAATACAAACCCTCCTCTCTTATTCCTAGTTTCTCCCCTTGCGGCATTTATCCGCCATTAAAACATCCGCTCTCCTTCCCTCCACAATCTCCTATCTCTCAGAGGCACACGCAGCCACGCAGGCAACCACGGACACACTCTCTCTCTCTAATGGCGACCCTGAGAAGTTTTCCCTTGGTACGAATAACTCGTTGCGTACCAGTAGGTCTCCGCCCAAGAGCAAGTCTAATTGGATTGACCAATGGAGTCGTTAGAGGAATTGGGTTCAATGGAGGAACTACACAAATAGGATTGATTCGGGGCAATGGTGGAATTGAGGGAATAGCAGGAATATGGGGAATTAGGGGGGTTGTGAGGTGCATGGCATCAGAATCAGGCGAAGAGATGAAAGGTTCAGCTAGGCTGGGTATGATGAGTCAGATCATACAAGAGGCTGAAGAACGGGCCCGAACTGCTGGGTCAGGCCCAACTCCTAAGATCACTTTAGGTATAACACCCATCATTTGCAAAACCAGTACAGGGATTAGGGATGAAATTAGTAGTAACAATTTCAATTTTTAAGTTTTAACACACAAAAAATAGGAGATTTAGATTTTCCCAGACCCTTCATGTCTGGCAACATGCGAGTTAGTTTGGTTGGATACTCTCTTTTTACTATTTTCCCATTCATAGTAAAGGTCGCGATAATATTTTTACACTGAAAATAAAAGAACAATATTTCCTACTGGAGCCAAGCTAATTTGTTTATATCCCTAATCAGCACAGGTCTCTTCAATAAAATTTGCCCTGGTCCAACTTTTATTTCCAGAGCAGTAAATGAAATCTCATTAAACCTTTTGCATTTTCTTGTATAGAACATGTCACTGTTAATTTTGCAAGAAGTGGTGGTCCCGGGGGTCAGAATGTCAACAAAGGTTGCAGTCCATCTTTCATCATTCTTCTTCTTCACATGTTTTACCACTGAACTGGTATTTTAATGAGCTTCGATATTTCTTAAGCGTCTTTCCTGCCAGAATTTAAGGTTCAACCCAAAACCTTGTTCATAACCACATCTACCCCCAATGACTGAAGAAATATTTTTTGTGTGCTATTACTATACCGGTACATCGGTCTAGCAATTATGGTGTGGATATAAGATAGTGTCTTTTTTGGTTATATCTGTTGCAGCTGTTGAATATAATTTGTTGGGTTACTTAACTCACCGGAATGTGTACTGGGCCTGACTAGCATCTTCTCAAGTAATCTAGTTAAATAATATTAGATTTTTTTTCCTATATTCATTCAGTCTATAATTATCGCAGTAAATACAAAGGTGGATATGCGGTTTAATGTAAAGGAAGCACATTGGTTAAGCGAGAGAGTCAGAGAAAAGATTTTACAAATGGTCTAACAAATCTAAAATTACTTCATTCATACTTTTTTGATGTATTTTATCAAAGAAACTTGATCATGAAATAATCTTAAATTGCTTGCTCAATTTTTTTTTGCTAATTTTACAGGAAAAGAACCGCATAAACAAGTTTGACGAACTCGTTATATCTTCTACCAAGACGAGAACCCAAAAGTAAACATTGTCATTTTCTAAGTTAATTTGTGCCACAATATATCATACACTTTTTTGGTTCCCTCGGGTTTTCAGTGATCTCATCTAATCCCCTTGATTTTTAAATATAACATTCCTAAGTAAATTAGTTTTAACAGTGTATATATTACCAAAAACACTATAATGGCCTTTAGGTATTGGAGTTTTACTGTGTACATAATTTTGGTCCATTCGGTTGATATATATATTCTTTTATGGGCATTCAACTTTCCATAAAATGTATGAGATGCAGTGCCTTTCTACCATATATCTTCTCCTGTGTTTTAATAAAATCCACTCTCAAAGATAATTCTTAAGCCTTTTCTGGGTTACAGTTCTTGCAGCAATCAAGGGTAATTTTAATAATTTATAATGTTAGCTTAATTATATTTGATTTTAAGAAATTATTCATTTTTTTTTTTCTAAATCCTGCAACACCATTTCCACCATTTCTTGCAGAGGAAACATAGATGATGCTCTGGAGAAAATTCAGGTCAGATTTATAATATACAGCAACAACAACAACCAAGCCTTTAGTCCCAAACAAGTTGGGGTAGGCTAGAAATGAAACCCAATCGTAATCACAAGGTAAGGTAGATAGTAATAAAATAATAATAAAATAATAATAATTATAATAAAAGTAGTAGTAGTAGTAGTAGTCATAATGATAATAATAATAATGGTACCAATAATAATAGTAATAATACTAATAATAGTACTAACTATATTATATCTACACTATAGATTGTAGAAGCCAAAGTCCTAAGCTCTACATCTTGACCCCAAATCCTTAGTCTTATGACCTAAAGCTTATAATACTATATACTACCCCTAAACAACCCCTAAATAATATTTCCTAAGTCATGGTTCTGGTACGTGAATCGCTAACTTCCATGCGGTCTTGTCCGAAGCCAACTCTTTGAATACTTTCCATTCCTTTAAGTACCTTTTTACTGCTTCCTCCTATTTCAATAATTTGGTGTCAATAAACTTTTTTGTTGAAGAATTTGGTTTTGCTAACGAACTGTTGTTTTCAACAGGCAATTATAGATGCTGCGTCTTATGTACCGCCTCCTCCCACAGAGGAGCAAAAGAAAAGGATTGCTAAATTGTAAGAAAACTATGGATAGTGCATTCCTTCTTCTAATATAACCATATGTAGTGTTGTAGGTGATTGATTATGCTTTTGTTTGTGTTAAAAAGGGCTGCTAAAGAAGCAAAGAAGAGATTAGAGAATAAAAAAGCTCTATCAGACAAGAAAAAATTTAGAAGAAATCGTGGCAATTGGGATTAATCTTTATGAGGTTTGTAGTCAGAAACTTATCTGAATTTATTTGATTAATTTGAACTTGGTCATGGAACTGTACTCTTTGCAATTTTCTAGAAAAGGATAAAGTTTTCATGAAAAGAAAGAAGACAAGGAATGGAGGTAAATAAGGCAGTGGGCTGTGATGATAATTCAGATGCCTTTGCTTTGTTTGATATCTAATGGTATAATTACATTTTCCCCTCAAATGCAATTGCTCTAGGGAATGATTTCATTGCTAAAGGGAAATATGGTGGTCAGCTGGAACAAATAGGGATTATAGTCATCAAATAGAGTTAAGAGTGCAATAATTTGTGTTTCTCCACTTTTTCCATACTGATTTAATTATTTGTTGGGCAGCTGTGATGGAAAAACTAATAATTTAAGGTATGACATTTGTAATTTTGAAAACATGTTAATTTTTTTTAATAATACTACCGTGTTTTCTATGTACAATAATTTGTAGAGGCATAGTTCTTAAATTCTATTTGTTCATTTAACATTTTCTTTATTTCCTGTTCTGTTGGTTCTCAGAGTTGAGACTCATGTGAAGCGTATCTGGGTTAGTTACTTTTCTATAATCTTATAAAATGAACTCTGTTACAGGATGGTTTCTCCAATATATAAAAGGCCACTAAAGCTAGACAAGCAAACTCCAAACAGTTGGAAAAATATATATTGGAGTGCAACAATATTAGGTTTGCATTTGAGAATAGAAGGTCTAAAAAGATGTAGGTAAAATGGACAAGGAATATTAGGCTTTGGATAGTCAATTTTTTTTTTTTTTCAAACCCACCTTGGCAATTGGACTTTAGGCATTGGTACAATTGTGCCCCCTAGAGGCAATATTAGGAGCTTTTCAGCATGGGTAGTATCGAATTTCCCAAAAAAAAGGGGCTTTTTTATTTTTTATTTTTTAAAGGGTATTAATATACTCCGGCATTTAAGGATGTAAAAGTCATCAATTATTTTAATCATTAAATTAATTATTAATTATTTTTAAATTATTCATATGGCTGACAATTGTTGAACTAATAAATATTCATTGATGTGTTGGATGGGATTAATTCAATCTAATGAAATAATTAGTTTATTTTTTTATCATCAATTTAAATTTCTATATATTTCTTGATATTGGATTCTATTTGATATTATCTGTCTCCATTTAAAAATTAAATTCTTTTTGTAACTGACATTTTATTTCGAGACAAAATCCGAAAACAGTCCCAAATCCCAGAAAAAAAAGATATAAGTGTTATTTTAAATTTATTTTCTTTTTGCAACAGTTAAGTCAGTTTACAGGAGTTCAAGTGAATAATCCCTAAGACAATTATAATTAATACGATCTAATGGAAGGACTCAATCAAAGCCAATATTGAAATCCAGAGAGCTGATTGAACTAGATAGAATTTGTGAGAATTGATTGCCAGTGTAGTAATTGTTGGATGCTAGTTGTATACTGATGACTGAGTGCATTAGGCCTTAGAGGTCCAAATTGTTCTTTAGGGGGTGTATGGTTCACGCTATAGATCATTCTAATAAATAAATATTCGAAGAATTTTAATAACTATCGAACAAATTAAAGTATTAATTTGAACCAATTCCAAAAATATAACGGAGTAGTTGAATCAATAAAAAAAATTCTATAGTTTGATTGAACATTATGTAATATTTGAAGAATTTTAATTGCACAGAAAAGTATTTAATTTTTTTTTAATTGAACTAAATGTAGCAATTCAAATATACAAAAATCAACTTTTTTTTTTTTTTTTTTAAGAAAAAATGATTGTACTGAACTGAAAGCATGGCGATAGTTGGTCCCGCCACATGCTCACATGTTGGTTAGCAGTTCCCGTAATTACAATTGCATGAAGCCATGAACAAAAACACCTAACTCACTATTTGTCCGACTTAAAAATCAAAGACCATGACCGGCAGCTGGGACCTGACTTGCATGCATCTCATCTTGCTTTTCTAGCCATAAGCTTTTGTCGTAATACATATTCTAATAACATGGCCATGGCCCTATATGGCCCATCTTATGATTTGACACTTCCTTGTTCATGTTGTGGATTTCAGACATGGTTTCCTCTACCGTATAATAAAAAAAATTGTTATACATTAATTCAGGAGTAGAACTAGGGTGTTCTTGAGTTCACTAAGCTCTACAGTGAACTCAAGTCTAAAATCTATCAAATCAGTTTCAAATAACGAATTCGAATCGTTCAAATCTGCTTACTTTACGAGTGATGCATCTACATGTGAAAATTTTAAACATTCGCATTAATTTAGTACAAAGTCAAGCGGTCAAAATTAGAAGGTTAATAAATTAATTTTAATGCATTCATTTTTTGAACGTTTTTTAACCACTTGACTCTATGCAAAATTATTATTTTTTACATGTAGATGCATTACTCGTAAAGTAGACGGGTTTCAATGGTTCAGATTCATCGTTTAAAGCCTATAGACTTTAGTTCACCAAGAAACTTAGTTTTGCTCTTAATTTTGATCTTTACCAACGCTCTGGATCAGAACTCAGTTATTAAGTACAATAATTGATTTTCTGGGTAAAAAGGGATTTTGGTCAAGCAATCAGCTAATGAAATTCACATTAACCATATCAAGATTCATTTCATTAAAAACCTCCACAAAAAATATCAAGAGCAGTTTTTTTTTTCTTTTTTGGTCTAATCTCGGTTTTAAAAAAATTGACATATAAAATTTTGATTTTTTTAATATTATGTCTATTTTTTGTATGCATGTGTTGACAAAGTCATACTAAATTCATACGTTTAGACGGCTGAAAATGTCGAGAAAGAATTTCTAAGTATTACAACAAGATGACTAAAAGCAGAACTTCTGAAAGCATGCATTTTGAATGAATTGTGAATGCATGCCTTTAATATCACATATTTAGTTGGTTGTTTTGGTGCGTAAATATTATTGTCAAGTATCTTTTAATTTTTTTTCAGTAAAGGTTGAAAGTCAAGCAACTCAACTATTTAATATTCTTGTTATTTACAACAAATGATTTTTTTCATTTGAGTTTCGAACTCATAATCTCTAATATAGAGATTATGTGTCTTTATCACTAGATCAAATACTGGTTCTTTATCTTTTAAATATTTGAATGCTTGAGTTCGGTCAAAAGCTGTTGAATGTATGTCTTTAGAAAATAGACATAAAGCTGTCATATTTATTAAAATATATACATTTTTTATTTTGAAAATCGGGATAGAATAAAAATTTAGACCAGAGGAATAAGGAGGTGGCGGGCTGGCGGCACACCAATTATTCCGGCTGGCGAAAATTCAAGTTTCTATCGGCCAAAATATTTTGTAATAAATGTTTATTTTAAATTATTTATTTGGAAAATATTATGATGAAATTTAATTTATGAAAAATAAAAAGTTGTAAATAATTTTTTCGAATACCATTTGATTTAAAAAAAAATAACAACAAAAAGTTGGACACGGAGGTAGCAATTCCACTACTACGGAAGATTCGACATCTCTTTGAGGAAAACAAAGGGTTGTCATTTTGAGAGTTAGGATGTGTTTGGATGAATCAAGGAATAACTCGGAATAATAGCTATTTCTGGGTTCGGAATAGCTGCTAACCCAACATTTCATAGGAATAGCAGAATAGCAGCTAACCCGAGCTATTCCTTTGTTGAGAATAACATTTTTTTCACCCAAACTTGTTGCGTTGAGAATAGCTCGTCAGGAATAGCAGCTATTCCTGAGTTAGCGCTATTCTTAGAGAAAGCTTCCTTCTTCCTTTGTCGCTTTGCTCACGCTTCGTCTTTCTGTTGCTCCTCCATTTCGCCTCTTCTGTATTTTTTTTTTCTCTCTTTTTGTAAATAAAGTGTTTCTTTTTTCTTTTCTTGTTTTTTCAATTGGTGATGTTGGATGTTTGTTGTCTTCCTCCCTCTCTTCCAATGTTATCAAAATCAGATCAAGTATTGACACGGTAAACCTTCGAATCAACGGTTTACTGGTCGGATCAGTGAATTTGCCGATTCAACAGCAGATTATTTTAAAATAATTATTAAACATATTTGCAAAATAACAACATAAATGTTCAAGATTTTAGAGCAAATTTTTAATAATTACAGTAAGTTTCTACTAACATAACTGATTTGACTGATTCACTAATCTCCAACTTCTAATAATTAGTATATTAATTATAGTATATCTTAATATGAGAGAAACTATAAGAAAAAAGGTTCAAAGAAATGAAAGCAGCAAGAATAAAAGCTTCATATAAAAAAATAACATCAAACAAAATTGGGATGGGGGAGGGAGTATTAATTTGAGAAGTCGAAGACGAAGTGATAGAAATTAACCTCTCAGTTTCAATAATAAAATTGAGCACAAATTTTTTAGCACCAATTGCGGTCTCTAAGTATTCGATAATAGTTAATTTATATTAACATTCATGCTGAAGGAATGACCAAAGTAATGACTGAAATCTTGAATATTTGAAAAATGAAGAAATCAGATTTCTATTTACCGACATAATCAGGAGAAATCACAGTGAATAATGAACTTCAAAGCTTGAGCCTTAAAGTATTTAGGAGTAAAGCTAGCGTGTGACATGCTCACCAAGAAAGTTTGGTGAGCATAACTCCAAAAGTATATCGGATCGACGTCAAATGTCAAATCCAAACCGTTGAAATCCATGTACTTCATGAGTGATGCATATACATGCAAAATTTTGAAAGTTTCGAGTTTATTTGCTACACGGTCAAGTGGTCAAAGAAATAATAAAAATTGAATATATAAAATAACTTATAATAAAATATTCATTTCTTTGACCACTTGACCGTGTAGCAAATAAACTCGAAACTTTCAAAATTTTGCATATATATGAAGTATTTAGATGGTGAGCGTTTTTTGAACGGAAGAGATCAAATTTCGGAGGAGTGAAGAAAAGGACAAAGAAATCTCTGACAAATTTCATACAAGCGTGAGAGATCGAAAGGAAAAACGAAGCATGAATTAAACCTCTTTCAACCGGGTTTTTGGTTATACGAACTACTATTTTTAATTGAAAACCAGTCAAATAACTCGGTTTTGAGCGGTTCATTAACATGAACGGTCTTATGGACAAATTAATAGAAAATCTACATGAATTCGATTTTTTTTCCAATTAAGCTACTGATCTGGTCCGGTTTTAATAATACTGCTCTCTTTCTTCTTATTCTTCTTCTTCTTTTCTAGCATCTCTTCTCCAGTCATTTTGTCTTTTTGCTTCTTTCCTCCACAGTGAGATACTCTGTCTTGCTTTGATTTCCAGTAGCCTATTGAAAATTAAAGGCTCAACACCTACTGATCTGAGCAGGAAAATTAAAGGCTCACCACCACGCAATCGGAGCATGTCATCACTGTTTCACACACACTATCTAAGACATGTACTGATGCATGTACTATGTTTGTTTTTCTGTTTTTTTTTCTTACTTATTTTTGTCAAAAGATATCCAGTTGTACTACTATATGTACTAGCATGAGCTAATTTGTGTACTGATATGTATTAATATATACTGGTATGGACTGATATATGTATTGGCTTATATTGAGTAATGAAAACCTACATACATTTATTGTGTACTGATTTGTATTCTTAAGTTCACTAAGCCTATTTGTGAACTCAACTCTAAATCTATTGGATTGGTTTCAAATGACGAGTCTGAATCGTTAAAATTTATTTACTTTACAAGTGATGCATCTACATGCGAAAATTTTAAGTTATAAATTAATTTTATATATATACAAGCGGTTAAAATTAGAAGGTTTATAAATTAATTTAAATACATTTATTTTTTGAATGATTTTTTTACCACTTTACTCTATACAAAATTAATTTAAAATTTTAAAATTTTCGCATGTATATGTATCACTCGTAAAATAAATAGATTTCAACAGTTTGAATTTGTCATTTAAAAATTAAAACCAATCTAATAAATTTTAGAGCAAAATTTACAAAAATACTTGATAAACTTAAAAACACCTTATTTTACTCCAACAAATTCCACTACCATAGACCCGTTATTATCCATTTATAAAAATGCTACAACAATACTAGTTTTACACAAGACAGGCATGGCCCACGTTGGGAAGAGCAACTCTAATTTTTTACTATACTAAATTAAAAAAAAATACTACTATTGATACGCCCCATCTCGGAGAGAGTAGGTCGTACGTGGAAAAAGATCTTCGAGTTAAGTTCGTCCTCAGGTCGAAATGATACTTGTTTTTGAACTGGATTAGGTTTGAAGATATTCGACTCTAACCTGTATGTATCTCTCTTTGATAAGCTAAGACTTCGATCTATCCCCGTTCAATGGAGATATCTGCCTTATATATGTCATCCTTTAACCACCATTCCGTATTGTCTAAGTGGTTAGAGGATTGTGGGGGTTAATGAACCGAATATAGAGACGGTTATCTCGCATAAAGGCAGTGTAAGTCAAATAAAGACGATGTAAGCCAAATTCGAACTTGATCCATATTACATGAGGCTTTATGAGACCTTGTTGAACCTGATTCGTGAACCCTGGACTTTTTATTTTTGATTCCTGATTGGTCTCTTGAAGAGGTCCAAATCTCGGCTTATTCGTGACCTGCAAGAGATTTGTGAGAACCAAATGAACATGACCCTATCAACTATATTAGTACCGGCTAGAAGAAAGAAGAAAATCCTAGACACCTTTGCCACCTCCTTCCTTCCATCTCACGCCGCAAGCCTCCTCAGTCCTGTCCATCTCCTTCCTCCCATCTCTCCAACAGCAAGCCTCCTCAGCTCCGTCCTCACCTCCCACTCCCCCCAAGGGGGGGGGGGGGGGGGGGGGAGCGCGGGGGATCTGCACCGATAACCCTCTCCTCTTCCTCCTCTTCTTCTCTGCCTTCTCCATTACCTCGTCCGCCATCTTCCACTCTTGTCCACCCCATTTTCTCTTCAAAAAATCCTAGCCGCTAGCAAACGCTACTCGTTCCTGCCCCATACCCCAGCACCTATCCGTCGGGAGAAGAGAAAATTGACGATAATAGCTCTAGTCGTCATTTCTCTTGTCTATTGGCACCTTCTATTCCTTTATCATTGTTGGGAGAACTAAGAATAGTTGGTAGTAATAGCCCTAGTCGTCGTCTCTCCTCTCTCTTTATACTCCTACCACCGCGACACCCTGCCTTCTCCGCCCGTAATCCAAATAGAAAAAAAGATGTCTCATTTCCTTTGGTTGCTAGCCAGCCAATACTGAAGGTTATCGGTGTCTACCACTAAAGGATATGGTTTATTTCTTTTGTTGTTTTAGTTGTTTGTGTTGTTAGATATGATGTTTAGATGCGGATGTTTTTAGATGTTGGTGTAGTTTGAATGTAGAACGATGGATGTATTTTACATTTTAATTAATAAAAATTATACTTGATTGCCACTGTCAATGTTTCAAAAAAAAAAAAAGTACCAATACATGAACATAAACAGTTAAAAGGTTGGTTGATCCTCCTAATTCAATCTATATCGCCTCTGATTTAATATTCGTATTTGCAAAATCCCAAAGTTTGTAGCTGTCCAAAATCCCAAAGTTTGACGCATGATCTGTTACCGACTTACCGTATGTGGACCCGAATTCGTATTACACAAGGTAATATAATATTTATGTTTGGATGTAGACCGTTTAGTCAGAATATGCAGGTTGATTAATCGGTTTATTAGTTGTTGGCGATGGCTAAATTATTTTTGATTAATCTGGCTAATTGGTCGATTATTTTTTATTATGGCTGATTATTCTCGATTAATTGTTTGGCGGACAAATCATCATGTATTTTTCTGACTAATCAACCAGTTATTTCCGATTATGACTAATTATTTTCAATTATTCTCAATTAATCACTTAGCGATACCCTACCTGTCTAACAACCGCATACCATTATTTACAACACTTGTTTTAATCAGCTCAGTGCATTCTTCCTTGAACCGGATTAGTCGGAGTTCCGGACGACTGTGATCCAAACAGAAATATTTTGTTATACGGATTCGACCCGATTGGCGTAGATGGCTTGCTGGGTACACGACACGATAGGCGCGAAGCAGTTCCTTCAACAAAATCGCGACGTTCCTTCCACCCCCAAGCCAAGCTGTACAATTTCTCAAGCAATCGTTCATTGTTCGCCCTTCTCTCTTCTTGACATCCCATGTCTGCTTCGCTTGCTCTCTCCTACTCTTGATCCCTCGAACTTTCTTTCCATAAGTTATTCTCTAGAGAGAGAGAGAGAGAGAGATGAAAGCGGTGCTGCCTTTGCCTGGTGATTATGTGAACTTCAAATCGCTGGTCCCTTTGCACAAGATCTCTGTAAGTGTAGACCCGAGATACTTGTTAAGTCGCATATAAGCATTTTAGTTAGTCAATTGTTTACTCTTGATCCGAATGGTGCATTTTTTTTAGCTTAGTCAACTACTAATCGGCCGAATTTGCCACTTCCTTCAATTCGAGGAATTTGCGGTGTCAGAACGATTAGGTTCCCATATCTAAAATTTTGAGCCATTTCATTTGATTCTCGATTATTTTAGCTTAGTCAACCACCAACCTAGCAAAATTGTCCACTGTCGATTCCCTATCTTCAGGATATGTGATTGATCTACTAAATTTTAGCTCTTTGCAGTAGAAAGTTTAGATATTCCCATTGCATTCAATGCAGCTGAGGTAAGTGTAGGAAAAATGGTAATTTATTACCTCACTCGCCAGATAACAACAATTAGAAACATCATTTTTGTTTCATAAAGGTTTGCAGATGAAAATCCTCATAGTAGGGATATGAGATACTTATTTTCTGATTTTCTTAGTTGAAATGAAATTGTGTGGCTTTTTTGTAGATTGGGCTCAAACAATGGAGATATTATGATTTTGGTCCAAAGGCAGTCCCACCACTAATTTGCATACCGGGCATCGCTGGTACAGCTGATGTGTATTACAAGCAGATAATGGCTCTCTCCATGAAGGTTCATAATTTAATGATACCACAAAAAAAAAGTTGATTTATGCTGTATCGCTTAAAATGAGGATGAATAAAATTGTATTGATCTTTACTTTAAATTTCATTGTTTAGGGTTACCGAGTGATATCAATAGATATACCTCGTGTGTGGAATCACCTTGAGTGGATTCATGCATTCGAGAAGTTCTTGGATTTCCTGAATGTTCACCATGTAAGGACCTCTCTCTCTCTTCCATAAATTTTCCAAAAGGAATTCCATTATAACATTATTTTTCATCTGTCAAGCATTGAACTTCAAATGACTGTCGATCTTGTTCGGTCTCAACAAATTAGGTACATATATATGGCACATCTCTTGGTGGATTCCTGGCACAAATATTTGCACAACACCGGCCAAGACGTGTCAAGTCATTAGTTCTTTCAAATTCCTTTCTGGATACACATAAATTTGCTGCTGCTATGCCTTGGGCTCCTGTGTATGTCTTCTCTTTTTCTTTAGTCAAAACAGTTTCTTTTGTAACAACAACAATAACAACAACAAGGACAGAAATAGAAGAGAATAAATGAAGAAAAATACTGAAACAAAAAACTGAATTCGTCTATTAGCACTGTTTGTTTAAATTGTGTCGGTCAGTCACATCTTTTCCAAATTTTGAAGGATTAACATGCAAATTGACACTTGGAGTAATGATAAAATTATCCCTCCCATTTGCAATATATCACGGAACTTCCCCTCTCCATTTTCATGTGATATCTTCTTAACATGCGTTGCAGTGTTAATTGGGCACCTTCGTTTATGCTAAAGCGGCATATCTTGACAGGAATCCATGATGGGCCGCACGAGCCATTCATAGCTGACTCTGTCGATTTTGTTGTTGGCCAGGTTAATGTTATGTTAATAATATTGAGATATCTTCTCCTCAGTTTGCATCATGAAATTAACAGCTATAAATTATATTCTCAGGTGGAGACATTATCAAGGGATGATCTATCTTCAAGATTATTGTTGAATGTAAATGTTGCATCAGTGGGCCCCATTTCACTACCTGATACTCTCATTACTATCATGGATGTATGTCTGAACTTTTATATTTGAAAGTTGAAACCTGAAACCCATTGTTATTAATTGGGATGGTATCTTTCTTTTGTGTATCAGTATATCATTTCACATTTCTTCCTTTGTTCCCAGACAAATGACTATTGCGCAGTTCCTCAGGAGTTGAAGGATCAACTGAATGAGAGGTATCCTGGTGCAAGAAAGGCTGTACTTAAAACTGGTGGTGATTTTCCTTTTCTTTCCCGGTCTGACGAGGTTAACTTGTACCTTCAGGTATTTTGATTTGTAACTTAAGGAATAAGATGCCTTTAATTTTTCCTACCTATCGTCAGGTACCATTTCATCTTTTGCCAGTAACTCCAAGTGAAGCCGATTCCCAGTAGGCAGGAAGGTACTGTGCTGATTTGGTGTTGGTACCTTGCCGCTAATCTGTGTACCTTCTGGTCAAGTTGGTTAATGGTAAAATTTATGAGCAAATAGTGAGGTCTGGCACCAATACACTGTGGGTCTCTAGTCTCCATAGTCAGGTTCATTACAATCTCTTACTTTACCTACTGTTCTGGAACATATCGACTGGGTAGCGTTGCTCTGGGAATGCTAGTTATGCCAGGTTTTTGCAATAGTTATTTTTCATGGTAAATCTTTGGGATATTTACAGCTTCATCTAAGAAGAGTTGGTGTAGAAGCAAGGACAGACCTATTACAGGGCATTCCAAGGTATGATGGCGGGGCTGGCAGCTCGAACAGTGGCGGTGACAGTAGCGGATCCCACTTTGACAATAATAAAGGTGATCCTCATGGAGGTCAGAATGGTAGGGATGACTTGCAGGATTTCGGATCTGAGTCGCTTGATTCGGACGAACCCGTACCAACAAGCACAATGTATGACAGCCTTGCACTCTGTACTGTAAAATTTGCAATCCTTGAGGGATTGCATGCACACTTGCTCTTGCAGCACTTTTGTGTTGCCTTTTGCTTATACATGAGTAGATCTAAAGCAAGTCTAGTTGCATAAAAGCTCATTTGCACTTCCTTGCTTCCTCTTTTTTTTTTTTTTTGAGGTGATGTGGAATTTTTTGGTAATTGTTTCTTGGGTTCTTAGAGTGGAGACGGTGCTGTAAATTATGGTTGGAGACTGTTTGTGTTTGGTAGATGTTTTTCAGTTTTAAATATTGTTTTTTGCTCCATGATTGGTCTGTATTTTAATTTTGTAGTTTGTATTATTTCTTTGTATGATAATGGTCTTGCTGTGGAGTGCGACTAATCTTTGATGCTTC
Organism: Carex rostrata; assembly: GCA_964058875.1. NCBI lineage: Eukaryota > Viridiplantae > Streptophyta > Magnoliopsida > Poales > Cyperaceae > Carex > Carex rostrata. The sequence continues at coordinate 1,956,183 of CAXKVT010000016.1, read as the reverse complement.
ATGAATTCAGGTGGTGTATGTTTCAGCCAAATTTTTTTTCATCAGTTAGATTTTAGTCTGCTTTCTGCTTATATTACGACACATTTGTAATGACGATCAGCAGTTCATGATTGGAATTTGGAACAATAGAAAAACCTTTGTACGTGTTTTCGACCGTGTGGGTGTTGTTGGATTTCCAAAATTTAAATGGCCGAGAATCATTTCAAGGCCCGGACAGGTAAGCCCGTTTAATTCGCAATGTCGATCCGCCACCGCACCGTATCCGCATTTCATTTGCCGCACTTTCCCTCGAAAAGAGAAAAAATTGATAAAAAAAAAAAAAAATCACTTTTGCACTTTTAAGAAAGGGAAGAGAAAAGGCATCAGCTACAGAGATTAAAAACCCTTCCATGAAACAAGGAAAACAAGAGAAACCCTAGAACCAAAACCCTTCCGACAAAACCCGGAGTTTTCTCGAAAAATGGTGTTAGGAATACAGCCGTTCTCCGACCGTACAGACGACGGTGGGCCCCGCCTCAACGCCGGCGCCGAGGAGGAGGTGATGCGCGTCGAGCGTGGCGCCGCCGTCGCTCTCGGCCGTCGCCAGCCGGAATCGCCTGGAACTCTCTACGTCACTACCAAGTACGACTTTTAATACCTCCAAATCCTATATCAACGGCTTATTGAAACCTTAGCTTGTAGTCTTAGTAAAAATATTAGAGAAGCCGAGTCCTTGTTCGGTGAGTACTGTTCTTACATGCATTTGCTAAAAAGTGCAAATGTGATAGTGGAAGCATAGCGGCAGAATTTTTTAGTGAAGTTTTAGTGAAATTTAAAAATGCTAGATGGATGCTGTTAGCACATATCATGTCCAATATTCTGAATTTTGGGTTATAAATGCATTTTTTTCCCAAAACTTATTTTTTCAGATTATTTTTTAAGGTCAAAATTCCTACTTGTAGACTTCATTTATAATGAAAACAACATTTTACAAAAAACCAACTACGAATGTGATATCTATGTAAAAGATACATTCTCAACAGATAGTTAAATTATGCACAAAGACCCAATTATCGGAGTGCCCACCTTGCTTTTTTGTCTTCAAAGTTTGGAAAATGATAATCATAGGTATGTTTATCTATAAAGAGAATCTTATCCTATAAAAAATTTTGTGGTTATAAAATTTGAAGGAGGGTGATTTGGCTGAGTGATACAGAAAAGGAAAAGGGTTATAGTGTTGATTTTGTGTCGATCTCTCTTCATGCTGTCTCCCGGGATCCGGAAGCGTACCCACAGCCATGTATATACACTCAGGTACTCTTTTCTTCTTTAGGTTGGGTTATGGTCTGCTTGTTCTGCATTTTCCCTTTCCAATGAACTTTTTGGTGAAGTAGTTGCTTCTCCTTTAATAAAATCAAATATAACGGTTTCCTCAAAACATCATATGTCTAATTTATGCTAACGCATTGAAAGTACCTCAGTTACCTGCCCTCCCATAAATTCTCAACCACCCGGATTAGCGCTACTTTCCTCATTGTGCTTACATGGAGAAAATAGCAAGGGTTGATGTTCTTAACATTTTCTAATGGCTTTCGTAACATTTGTATTTTTTTATGGATATGCATGACAATTCTTGTTTTACAAGGGTATAGCTGAAATTGCTATTTTTTTAAGGTTCAATTCAGCCTTCTTACAGTCAAATATTTTGAACTTCAGGCAATTTTTGAATTAACGTTTCCCTGTACTGTGTGGTGAATTTGTGGTGTAGATTGATATAGAAGAGGAAGGGGAGGAATCAGATGGCTCAGGATCAGACTCTGGTGAAGATACAGAAATATCTAAAATTACAGAGATGCGCTTTCTGCCATCTGACGCCAGCCAATGTATTCCTTCAAATAACCAATTCTTTTGTATGAGTTAATTATAGGCTTTTTTTTTTTTGCAAACAGCACCAGCCATCTTACAGTATTTGCACAAAAGACTCAACATTTTGGGCGGGTGCAACTAACACTGAATATTTCTAAAGATGTTTGCAATTAGCATGCAGCCTTAGGTTCATATGATGGAAAAGATAAATTCCATTTGCCCTTAACTTATTTTGGTCCTCTTTTCTTATATGTTTAATTCCTACTTGAACTTAAGCTGAAACCAAACAGAGATGTTTTGATTTTGAAGTTTGTATGAACTTGTTATGAAGTGGTTTGTTCATTTTTTGTTATTATAGAACAGATCTTCTGATAGATGTCTCTTATTGCAAATTAATTGGGTGGTAACTGCAATAATGAAGAAATTTTGGTATTATGCATGTCTACTATGATCCTACTGTAATATGCATAAGATCTCTTTTCCTTTAATCTTCTGTACTGTTCTTTAACTGCAACTCCTCTTTTCAGTGGATTCACTCTTTGAGGTATTCTGTCATTGTGCTGAATTAAATCCTGACCCGAATGCTGGTAAGCACTCTATATTTTGCATAATATTTCTATTTTTAATCTCAAATATGTTATGTTATGTGTTTTCTTTGTTTTGGGGTGGAGTACATGCAGAGAAATTTTCAAATATACACATGAGAAAATATCATACTATGTGTATCCTCATGAAACACGCAAAATATCATGTGCTTTTACAATACATGAAGCGATACACTTAAAATCCCTTGCGACACTTAGATGAATGGTGCCAAAACTATCAATCTTTGATCTCTACACAAAGGAAGAAAAAAACAGCACTTTTGGTCCTTCAGAAGGAGAGATGATAGATATGTGTGAAGTTTTCACATCTTAGGGGCACATGAGATCTTTAGCCTGTTGCAGGGTTTATGCATAATGTTTTTTGCTATCCATAGGGCTATGCTTCAAATTCTTCCTGATGACCGGCATATAACTCTTTTGTTTTTCTATTGAAATCATTCTATTATATAATTTATCAGTCTTTTGGATGTGAAAGTAAATTTAATCTTTAAATGTGTGCACTGTTCTTTGCTTTCTGCAGAGATTGGAGAAGAAGAGGAAGAGAACAGCTGGGTTTACAGTGATGAGATGTTGGATGGTAGATAAGTGTATTATCGAAATTCTATATATTGTCTTTTTAACAATTAACATGTAAACTGTCACAACTGTTCGCTAACTTCCCTTTACTATTTATTATTTAATTAGGAATGAATTGGCAGACCCTGGCCAATCCAATTGGTCACTCCAATGGCGATCATGACCTTGCTAGTAATATTCTTGAGGTATATCACTTATTATTGATTACATGTCCAAAATCTGCTGTGTTTATTTTACTTTTTTTATAGTGTTTTCTTGAGAATGTTCTTCAGTGAATGACTTTCAAAATTTCTCTTTTATGAGGAAGTGCAATTCTTGTGTCTAGATTTGATGTCAAAATTATAACATAACAAAATGTTGACTGACTTGTGCTTTTGAAGGATTTTGAATTTAGGAGGAAGTATGATTTTTTATTTTATTTTACAATTGAACGGATTCAAGTTCGAAATTGGAAATTGATATGGAAACTGCTCTCTTTCAGCTCCATATAACTGATGAGCGTTTTGAGGATGCAGAGGAAATGGAGGAGCATAGGACCCATGGCAGCAATGGCTACTAAGCTTAGTGTGGGACTCAACTTACATGTGACTCTAAATGCCACTTGCACTATGTGGGGTTGCAACTGTAAATTGAGTAGTCCGTTGTTTATTTGTTTCCAAGTAGGAGAAGGTGGTTGGCACTTCTGTACTGGGGGGAAGAAAATTCGGTGCGGTGGTTTTCTTGGAAAAGGTCTTGCTGCTGGTCAAGAATGTATTTATTTCATGTTGACGTCTATCTTTGAATTTAAACTTAGTGTACAATTATGACTTCTACCACAACAATCAAAGGTTAACAAATAGGCATTTAAACATTTCAGGTAATGTTAGAATGTGGCTTTTTGTTTACTAAATTGCTATATTATGCAGCTTTGTAAACAGAGCTTTGCTATAGAGAACTCGGATATGACCCTTTTGTGTTGATTGAATTGGTCTTTTAAATATATGTAATTTTAACACTACTATCACTATCATCGTGCTTCCAAAAAATTTCGAATTTGTGTTTGGTCATCCATGCATTATCTGTGTTCCGATTTCGTTTTGTCCAAAGAAAAAATAGAAATTAAATATCCAAGCATCGAGGAGGGTTCAGTAAATTTTGCAGAATGTTGAAATTTCTAAGTTTACATAATTTTTTGATTGTTTTTGTTTTGCAAGCTAGAAGAAAAGTGTTATTTTCTGGGCTTGTCTGTGTCAAAATCCAGAGTCATACAATTCTTATGTATCCATAAACTCTCTGATATTTTGGTTTTTTAGTTAGTAGTTATCTAGCCTCTAACTTTTTATTATATTAACTAATAAAAGGTTCTTACGGAAAATAATAATAATAAGAATAATTATATGAAATCCCCCACTCTCATCCCCTCATTTCCCCCCCACTCTCTCTCTTCCTTAATTGTTATATATCCTCCCACTAATTTCGTTAAAAGTTTCCTTTTATTCCTTCATTAAATTAGACTGTCATTTAATACCAATCTCCGCATTAATTATGTCTTTTTCTAATAACAATTTCCCCATTAATTATTCCTTTAAAAACAATCTCCGCATTAATTATACTGTTATCTAATAACAATCCCCGTTAATAAATGCTTATCTGTTAATTGATGTTCAAAAAAATATTTATCATTATTTCTGAAAAGTATTTACCCTTGTAACATAGAGTATTTATCCATGTAACATAGAGTATTTATCATTATGTCTGAGAGTATTTATCATTGATGTTTTACTGAAAGTTGCAAGTATGTTTGAGAAGTATTTATTCATGTAACATAAAGTATTTATCCATATAATGTAAAATATTTACCTATGTAACATAAAGTATTTATCATTATGTCTCAGAGTATTTATCATTGGGTGAAATGATTGTTTATTTAATAGTCTCCAGTTGTGCAGGGACGATTAAAAAAAAAAGGAAATTTTGTGCGGGGACAATTAATGGATTGATTTATTCTTTCATAAATAGAGATCATTGCATAGGGTTTAATACCTGACAAATTCAAGTTAAATACTTTGATGCTTCAAGTTAAATACCCGCAGTTTTTTAAATGCTAATTAATGATTGAGCGGTCCCCCCATATTTAATGGTCCCCAGTTGTGCGGGGACGATTAAAAAAAAATGAAATTTTGTGCGGGAACAATTAATGGATTGATTTATTCTTTCATAAATAGATATCATTGCAGAGGGTTTAATACCTGACAAATTCAAGGTAAATATTTTGATGCTTCAAGTTAAATACCCGCAGTTTTTTAAACGCTCATTAATGATTGAGTGGTCCCCCCATGTTTTTTTTGGCAGTATCTGTGGAGATAAATCCGGGGTGGAGGCTGCGGGGATTGTTATCAGCGTCCTAATAATAAATCGCCAAAGCTGAAGAGTTTTAAGCCCACATTTTATTAATATTCAACTTTAATTAGAAATTATTAAATCTGTCCCCAAAATCTATTTTTCATTAAAAATACCCAAACTGGACATCTAATGGCCGGTTTGGAATTTTTAGTCCAGTGGTCGGTTTGGAGTTTATATTCCTCTTTCCAGATTTGCAAATAAGTCCTTATAATTTTTTTAAAATTCATTTTTAGTGCAAAATAGTTGTAAAATTAGTATAATTTAGTTGTACTTAATGTTAATTACTTTTAGTTAATTTTAATTAATTAATTTAGTATAATTTAGAGTAATTAGCTAAATTTAGATTGATGTAGCATAGTTAAGCTTAATTTAGAATAGTTAGCATATTTGAGCATAGTTTAGCGTAATTTAGCATTGTTTACCATAATTAGCATAATTGAGCGTAATTAGTCAATTTTATCATATTTTAGTGTATTTTTAGCGTTTTTAGTGCAATTAGCATATTTAAGGATATTTTAGGGTATTTTACCTTATTTCTGCCCATTTTAGAGTTTAGCTTGGCTAATCTTGATGAGGAGTGGGATAAAGCACCCGTGTCCCCGCTTCGGCCGTATCTAGAGATGACACATGATAGGGAGGCAGGTTGTAGCGGGTCATAGATTCAGCTTGACTATGCGACTGAGTTTGCGGCATCCATATTCTATACACCCCCGCCAGTTGCTAGATATGTAGAGGAGGATGCCTGGGATACCACAGTTAGGGTGAGTATAGAGCCCGACCTCGAGGTCGTTACACCTGATCAACAGGGTTGGCGAGATTGGCATCGCATATTTGATAGAGCTAACAGGGGTGTGGCAGCGGATCGATGGCCCCCCTCTGGTGCTCGTCGCTAGAGAGAGTAGTTTTAGTTAGATACTTTTAGTTTGGTTATCTTATATTTTGGTTTTGTATTACGTGGTACTTTGTGATGTTTTTATGGTAGTATTTACATCTTTTTTAATTTTTTTTGTCACTAAATTATACAACAAAAATAACAAAAAAAAATACATTAAGTTAGAATAGATAAACAACAAAACAAAAATAACAACAAGCATACTACAACATAAAATGTAAAATCCTACTCCTTAGGAGACGAATTTTGATTATTGACAACTGACAAAGTGCTGGCCTTACCAGTATTAGTACACGGAACAAACTCATGGTCCGATGTTGTAGGCTCTGCATCAACCCTTTTTTTTTTCCAAACCATATCCGTATGGGTTTTCCACAAAGTCATCATCTAAAATTTCAAACCGAATAGGCTACCTACAAAATCTTTTTTTTTAACAAAGCATATACGACAGGGGCATAATTTTTTCTCATTCTTACCTCGACCACTTATTACCTTCCTCTCGCTATGCCATGATTGGACGATCTACCTCGGTTGCTACTATTCATCATGTTCAACAACATAATAATAATAAAATAATACAATCTAGATACAACATAATGCAATACAATACAGTAGAGTTCATAAAATAATACAAGCTAGTAGAGTCTATAAAATAATACAACATAAAATCCAGATACTAAAAACCAGTTCAAACATAAAATTATACAAGCCAGTAGAGTTCATAAAATACTACGATACAATACAATCCAAACTATGATTTACGAGCTGAGGAACTCTCTCCCTTCTTCTCCGAAGCCCTGTGGATTCACGTAGGATACTCCCACTTAGTGATATGAGCGTCATTCACCGGATTTGCATTCTTGTCGAGACAATTGGGGGTGAACAACTATGCCACAGTTAAAACAAAAGAACATATCCACCATATCTCCCTTCACTTGACATAAGCCGCAATGTCGCCATCCAGTTGAAGGGTCCCTGTCTTTCCAGTCATCGTCAAGGATTTCTCTAACAATAGGATCAACACAGCTCATGAATTCTTCAGCATCTTCGGGTGAAAATAAACGTTGCAAATGCCTTCTCGCGAGGGCTTTACCAGTCCAAAAATTGTTAATAACTGTTCTTTTTTCTTCACGTGCCATGGTAAGAACTATGGTTTCAAATGATAGTGATGGATTAGACATTTGTATTAATTCTAAACAATTCATAACAATTAATAATAATTTGTTTGGAGCGCGCAATTTGTAACAATTCCTAACAATAAAAAAGTTTTTTTAAAAAATAAAATCAAAATAAATAATTAATTAAAAAATAAACCTGCAATCGCCTTTTTCGCCTCTGAATTCGCCTTCTATTTCTCTCTTTCAATTATGGTGAGTTTGAGAGGGAGGGGAGAGAAACGGGATATTTATAGTGTAAAAAAAAAAAAAAAATTCCGAACCGGCCACTAAGGTATTTTTAATAAAAGCTAGATATCGTGGGTGATAATTTATAATTTAGGTTGGATATTAATAAAAAAAAGTCGGAGTTTTGAGCGTCAATGATGTTGTAAATTTAAAACTAAATCAAAATGAAAGAATTACGTTGTCAGCATATAGTAAATATAGAAAACAAGTTCTAAACTCTCGGGTCACTGATTTCATGCATAATCTGACTAGAACATTTCTTCAAAAATTCTCAAACATCTTTCTATTCGCACATAATGAGCAAATATTGACTCATCCTCAGGGGAAGATGCTGATGAAAGCAGAATTCTCCCCTGAGCTAAACAACTTTTTTAACCAAATAATTGAAGAGATTTGAATGATGTTTTTATTAGCTTTACGGGAGCATATGCGATACTTTGATATATATAGGTTTTAATTTTATAGCAATATCTATAACATTTCATATTATGTACGGAGTTTACGTGTTGTGTTTAAAGCACCACGCTTTGCGACCTAACTGATAATAGTGCGGCTGGAAATGAAACACGTGTGAAACAACACATGGTCAAATGGATCCCCAAATTGGAAGCACCTGCTTATTCAATTACATGATTCACATCACTCCTGCGGTTCTCATGTGTAACATGGCAGGATATCTGTACTTGTTTAAGATAAATCCAAATATTACTAACTTGAGCTTGGTTGTCCGGTACCAACATAAGTTACATAACAACAATTCTGCCAAATATGCTAGCTGTTCAACATCAATATCATCATAAATTTCCAAAATAATTTATGTCAGTGCCATGGTTGAAAGAGGAGATGTTTGTTTGATTCTCTTTCTATGGATTATGAAGTATAGTACTATATATATATTGAGTAAAACTAGGGTGTTCTTAACCTCACCAATGTATTTGGTGAGCTTAACTTCAAAATATATTATATCGGTCTCAAACGACAAAGTCAAGTCGTTGAAATCCATCTACTTCACAAGTAGTGAATTTACATGCAAAAATTTTGAGTTTTCGAATTATTTTAGTATAAAGGCAAGCAGTCAAAATTAGAAGGTTTATAAATTAATTTTAGTGCATTCATTTTTTAAATATTTTTTTGACTACTTGACTTTATACAAAATTAATTCTAAATTCTAAAAACTTTACATGCAAATTCATCATTAATGGAGTAAATCGGTTTCAACAGTTTAGATTTACTGTTTGAAACCAATCTAATAGGTTTTGAAGTTAAGCTCACCAAACACTTTGGTGAGCTTAAGAACACCCTAGTTCTACTCCTGTATATATATTAGTATAAGAAATGTTTTCTAGTGTAATGTGGGGTACAGCCAATACCCTGATTATGACTATGTACCCAAACCTATTATTAATGAAATATCTTTTGGTTTTCTTTTGTGCTGGCTGGGTGCTTTGGTGCAACAATAACAAATTCAAATGATAATTATAGAATTTGGAAGTGTTGTGCTATTAGGAATATAAGTGTTTATCAGATCGATTAGCGTTGAACAACAATATTTATTTTGATGGTGGATAATCTAAACAAAAGAGCATGCATGACAACTTGTACATTAAACATTTATCATTTCTGTAGAGCAAGTGGTGATCGAGTCGGTACAGCATTTGTTTAATCAATGCACATACTCTAACGGGCTTTACATAAATACCGTTTTTTAGGGGCGAAAAAATGCACCCGGACATGAATCAATTAACTTGTAGCATCTCAAAATTTTCATCAACTCTGATGGACTAATATTTTAAGATATCTCAAAGAAATCTTGATGATAACTATATATTATGTGCTAATAGAAAGATGTTTGAGAATTTTTGAAGAAATGTTCTAGTCAGATTATGCATGAAATCAGTGACCCGAGAGTTTAATTAGAACTTGTTTTCTATATTTACTATATGCTGACAACGTAATTCTTTCATTTTAATTTAGTTTTAAATTTTAATTCTTTCACAAAATTCAATGGTCTGAATTTGACTAGTTTTTGTACTCATCTTAATAAATAGTAAAAAAATTCCCAAAAATGTAAAATTTGGTCTCCAAGCACATTTTATTGTAGAGATCACATCTAACAGTTTGGATAGACAATTTGGATTTTGAAAATGTAGAAAATACTTGTTGTAACACAAAAATTGTTGTAACTTGATCCCTCCTCATATTATATATATGTATGTATACATATATATATGAGCAAGGAATGCATAGGTATTCTTGTACATTGGACTATAAATCACCGGATTCAAAATCCAAATAACCGATCCAAACCGTTCATCTTGTTCTCCATATTAATATGTAGATCAAATTTTACATTTTTTGGAAACTTTTTATTATTTTTTAGATTTTTTGAAAATCGTTGTTTTTCAGACAAATTTGGACCATAACAAAATAGCGATTTTCAATAAATCTAAAAAAATAGTACAAAAATTTCAAAAAATGTAAAAAATGCAAAAGATGTCGTCTTTTTTTTACCAGTAATTGTGCTTATCTTGATCCATTACATCTATGAATATTTAATTTGCGTCATAGAATTTTTAAAAAGTTTTCTGAAAAATCAAATGAAATTGGAAAGTGATGTCGGCGGGGATCGTGAATTCAGTGTTGATTTGAAGTGATTCCAAAATTCACGTGTTTCAAATATTTCCCAGGATTTTTTTTTTATTTGAATTAAAAAAGGAATAGAAAAACATTTATTTTCATGCTTTAAAGCTGAAAAAAAATTCTGTTCCGCCAATACAAATATGTATTTTTGAAAGTTCAAATATCAAGATTGTAAGTTCATTTTTTTTTTTATTTTGATAAAAACGCAAGGATTGTCCGGATTCTTAAAAAACGAATTTTATTAACTATTCATCCTTTTATTAATGCATGTGTATCGTAATAATGAAGCTATGGTATATATTATGCATAGCACGAATGGTCCATAGTATATATATCAATATTTTTATTTTTAAGTTTAAATAGTTGATCTGAACCGTTAAACATAATCTTTATATAAAAATTTACTTGTAGCTAAATTTTATATTTTTTTTTAAATTTTATTTTTATTTTTTTAGATAGGTAGAAAATCACTGCTTTTAAATATTCTAGAATTTTCAGATCAAGTGATTTTCAACTAATCTAAAAAAATAGTAAATAATTTATAAAAATATAAAATTTATTCTGAAAGTACATTTTCATATAAAAATTACGTTGAACAGTTCAAATAGACTATTTGAATTTTGAATATAGAAATATTGATTCATAGTACAAACTAATATATGGCATAAATAGTACCATAGCCTCACTCGTATCGTAAAACTTAAATTGGTCTGAAATGAGTTAATTGATTCGAATTAAAAAAAAAACTAAATTATTTTTTAGAGGACAAACAAACTCAAAATTTTAGTTAATACTTCTTTTTTTGAGAGCTTGATAGAAGCTACGTACCAAGTGTTATTTATTTTATTTTTGAAGCTATACTTCCGATTTTTTTTATTTATATCCAAAAAATAAATAAAATTTAAACAAATATCCAAATCCCGACTGAAATTCGAAATTTACCCAAACCTGTTATCCAATAACCGGATTGGGACAAATGTCCGGTTAGTGGATTCCCGAACTCAAGAAATATAACCGGTTAATCACTAACCGGAAAGTTGTGATTTTTTAAAAAAAAAAAAACAGAAATTTCTAATTTTTTTTATTTTTTTGTATTAAAGTATTAGAAATGTTGAATATATATCTTTGAAAATAGATGAAATACAATATAATTTGATTTATTAGAAATACTGCAACAAATAACCCTGATCAATATTTTTCAGGCCGAATTTTTCGCGGCTGTAAGAAAAATTAATATATTTCTTTATGTGTTATTGGAAAAAAAATAAAAATGTTTAGATTCTGAGTTATTGATCCCGGTTCAAAAGTCACTTCTAGGTAATCCAGAAAATATTGTGATCTTTCTAGGACATTTAATTTATGAAAAGTTGTATCTATTTTTGAAAAAAAAAACAAAATTTTTAATTTATTTAATGATTGTTTTTCAAAAAGAATTCTCAAAATAGATACAATTTTTTATAAATTAAATGTACTAGAAATATCACAATATTTTCTGGATTACCTAGAAGTGACTTTTGAACCGGGATCAATAACTCAGAATCTAAACATTTTTATTTTTTTCCAATAACACATAAAGAAATATATTATTTTTTCTTACAGCCGCTAAAAATTCGGCCTGAAAAATATTGATCCGGGTTATTTGTTGCAGTATTTCTAATAAATCAAATTATATTGTATTCCATCTATTTTCAAAGAAATATATTCAACATTTCTAATATTTTAATACAAAAAATAAAAAAATTAGAAATTTATGTTTGTTTAAAAAAAAAAAAAACACAACTTTCCGGTTAGTGATAAACCGGTTATATTTCTTGAGTTCGGGAATCCACTAACCGGACATTTGTCCCAAATCCGGTTATTGGATAACCGGTTTGGGTAAATTTTGAATTTCAGTTGGGATTTGGATATTTTTTTAAATTTTATTTATTTTTTTGATATAAATAAAAAAAATCGGGCTATACTCACTCATACTTCACACAGCTGTAGCCATGCGCGCATGCAGTAGCTAGCATCTAATTCCAAAACGGAAAGCAAAATTATAGGTAAAGTATTAAGCACTTGCACATGGCGTCTTGTGCAAGAATTTGCCATACCATATTGCATCTCCAATTATGATCTCATATTTATGTGTGCCTAACTCCGCATCATGTTATATTTTAATAACTTACTACCTGTTGAGAGACTTGAGACCCATTGACTGGCGTCATTAAATTTGTTCACCCACGTGGTGCCATGCATGCACAATCACAAATTTGAAGCAATATATAAAACATTAATTAATTCTAGGCTGTGCTAGAGAATTTTAACTAAAATTTTGCTCTTTCAACCGAAGATCACATGGTGTGATTGAATCATAGATAGGCTTTCTAGAAAAGGAAGCGAAACCCAAAGAGAGAGAGAGAAAGAAAAAGAAAAAGAAAAAAAAAATTGTTGCATGTAAGTCTGAAATTGTGATGATACATATATATCAGGTTGTCATGTGTGGATCTGTTCTAGCTATAGCCTTTCTAATTTTGGAAACATCAAACATGTAGCATATGATAAATGCACTAGTATAGTATCTAGGAAAAAGGGAAATAGTGATTTATTTATATTGTTATTACCTCTCACTTTGCCTTCTCTAGCCAGTGTTATTTTATTTTATTTATTTATATTTTAGCGTCTAAAGATATATATATATATATATATATATATATATATATATATATATATAGGCTGTGGCTAATTTGCTGCCGGCAGCATTTCTGCCGGCGGTGCTGCCACTGTTTTTTCTATTTTTTGATGTTCAAACGACAAATCTAAACCATTAGATGTTTAATCTATATTATAATCTACTTGGAGACCAAATTTTACATTTTTTGGAATTTTTTTACTATATATTAAGCTGGTTTGAAAACCGCTGATTTCAATGCTGCAGAAATTTACTGAAATCAGCGGTTTTCAAACCAGCTTAATATATAATAAAAAAATTCAAAAAAATGTAAAATTTGGTCTCCAAGTAGATTATAATATAGATTAAACATCTAACGGTTTGGATTTGTTGTTTGGACATCACACGACTAAATATAGCCCCGGCAGCACCTCTGCCGAAATGCTGCCAGCAGCAATTTAGACAGACCCTATATATATATATATATATATATAGAGATGGGCTATGGTGCATTGCAATGCATAGGCCATGGTGTGCATTGGACCATAAATCACCGATTCAAAGTCCAAATGACCGATCCAAACCGTTCATCTTGTTCTCCATATTAATATGTGCTTGGAGACCAAATTTTACATTTTTTGGAATTTTTTTACTATTTATTAAGCCACTTTGAAAATCGCTGATCCAACGGTGGCTTCTGATTTTACTGTTCTAAACAGTCACCGTTGGATCAGCGATTTTCAAAGTGGCTTAATAAATAGTAAAAAAATTCCAAAAAATGTAAAATTTGGTCTCCAAGCACATATTAATATGGAGAACAAGATGAACGGTTTGGATCGGTCATTTGGACTTTGAATCGGTGATTTATGGTCCAATGCACAAAATGGCCTATGCATTGCAATGCACCATAGCCCATCTCTATATATATATATATATATATATTTTGCATTAACTATATATTTCTAAATCATATATACAGATAATACATATACTAAATCCAAATAAATGGATAGTTTAATATAGGTCTTTGGACGTCGATGTACGTAGGTTGATTTCTTTGTTGTCATATTATTACTGAAGTATTAATAATTTTAAAAAAAAATGAGGCACTTTTTTCTTTAATTAGAATTAATGACGTGTAAAAGAATACGTATTTCATACTTTTTCCAAAAATATGGCAATCATTGCATTGATACTTTTATTAGATAAACACAGAGATATTTTGTTGATGAGGATGGTTCAAATGTCTCCATTTTTTGTGTTTCCGTCGTGCCTCTATTTTTAAAAACTTAAATAACTCAAAGTTTAAAACTTAAACGTCAAAATAAAACCATTAGATGTGATCTATGTTATTTTCTCTATGTGCCCATAAAAAAATATCACATTTCAATTTTGCTTTTATGTGAATCAATAAGTTAAAAAATCAATGTCTATAAATTATCCACATTAGTATACATTTTTACAAGCTAAAGATGACAAACAAAACAAAGTTGAAATGCCATAATTTTTTACACGTGCATAGCTAGATAAAATGATGTAGTTCATATCCAATGGTTTTATTTGAATTTTAATATTTAAATTTTGAGTTATTAAAGTTTTTAAAAATAGAAGCATGATTGAGACACAAAAAATGAAAGCATTTGAACCCTCCTCTTTGAGACCGTTTAAGATTCTATGGCTTCAAAGTTTGATTTTTTGATAGTTGAAAAATCAATTCAATGCAAAATAATGATTATTATTACATTATCGTTTTTAAGGTAAAAAAAAATTATAGCACAGTTATAATTAACTATTTAGAGTTATGATAAAAAAAAATAGCTGATAGGTGATAGCATTATAGTTTATAATGTTTGAAAAAACTATAACACAACTATAACTAGTTATTTAGAACCCTGATTCAACGTAATCTTGAAAATTCAATTCATTCCAACTTTTACATCTTTGTTATAAATAAAATAAGTTATGGATGGATGTTCATTTGCAACTCTTCCGTAATTACTTCAAATCTCCTCATAAAGATTTATGTTATTCTCTTCTCATTTATCAATACAATTAATTTACAATGGCTTGTTATTTACATTTTCTACCTATAAATAGAGGATTGTAAGATTGTATTCTACACACAAGAAAAGCATATGAATAAAAAGATAGTCATTGTTATACATTCTCAATATATTGTTTAGTTTCTTTATCTTTATTTTACATCACGTTATCAGCACGACTTGCTCGGAAGAAGTTGCAAAGTAATCCTCACGAATTGCTCGGAAGAAACAAAGTTATTTTGTAAGTAATTTGTGTAATTGATTATTGTATCTTTCATTAATTTAAATTTTATTTAAATATTTTATTATATTTGTTTAGTTTATAAGAATCATTCCTTGAAGTGAATGATGGAATAATAATCTGAAGTTATTATCACAACTTAAAGTTTCTCAAGAACCCGAAGTTCGTATTATCCGAATAAAATAATAACTTGAAGTTATTGTTAAAAATGTTTTTTCTGTGCAGCTGTTTTGGCCTTGGCCGAATATACTGTTTTTGCCTTGGCCGAATATACTGTTTTTCAGCATTTTTTGTTTCTGCCAGGAACTATTTCTGTTTAGAACCTGAAGTTCTATTAGAAATTTTCATATAAAATTAATATAATAACCAGAAGTTATTATAGGTCATTGGATGAAAATATAACCCGAAGTTAATTCAACTTAAATTCTACAATTGCGCAGTCAAGCAATTTAATAACTGGAAGTAATTAAATAAAATATTTTATTATAACTTTAAGTTATATAATATTAACCTGAAGTTATTAATACATTTAAATTTATTTATTCATATATTTACGTATTCTTTTATTTATATTTATTTATCTCCCTTTTCATAACCTGAAGTTATGATATTAATAACCTGAACTTATGGCATTAATAACTTGAAGTTATGGTATTAATAATATGAAATTATTAATATGTCTCTATTTTGTAGTACATATGACAAATCTCACAAAACTTGAATTTATCTCTCTTTTCATTTATCATAACTTGAAGTTATGTTATTAATTACCTGAAGTTATATTTTGTTATAAATACGTATTAATAGAAATGAGAAAGGGAAACATCCTGAAGATGTTTGTTACACATGTGGGATGACAAATTATTGGTTATGTACCTGTTGTATGCCACTTAAGAAAAATGGGGAAAAATGTGGAAACTAACTTTACTGAAAATGACCCCTGAAATTAATGCCATATGGATACACATCTTGATGTATCAGATTTCTTCCATAATGTGGATGAAGAAATAAACACTTTTACTAAGAGAGAAAATAAAATGTACAATTTTATGTTTATGTTTAATAAAGGTTTAAATTTACATTTCAATTTTTAAATTTTTATATGCAAATAAGTTTAATGAATAAAAGTAATTTATTTTCGCATTTTAAAGAAAAATGGCTGACGCAATGATAAGTAATGAAGATCCATGTATAGTAGACAGTGGAACAACTAATACCATATTGAAAAGTAAGAAATACTTTTCACAATTGCATCTTGGTGAGACTAATATTCACACTATATCTGGCATAAGTAATTTAATAGAAGGCTCTGGAAGAGCTTGTATTTTATTATCTAAAGGAATAAAATTAATAATAGATAATGCATTATATTCAAGTAGATCCAGAAGAAATCTACTAAGTTTTAAAGATATTCGAAATAATGATTATCATATTGAAACTATAAATGAGAGAAATTGCGAATATCTTCATATCACATCTATTAAGAATAACCAGAAAATCATAATGGAAAAGATGCAAGCAATGTCCTCTGGACTATATGGTACTTATATAAGTACAATAGAATCAAATATGATTACTAACCAGAAGTTAGCTGATCCAAAGTTATTTACATTGTGGCATGAAAGATTGGGTCATCCAGGAAATATAATGATGAGAAGAATAATTGAAAGTGCAAATGAGTATCCCCTAAAGGACCTGAAGATTCTATTATCAAAAGATATGACATGCGAAGCATGCTCTCTAGGAAAACTAATTATTAGGCCATCTCCAAATAAAGTTGGACCTGAAGCTCCTTCATTTTTAGAAAGAATTCAAGAAGATATATGTGGACCTATTACACCTCCATGTGGACTATTTAGATATTTTATGGTGTTAATTGATGCATCAGTACGCTGGTCACATGTGAGTTTGTTAGCAACAAGAAATGTTGCATTTGCTAGACTATTAGCACAAATTATCCAATTGAGAGCTAATATTCTGGATTATCAAATCAAAAGAATCCAACTTGATAATGCAAGTGAGTTCACTTCTCAAACTTTTAATGATTATTGCATGTCTATTGAAATTACGGTAGAACATCCAGTGGCCCATGTTCATACACAAAACGGTCTGGGAGAATCGTTGATTAAAAAGTTGCAATTAATTACTAGACCATTACTTATGAGGTCTAGTCTACCGTCTTCTGCATGGGGACATGCCATATTACATGCTGCTGCACTCATTAGATTAAGACCAACTGCTGATCATAAGTATTCCCCGTTACAATTGGTCTCTGAAAGAGAACCAAATTTGTCACATCTAAAGGTATTTGGTTGTGCTGTATATGTTCCAATTTCTCCTCCACAACGCACAAAAATGGGACCTCAAAGAAGACTGGGAATTTATATTGGTTTTAACTCTCATTCTATTATTAAATATTTAGAACCATTAACATGAGATGTTTTTACAGCAAGATTTGCTAATTGTCATTTTAATGAATAAATATTCCCAAATTTAGGGGAAGAAAAACAAAAACTAGATAAACAAGTAACTTGGAATTCATCGTTACCTTATTTTGACCCCCGAAATGCTCAATGTGAACTCGAAGTTTAAAAGATCATAAATTTGCAAAGAATTGCAAATGAATTGCCTGATGCATTGACAGATACGAATAGAGTTACTAAATCACATATTCCAGCTATAAATGCACCTGCTCGAATTGACATTACAAAAATATCTAATGAATCTAATGTACGTAGAAAACGTGGAAGACCACTTGGTTCTAAGGATGTAAATCCACGTAAAAGAAAAGAGCAGAATAAAGCAGTTGGTTCAACCCCAGAAGAGGTTGATGATAAAACTTCTGAAGAAGTCAATAAAATCCCAGAAGAGATTAATCGTAAAACTCCTGAAGAAGTCGATAAAACCTTAGAAGAGGTTGATGAAATTCTAGAAGAAACTCAAGTACCAAATGATTATGAGATTTCTATAAATTATATAATAAATGGTACTATATTAAATAGAAATGAAACACATGTTAATGAAATTTTTGCATTCGCTATGGAAGAGTGTAGACATAGAAATGATTGGCATAAATGGAAAGATGTCATACAAGTAGAATTAAGTTCATTAGACAAGCGGCAAGTATTTGGACCTGTAGTCCAAACGCCCAAATGTGTTAACCCTGTAGGTTACAAATGGGTATTTGTCATAAAAATAAATGAGAAAAATGATATTGTGAGATATAAAGCAAGGCTAGTGGCACAAGGCTTTACACAAATACCTGGAGTTGATTATGAAGAAACGTATTCACCTGTAGTGGATGCGATAACTCTCATATTTCTAATAAGTCTCACAGTTGAAGAAAATTTAAAAATGCGACTTATGGATATTGTAACAGTCTATTTATATGGTTCACTTGACAGTGATATATACATGAAAATCCCTGAAGGATTGAAAATGCCTGAAACATATAAGTCAAAACCTAGAGAGATGTACTCTATAAAATTAAGAAGATATTTATATGGACTAAAACAATCTGGTCAAATGTGGTATAATCGACTGAGTGAGTACCTTCTAAAAAAAGGCTATAAAAATAATGTAATTAGTCCGTGTGTTTTCATTAAAAAATCAAATCTAGGTTTCACAATCATTGCAGTGTATGTTGATGATTTAAACATTATTGGATCTCCTGAAGAGATTGAGAATACTGCAAAATTGTTGAAGAATGACTTTAAGATGAAAGACTTTGGTGTAACAAAATTTTGTCTCGGCCTGCAGATCGAACATCTAAAGAATGGAATATCCATCAATCAAATTATGTTGAAAAAATATTAAAAAAGATTCAATATGGATAAAGCTCATCCTTTGAGCACACTAATGGTCGTACGATCGCTAAATGCAGAAAATGATCATTTTCGTCCGCAAGAAAATAATGAAAAAATGTTTGGTCCTGAAGTGCCATGCTTAAGCGCAATCGGAGCATTATTATATCTTGCAAATAATACAAGATCTGATATCTCATTTGCAATAAATGTGTTAGCGAGATATAGTTCCAAACCAACCAGAAGGAATTGGAATGAAATTAAACAAGTATTTCGGTATCTCTGCGGAACTAGAGATATGGGGTTATACTATCAAAAGGATACAAAATCCAATTTAATTGGATATGCAGATGCTGGATATTTGTCGGATCCACATAAAGCACGATCCCAATCGGGATATGTATTCACCTATTGTGGAGCTGCAGTTTCATGGCGATCAACAAAACAAACTCTTACGACAACATCATCAAATCATGCCGAGCTAATCGCCTTATATGAGGCGGGTCGAGAATGTGTTTGGTTACGATCAATGATTCAAAACATTTAGGAAGAATGCGGACTTGAAAACATCAAGATAAATCCTACTCCGCTATATGAAGATAATGCAGCATGCATTGCACAAATCAAAGAAGGATATATCAAAGGAGACCGGACTAAACATATTGCGCCAAAGTTCTTTTCGACACATGACTTATAAAAAGAAGGCATAATAGATGTTTGCCAAGTTCGATCAATCGACAATCTGGCAAACTTATTCACAAAATCTTTACCGACAAAAGTTTTTGAACAACTCACAAAGAAGATAGGTTTACATCGATTGAAGGATATTCAATGATATCAAAATGAGGGGAAGCGTTATACGCACTAACCTTTTTTTTCCTTAACCAAGTTTTTATCCTAATGAGTTTTTCTTGGTAAGGTTTTTAATGAGGCAGTACGTGATCCTGAAGTATCATGTTAATATCGATCCTGAAGTATCATATTAACAGCGTATAATGAACAATGAACATCCAAGGGTAAGTGTTATAAATAAAATAAGTTATGGATGGATGTTCATTTGCAACTCTTCCGTAATTACTTCAAAACTCCTCATAAAGATTTATGTTATTCTCTTCTCATTTATCAATACAATTAATTTACAATGACTTGTCATTTACATTTTCTACCTATAAATAGAGAATTGTAAGATTGTATTCTACACACAAAAAAAAACATATAAATAAACAGATAGTCATTGTTATACATTCTCAATATATTATTTAGTTTCTTTATCTTTATTTTACATCAATCTTTACCTTTTTTACATATTTTTTTATTCATTTATTGGAATTGGAAAAAGGGTGGTGTTATTGAATGATCTACAATTGTTAAAATCAATATAATTATCTATTAATTAAAAATTCAAAAGTTGACTTGCTATAATTTTAATAGCATGCTAAACATATTAAGTGACTTAAACTAAGAGATTGAAAGTCTAAATCAAAAGAGACGTAACACGAGCAGATCGATACGGTCCAGAGATTTTAATAGTCAAAACGTGTTTCGCAATCCACGCTTTTTCTACTAATTCTTTGTTTTGATGGCAACCCAAGTATGCAATTCCATCGTTTTCTTTCATGCATTTGTGCTTAATTTTAATATCTAATTTGCAATGAAGAACACCACACCAGTACTTCCGTTCATTTGATAGATGTCTTTGGATATGTATATATATATAGTTTGCCTTCTTATAAAATTATATTATAATTTGGTAATTTTGGTTAGTTGGTGATTATCAGCCAATAAAAATTAAATAAAATGGAAGTGAAGGTAATAAATGTGAAAGCAATATATTTGCAAATTATACCAAACCTCTTCAAGAAACTTTGACAGTGTCTTTATTTCAATTTAACAAAAGGATCTCATTTTTGCCTCCTTTTAATAGAACCCAAAAAACCACAGGCTAAAATTAAAAGAACTTCGGTCCGGGATATGTTTCGATCCTCCAGTCTGATAGCCAGGCAAGTTTGAAATAGAAATTGTGATGAAAGAAATTGGTAGAATTCTAGAAGATGGAAAAGAGGACTCGGATTGGACTTTTTATAGTCAGAATTTAATAGATGAAATATGAAATTAGCGTTTTTTCGATATAAAAATTGGCCAGATTCTCTTCATAATTTTTTTTTTCTTTCTGCTCTTCTTTTAGTTCATTAGTTTCATCTTCAACCGAATTTGATCTATTATTGTAATTTAGAAGTCTATTATAAATAATAAAAAAAAATCTATTTTATATTTTTGTCGAACAAGTATCAAATGAATAACGTAAAATAGTGCCATTTAGATTAATTGTGTTCATGTGTTAGTATCAGTGTTCTAAATAGCTGCGCTATAGCTTTTTCGGACCCTAAAAGCTATGGCGCTATGGGCGATATATAGCTAACTATCGGCGCTATAACTAGCTACTTAGTGCAATCGCTTATTTTTTTTAACCGTCCCGCTATACCGCTATAATCGCTATTTAAACCATTGGTTAGTATTATGTGCGGCAAGTGTGCTCATTCAAATAGTGCATATGTTGTTTGAATTGTATAGTTTGTATAGTTATCAATAGCGTAGCTACATACATCTAGGATAGGCAGCTGTCTGCTTTTAGATTTTTACAAACGATACCATATTCGTATGTAGTAGATTTGAATATGGATTTTGTCTATATCTGGATTTGAGTTTTGCCTACTTTAATTGAATCAAAGCTCTAAATTAGTTAAATTGGCCGAGTCAATGCAAATATAGTAAAGTTTTTCATCAATCTATTTCAAAACAATAAAAGGAGGGTGATTAAGAATGGTCTGATAGTGGAACCACAATAAACTTATTTCTTTTTTTCAAAGGAAATGGCTAAATATATTTTACAAATTAATATGGAAAAATTATTTTTTGAGGTTTAACTGTACAAAATGAGTTAAATTATAAAGAAAGAATATTATGAACTATACTTCAAAGTAAAATTTAATACTTTAACGCTTTAGATTAATTTTTTTTATATTTTTTTTTGAAAAAAAAATGAGTTTTGATATGATTCGACAGTTTTCTACCGAACAAATAACCGATTTAATTCCAACATAATCAGTACCCAACATTACCGGAACTACAGAAACATGCCTGATACTGTAATAAATCTCATTAGGACCTATTAAAATATCACCACCAGTGTAAACATATATCATAAGAGCGATTTTAGTCTGAATATACACAAAAACCTAAAATTGAAAATTAACTAAATTAATTACTAAACTACTGAAAAATAAACAAAAATTGAAAAAGAAAGACAAAAATAACTTACAGTTTAGAAGCTCTTGTCTGGGAGAGAGAATTGGTCAGTATGAGAAATGAATTTCTCTCTCTGGATGGCTATTATAGAAAATTATTACAGAGGCCGCATCCTCTTAGTGTGGCCCTAGGAGCCCCATTCGCTAGGTGCAGACCACAATCTGGGGCCGCATCCCCTAGGTACGGCCGTGGTAGGAATGGAATTTCCCAGATAAGATGGTTTTTTGGTTTAATTTTTTTGAAAAAATAGTATATTTAAATTTTTTGGCAATTCCTGTTTGAATTATATTTCATCTGGAAAATCAAAGCTATCAAAGAACAACGTTATTTCCGGGAATTCAAACATCGGTTACGTGTGTTTGAATTGTCAAAAGATAGTGTTATTTGAGTGAATATGTGAGAATAGTGCGAGAAGAGTACTAACCTGAATTTTGTGATAATTTTTTTTTTAATTTTTGTGATGTTTCTAGTATAAATATTATTTACATTGTATAATTTGAAATGTATAGCCAACTATCTCTTTTTTATTTACTGCTGAAAAAAAATAAGGTTCTTTTCTATATTTTGTTGTGATGTGTAAAAAATAATTGCAATTTTGTATTGTTATTTTGTTCTGTTGGAGTAAAAATGAGTTATGTGACTTGTAGTTTTTCTTTCAGTTGTTTATTTATTTATTTTTTTTTTTGTTATCTGATAACATACTCCCCGCTGTTATTGACTTATTGTTGAATTATTTTCATTTTCCGGTACCTAATGTGCATTGAAATATGCTTCACATTACAACCCTAATATCAATTCGATAGGAAGAGGAACTAATAAAGGAAAAGAATACCACTCGATCACCACTGACCGTAACTATGACTCTTTTTTTTTTTTTTTTTTTTGTAAACTTTGGTAGCAGCTACCAAATTACTATGACTGTTTTTTAGTAGAGGTCCTTTTGCCTCCTTTTAATTGCAAAAAAAAGCTTGGTTACAGTTTGATCGATACTGGTCCGAGCTCAAAACGATCAGTTTGTTAGCGGCTTGATTCATAATTAGCAAGTTTGAGCTAGATCTAGTTCGCTCGTTTGTGAATTGTATGAATTTGTGTAAATTTTTTGCTGTCTAACTTAGTTCAGCTCAGTTTAGTTCATTGGTAGTTAGTTTCGATTGTGAGCAATAGTTTTAACTCGGCCTCTTATATTTCCAATTTGCTTGGTTTTTATTACAAGCAGATTATAAACGAGTCATCCCGTTGCCATCTGTTAAAGGTCCAACCACTCAACCACTTAACTATTTAATATTTATAACATATTTTCTAACCTATGACATTCTACACTGATGACATTGTCTTTATGACTCGGATTGTTAATGGATCAAATTTTATATATATGATTTGTATTCAGATTTATTAAGAACTTGTAACATTTACACGTGAATTTATATTTAACAAAAAATTAAGGATCTAAATATAGATCAATATTAATTTACTATCGTGATTTAGACATTAAATTTTGTAAGTACAAGCTGAAAACAATTTTAATTAAACTAACATAAAAAACAAATTTTAATTCAGTTTGTTTCAACATACATCATATGTAGCTATATATAAATAAGCTTACAATTTATCTAACATATTGCATTTTATTAATTGGAACTTCAATGGATGATAGATTCCGATTTCACAAAATTGAAATCTGAATTCAACATCAACAACAATCAAGTCTTTAGTTTCAAACAAATTGGGGTAGGTTAGAAATAGAACTCAATCACAATCATATATCTATGAGTTTCATTTCATATGAGAGAATGGTTGTTTTTTCGACCATTAGTCTATCGTTAGCTCGCCACGTTTATCACGACCCTCCTCCTTTATCTTGGCTTGGAACAGGCTGTGCAAAAACTACACAAGCGGAGTTGAAATCTGAATTCAATAAATAATTTTTGTAAATCCCACATTTAAATTTAATAATTTTTTGAATGCAATTTTGAGATCACGTGTAAATTCATTTATGTGGATTCATACTCTGCTACAGTTTGTAACAGCAGAGTATGAATCCACATAAATGAATTTACACGTGAGAGAAAAAGGCTCACTAGAAATTTCTATATATGCTAAAAAAAATAGCAAAATCCTATTTATATAATGTATCTTTTATCATTCTTAGGTTCTCTTAATATAGAGATTTTTAGTTTCGTATTTGTATAGAATATGCTAAAATTTAATATTATATTCGACCAATTTAGTTCTCACTAAATTTATAAAGTATCTCCAGCCATAGAGACTCAGACATTAAATGAATAAGGAGTCAATATAGAACTTCAATTAGAAAATATGTACGGTACAAGTGAAGTATGTGCTAAAAATATATATAGATTCTTAATTTTGATAAAACGTCAGTATAATTGTGCTTAATTATCAAGCCAATCCAGCATGTCTACACGTGGGGTACCAGCCTAAACCGGAGCATGCATTTAATGCACACCACGTGCAAGAAAACTTTTATCCCCGAATCCTATCATATCAGGAACCAACTTCGCGAACATAATTACTCGTTAATTCCAAATCCCACCTATTGGGTAGATATATAACAGAGTAGTTTTAGCGTCATGCAGCGCATGGACTATAGAATCAAAACAGCACTGTATAATGTTTTTGCGCTGCACGAAGTGAAAACTACTCTGTTAAAATATTAACCCCTAAAGACTAAAAGTTAACAAAACAAACCTCTCGAATTTCACCGTTTTTAGTGTTTTGTCAATTGAAAAGTATAAACTATAAATTAATTCACACCTCGTGACCCCAATCGATTGACCCTGCTCGCTATCTGTCTCTCTCTCTCTCTCTCTCTTCCTCCCTCTAATTTTCAAAGAAACCCTCTGAAATGCGACCAAGAAAGAATCACATTCCCATTCATTCTTTCCTCTCTCTCTGTTCTGAAACCAAATCGCTCTAGCTTGCCTCTCACCCGAAGCTACCCCTAATAAAAAAATAAGTCCCAATTTTTTTAAAAGAAGCCCAAGAAATTAAGCTATCAAGTACCCAAGATCCGTTCTTGGGATAGAGTAACACATTCGATCACTCCACAAACTGAAATCGACGAAGAAAGAAGAAGGAGAAGCAACTAATCGAGCTCCATTGTCGCCGTTTTTGTTCTTCTTCGAATCTCCAGAGGGATAGAGAGAAATAGGAACGGAGTTACCGAAAATGTCGCAGATGAAGCCTGAGAAGCCGCTTCATCACCACCACTCGCGCCTCCTGACAAGGTGGCCCCACCACCCAAGCCCCTACTCCCCTTTCTCCAAGATCGTGTTCTGGTCTTTCTGTGCGCTCTCTCTCTTCCTTGCATTCTTCCTCCTCAGCCCCAATTCGCCTTCTCCCAACTCGCTATCGACCCGAGACCTGACCCAAAACCCATCTCTGCGCCGCTCTCTCCGCAACACTAACTGGGGCGGGCCCGCCTGGGAGAAGAAGGTTCGCTCCTCTTGCCGGGTCCGGAGATCACCTAACGGGTTAACTGTTCTGGTCACTGGTGCTGCGGGGTTTGTAGGCAGCCATCTCTCGGCCACATTGCGGAGACGTGGTGACGGTGTTCTGGGCCTTGATTCGTTCAATGACTACTATGACCCGTCTCTGAAGCGGGCCCGGCAAGCATTCCTAGAGAAAGCTGGAGTTTTTGTTGTAGAAGGAGACATAAATGATGCGGCATTGTTGAAGAAGCTGTTTGATGTGGTCCCATTCACACACGTGGCCCACTTGGCAGCACAAGCTGGTGTGAGGTATGCTTTGCAAAACCCAGGTTCATATGTCAGGTCCAATGTAGCTGGTCTGGTATCAATTCTTGAAGCCGCAAAATCTGCAAACCCACAACCCGCTGTTGTCTGGGCCTCCTCTTCCTCTGTGTATGGTCTCAATTCGCGGGTCCCATTTTCAGAATCTGACCGCACTGACAGACCAGCATCTCTCTATGCGGCTACAAAAAAAGCTGGTGAGGAAATAGCACATGTTTACAATCACATCTACGGCCTTTCCATCACGGGCTTGCGGTTTTTCACTGTCTATGGGCCATGGGGCCGACCCGATATGGCGTACTACTTCTTCACAAAGGATATATTGAAAGGAAAACCAATTACAGTATTTGAAGGGCATGGTGCACATACTGTTGCACGTGACTTCACTTACATAGATGATGTGGTGAGAGGTTGTGTTGCGGCTCTTGATACAGCTGGCAAGAGTACGGGGTCTGGTGGTAAGAAGCGGGGGCCCGCACCTTTGAGAGTTTACAACCTTGGTAATACCACACCTCTACCTGTTTCAGAGCTTGTTAACATTCTAGAGAAGCTCTTGAAGGTTAAGGCAATAAGGAAGTTGGTGAAGATGCCAAGAAATGGAGATGTCCCTTACACTCATGCAAACATTAGCCTTGCAGAGAGAGAATTAGGGTATAAGCCTGTAACGGATCTTCAGACTGGGTTGAAACGGTTTGTTAAGTGGTATTTGGATTTTTATTCACCTGGTAAGAAGGGGGTGGTGAAGCCACGTGGGGGTCTTGCAACTGAGTGAAAATATCAGGAGTTAGATTTTCTTTCAATTCTTCTATAATTTGCATTTCTAACATGCAAGTAAGGAATTTGTTCTTCATTTTCTTTTTCTTTTTCTTTTTCTTTCTATTATCTTGTTAGCTTTCATCACCTGGTACTGTAGTTTATGATTGGTTGGTAGGAGATTGGAGAGTTGTTTGAACTACGAAAGGGAAAATTGCTTCCTCAGATTCTACATTTTGTTATTTTTTCAGTAATTCTAGGAATTTGGTTGTTCAATGTATTAGCCTGGAGAGAGTTAGTGCTAATTTTGTTGGACCTTTAATCAATAACAGAATCATGACCATTGTTATATCTCGCTTCCTTTTAATTTTAGATTTGTAGTTGTTACAGGTTAATTTGAGGCTAGTTGAAATTTTGGTTTTGTATGCTAAAAGTGTGTGCTTGCTATGTGATAATTATATCCAACAGTTTGTAGATTTTTCTACAACAGTGCAAAAATCAGTTTTAATATTCTCTCTGTTATTTGCTGAGAATGTTTTATATTTGAATTTAGTTGCTCTTATGTGTTGTTCTGTTTGACATACATTGTACACAATGTACAATTTTTCTGATCATTTCAGCCTAATCAGAATTTCAATAGGTGGTAATACCAACTTGTACACTGGTATCGAGGTAGATGTTTGTAATCTAGGTTCCTAAATGTAGATGTTGATGCTCCAGCATAAGTGAGAATAGATAAAAACAAGAAAGAGGATAAAAAGAAACCATACCAGTATGTTCAGTACCATTTCTACACTGGTATACAATCTGTTCAGTAGTCAGTACCAGATTATTCATAATTTTCTGAACACCAAATACTGAAATCTTGTACCTTGGAACCATACTGGTTGCATCCTGGTCAAAGGCATCAGTGTTTCATACAGGAATTTATCATGTAAAGTTTTGGCTGAAACTTATTTGACAAATTAACAAGTGACTATATATCTGAGTAGTGGCTCTTGCTGAGATTTTCTGTAGTTTACTGGTATATTTTACTGTAGGATAAGTAATTATGAATGTTCGATTAAACCCAAAAAAAATAAAAAATTATGAATGTTAGATTACCATATCACAATACAGTATGCTGTCACTTTGCTGGCTTTAGGCTTTATTCAAATTTAGTTAAATTTAATTGTTTCTCTTGTCATTATCTTGAAGAATAAATTTATCAAAGAAAACACTTTTTTTTATTGAAGGCGATCAGATTACTTTCGTGTCTGCTTTATCAAAGAATGCGGCCATTTTTATTAATACCCAAAAAAAAAAAAAAATTTAAAATGCTCCTGCCATTTATTTTTTTTTCAAAACTGTTCCGACTGCCAAGTCCATGGGCGGCCCAATAAACCCACCAGACCATCTCATGCAGAGGCGGGCCAATCCACAAGCAGACCGCCCCTTGCAGAGGTGGTCATCTCTTTTTTTTTTTTTTTTCTAGAGATATTAATATTTTAATTTAAATAATTTTGTGAAAAAAAAAGTTTTATTGTTTAGATTGTACATCAAAAAATAAGACATTTGATATATTTATGAAGTTACGTCATAACTCTTTACTGCGATTTATACAGGATTCGCGCATGTGAATCAAATCTGCAACTCACATGCATTGCTTTAACTTTTGTCAAATCAACGTGTTACTTTCGTCAAATCGCCATTCAAAAAAATAAAAGAGCAAACCGAAACACCACACTCAAAGAATCCGTATCTTATGGGACCCGAGGTGCAATTTATATAGACGGTCCAAATTAATTCTCAGCCGAAATAAATTCAATGTCTTAAGAAAATATAAGAGTCTGTTTCAAGATGCGTGCCAAGTTAAAAAAACGGTTTAGATTTTATAATTGAACCTCAGGTATCTAGGATATGAATTCCACACTCAATAGCGCACTATAGTGGCACAATAGCGTTTTCAGACATCTGTCCATGCACAAGCATCCTAAACTGACCTCTGGTATGGTACCAAGTCCAAACTCAGCAGCCAAACACTAGGCAAAGACCACTGGTATAGTGCAATGCACTAAAAACATTAAATTTGACCTTTGCTGGTAAATCAGCAAGTATGGATTGATACGGGGACCAAACTGCAGAAGTGATTAAACCAGCATGTAGAGCATTCAAAAATACACAGAATTGACATCAATTTCAATTTATTTGGATTTTTCTACAGTGAGTTATGAATTTTCAAAGTTTAGCTTTCGAAAAAACTTTAAATATCCATAACTTTGGCTAGGAAAGTCGGATTTGCGCGTATGACCACTTTTCGGAAAGGGAGAACGAGATGGATTCAAATATCACCTGGGGATCACCCCCAGGTATCCAAAGCATCAGAATTTAAAAAAAAAACATCGTTTAGTGCCTCAAAAACTCTGTTTAAGTTTTCGTTCAACGGTAGACGTACAACGATCGGTATTTTGTTTAGTCAAAAGCCTAAGATTATTCAAGAATTATTCAAATAATTATTTTAAAATACATTTACTATTTATTGTGTTCGTTTGCCTATCTCCGAACAAATGGTATATGTTGACAATAATCAAATAATCCAATTATTCTCTAAAAAAAAAAAAAGTTGACATCATTGATGCAATCTAACTATATTTCCTTGTGTATATTTGAATAAAATAAATTATTAAGAATCAAGACCAAGTCCTTAATTAGTGTTATCTTTAGACTTGTGATATCCAATTGACAAATCAAATCAAAGTTATAAAGAGTTACGATATCTCACTCATAAATATATAAAATGTCTTCTTTTTTGATATACAAGAAAAAATTTTCTTCACAAAATTATTTAAATCAAAATATAGATCTCTCTAAAAAAAAAGAGAGGTCTGCCCGACCCCCAGGCGGTCTGGTCCCTAGTGGACCGCCCCTGGCCCAGGCGGTCTGCTAGAGGATCTAGGCCGCTTGTCGGCCTGGCGATCGGGGTAGTTTAAAAAAAAAAGATATAGGGGCATTTTTAAAATTAAGTTTTTTTTAAAGGTATTAATAAAAATGGTCGCAAAGAATGCATTGTCACCTTTTTTTAAAGGTCTCCAAGCACATTTTAATATAGATTAAACATCTAACGGTTTGGATTAACTATTTGGACTTCGAAACTAGAGATATGAGCGCAAATTAAAACAACCCGTTTAATTCGCGAAGTAGCGTAGCCTTACTCTATCTATCTATATATATAGGAATATGCTAGCATGCTACGCGTAGCATACCTCCCCTCCGTGCAACAGCTCAATATTTGACTTTGCAAAATCCTAACGGTTGATCTGAACCGTTCATCTTGTTCTCCGTATTAATGTGTTAGGAGACCAAAAATCACTTTTTTCACCAAATCTGGACCATAAAAAAACAACGATTTTCAATAAATCTAAAAAAATAAAATGTAAAAAAATGTAAAATTTGGTCTCCAAACACATATTAATATGGAGAACAAGATGAACGATTCAGATCGACAGTTATGATTTTGAAAAGTCGAATATTGAGCCGTTGCACGGAGGGGAGCTATGCTACGCGTAGCATGCTAGCAGGTTCCTATATATATTAAATGTCGAATCCAAACAGTTTAGATTTCAACAGTTTGAATTCGGCATTTGACATCGATCTGATATACTTTTGGAGTTGTGCTCACCAAACTCTCTTGGTGAGCACATCACACCCTAGCTTTACTATATATATCTCAGTATGCCATGATCTACTTCATCGCATATTACTGGTCTGGTGAAGCTAATAATTGTCATTTTGAAATAAAAAGTGTTACTGGAACACATTCAGCAATGGTACCGAGGCACGTTTCCATGTCCCCACAAAAAGTTGAAATTCGAAGATTCTGTCAGGGGAAGAAAAAAGATTGAGCAAAATGCCAGCAGATTATTCTACAAACAAGGCATAAAAACCAAAATTCACTTGATTATGTTAGCTAATTGCAAATTAGCAGCATCCAAGGTGATCAATCTGTTTTGTAGTAAAAGAAATGGAAAATCAAGTTCATAATGACACGTTTATTAAATTTTATATAAAATGGGTGTGCGCTCAGGGACGGATCTAGAATTTCCGTCAGGGTAAGGTACTAATCGAATTTAAATAGCTAATTGGATTGAAATCCATTAACTTATCGGGTGCAATAGTATATTTGTATGACCCACTTTTATATACAATAAAATCATACAAAAAAATAAAAATAAATTGTAAAATTAATAGAGTTAAATTGTAAATTATAATATTACACAACAAATAATATTACAGACGTGATAAACTAAAATAACAATTAAGAAACAAAAAATGCAAAAAAGATTAAATTCTTGTAGCTTGAATGAGTATAGTTATTTATAATGCAATGACTATAAACAGTTTCGTACTCCTAGTAGCTGCTACCTGGCTCTCAAAAAAAAAAAGAGACTATAAACAGTTTCTTGTTCCTATCAACAAAATCTCTTTTTCTTCTTTGATTTTTCGGAACTGGTACAAAAATTGATGCTTTTTTTTTTGTTAATGTTTTTTACCTTAGTGACTGGGACATTTTGGAGAAAACTTATGCCATGTATCTTTTGGAAACATAAAGAAAATTTCCACTCTAATTTAGATGGCACATATGGAAACATAAAGCAAATTTAGTAATGTTTGGACTGAAACGCTAAAAAGTAAATGTCATATGTAATAAATGAATGGTTTCACTGTCAGAACTGTCTTCTTCAATTTCTCCTTCTCTATACAATTTCTATTCTCCAATCAATTTTGTTCAAATCTCAAATTTCTTTTAAATTAGATTTTTTTCTTCTCAGAATACTAACTGGACAAAAGCAAACGAAAAGATAGATATGAGACAGGATAGGCACAAGAAGTAATTAGTACTAATTCTAAATAAAAATTCAAATTTAGGAGTAGGCAAGTGCTTGCCTACGCCTGAGCCTTCATAGATCCGCCCCTACTCACGTGCGCAAATGAGGTGGTATTAAAACAATAGCTAGCAATGGATGAATTCTCTCCCGAGTACACTGATTTTTACTAGGAGAAGACATTATTCAGTGAACGTACAGCGATCAACAACTGTAGCCGTTATATTAATAACGCAAGAGAAAATGGAAATGAAATTGGGAAAGATGATATAGGAGTGAAATGGAACAAGAAACAATC
Source organism: Carex rostrata (assembly GCA_964058875.1). Classification (NCBI taxonomy): domain Eukaryota; kingdom Viridiplantae; phylum Streptophyta; class Magnoliopsida; order Poales; family Cyperaceae; genus Carex; species Carex rostrata. The sequence goes on along the minus strand of CAXKVT010000016.1, from coordinate 1,924,112 downwards.
AACAACGATAAATATTATACAGGATTAAGTAACACACGATTAATAATTTTCATTCAACTTGACTGCAGCAGTCAAGCTTTCAAAAAAAAAAAGAGATTAATATTTTTCATTAACAGCTTCAAAACAAGCATCTATATTTTGTTAACCTACCTTATGGCCGGACATCAAATTGTTTGTCTAATATAGGAAAACAAGTTTCAGCTCAAAACCAAACTACTTGTCCGTTTTATCATTGTACCAAGATTTAGAACAAAAATAAGGCAAAATGCAGAGAATTATACGGAAACTCAATTTATCCCAAAATTTCAGCTTAAAAGCACCAGATAAATTACCAACTACAAATAGTGCATCATATCACAATATCTAATTCCACAAGGAGACTCTCACAGTACAGTGACCTCAGAGAAAAAAAAAAACTAGAACCAAGTCTAAACAAAAATCAAACATTCCATTTTCAAATAAAAAAAGGTTTCGAGTCCTTCAAACATCAGCAATAGTGACCTCCACTTCAACACCAGGTTCGATATTAATGGAGGTGATTTGCTTTACCACATCAGGAGAGCTGATCAGATCAATCACCCTCTTGTGAATACGGAACTCAAACCTGTCCCAGGTGTTTGTTCCTGAATATTTGTTTCAGAAAAGTTCAAAATCAGTATCAAAACATTCTTCCAAAGATTGAATGCATAAACAAAGTATTTGAGAGTTCATTTCCAAAGGCACAAACCCCACTCATATAGAGAAGATCTGGAGAAGGGAAAACAATTTCAATGACCCAAAATTTTCCTACCGGGATACATAATATGTTTGGTTTATTGAAATGAATGACAGATGCTCTAGTTATATCAGTGTTTGTTTTCAGCAACAATTAATTGAGGTGATTAGAAGTTATCAACTAGCAGATGTGCTTTGCAAGAATCTCATTGCATTGCCACATTGACATAGAGCCCATATAATAAAAACAAACAATCTAAGTGTCCACACAAGCTGATCAAACAAAACATGTGATCACAACTATTGAGAACGTATCAGTGCCCCAACAGCTTGAAAAGCCAGGATTCTCATAGAAATTATAGTATAAAACATATATAGTCAATGCTTTTAGATGTTCTGTCAGGAAAATGGCATTTAAAACATTTAAAAAGGACTGATACCCAGATAGAAAAATATATTACTGCCAGCATTAGCAACAATTCCTAATCTACTCAGACTAAGAAGAAAATTTGCTGATTCATAAGATCCTGAATTAAATAGCATACAAGTACCAGGTTGAATTTGTAAATAAAATCAACAACTTAGTAAATATTTTAAAAAATGCATACACGTGAAAAAAAAAAAAAATCATCATCCCAGAAATTACACAGGTCTATTTGTATGAGATAAAGAACAGTTTAAGACATGAAACAGTCAGTTCTTACAAGGGGCATGCTATTTTAAGACTTTTTGGCATAGATCAATCAGATGCTGAGTTTATAATGGAATCAGGGAATCACCCTTTTGGTACTACAACCTTTGGCATTCCACCAGAAACCATAAATTAGAAGAGATGCAGATTGGATTCTATTCTCGACTAAGCTAAGAAATTTCAACAATCGCCATTCCGAAGTATCGGAAACATGAACAAAAAAGATGAAATAAGGAGTACCTTCGCCACAGGGTGATTTCCTAGTGGTGATGTGCAACACCTTGGTTGGGATGCGCACAGGTCCTTTGATCCGGAGCTGCTTATCCTTAGCACCCTTTACGAGATCAGCACACACTGCACCCGGGACAAACATGATCGCAACCAATCAGACAGGAAATATAAGAAATTAGCATTATGATTTGGTAAATGAAGCACCTTTCTCGAGGTTTTTAACATCCCGAGAGGAGAGGGTGATGCGGATCCGGTTGAGCTGATCGCGAGACTCCTCAACGCCGAGCTTAGTCGGTTTCATTGCTCCGTAACCAACTGCTGCTGCTGCCATTGTTGCTTTTGTCTCGAGCTCTCGACTTCTGTCTCTTTCTCTCTCAGCGGAGGACTTAAAATGGCGCGCGGCGGCTTAGGGTTTCGTTAGGGTTTGTACGCGCTGCTTTGAAGACTTGATTTATAGGGTTCGTCGGAATATAAGGAACATAATGGGCTTTTATGGGCCTAGAGTATACCAGATATCAGAATTAAGCCGGACTAAAACAAGGTTCAATGGGCCCATACAGATTTAAAATAGGCATCTGGATTTAGTGAAACAGCTGTTAAAACTTATCGCGGTGACCGTTAACTTCGTTTGTAAACGATTCAAGATTATATCTGATCTAAAATAGATACCTCTAACTCTAAGTATGGTCGCATTGAAACTAAATTTTTGTTTTTAAAGAAAAATAATAAATAATATGCCAATGCCCCTGACAAAAAAAGGAATTCAGATCCAGTGCAATACCAGACCGTGTAGAATGAGATCTGTCCATTTAAATCTTGTGAGAAAACCGGCATTTGATTCTGAGCCTAGAAAAAATCATGCTGCGGCCATTTTTATTAATATCCCTAAAGAAAATGAAAATTTTAAAAATGTCCCTGTGTGCAACTTTTTTTTTTTAATTTCTGCCCTGACTTTCTGGGCTTCGGGCGGCCCAAAAACCCTGTGAGGTGCCATCCCCTGGGGCGCCCCATAAGGCCAGTGAGGCGCCACCCCCCCGGGAGCCCATGATTTTTTTTTTAATTTTTATTTAGAGAGATCTTAGTATTTTGATTTGAATAATTTTGTGAAAAAAAAGTTTTCTTATTTAGAGTGTATGCCAAAAAATAAAATATTTGATATATTTACGAAGTGATGTCGTAAATTTTTATAACTTTGATTTTTTTTATTTTTATTTTTTTGGTGAACTTTGATTTTATTTGTCAGTTGGATATCACAAGTCTAAATATAACACTAATTAAGGACTTGGCCTTTATTATGGTTTTTATAATATATGTATAATATATACATATACACATATACGCATATACACATATACATATACACATATCACAAGTCCTGACTGCCTGGGCCACGGGCGGTCCACTAGGGATGCCTATTTATTCGTTTTTCCTCTCTCTCTTCTCACTCCAACATCAGTCTACCTCCCACCTCAAAGGCAGAGAGAAGGGAGAAAGAGCTGAAGGCGATTTCGGGCGATTTTTCTGGGCGACTACAGCTACAGGTAATTTAAATATTTCTTTTAATTCTTTTTTAAATATTTCTTTTAAATATTTATTTTTTTTAAATTAAATATTTTCTAATTAGCCGTTGATTACTGTACAGTTAGTCTTTAATTACGCACATAATTAGCTTTCCTAACCAATTGCTGTCATTTGAAACCCTAGTTATAATGGCTCCCAAAGTTGGAAAAAATAGAGAAAGAACTAAAACCGAACGCGAAGCAAAAAGAGCACTTATTAATAATTTTTGGACGGCTGAAGCCTACGCGATGAGGAATGTGGAAAGAATGTTTTCACCCAAAAATAATGAAGAATTTCTTAGCACTCTTGATCCATCAATTAGAAAAATACTGATGGAAGGCTGGGTGGACAGGGTCCCTCCATATGGATGGGGACAGTGCTGCTTATGTGAGCTGAAGGGAGATATGGTGGATATGTTCTTCTGTTATAAATGTGGCAAAGCTGTTCATCCCAATTGCATGGACCCGTATGCAGATCCGTTGAATGACGCTCGTCTCACTACGTGGGAGTGTCCTGCGTGCGTCCGTCGGGCTGAGGAAAAGAAGGGAGCAAGCTCCTCAGCTCATAAGGCTTAGAACCCAATTGTATGCTGTTGTAGTATTTTATGTTTTAGACACTTATTTTATGGACTCGACGGTACTGTATTATTTAGTAATGTATCTGGATTTTATGAATTTTTTGTTGTAGAATTTATGTTGAACATGGGCTGCGTTATTGTTGAATATGCTAGAAATAAGTATAGTTCTAAACATAGTTCAACAATACAAAGTTCAACAATACAATCAAAAGCGCAATTAAAGTTCATTACTTAGTTCAAACCAAACAAATAAGTTCAGACAAGCAAAATAGCAAGTTTATCTGCCCGTGCCACGACGTCTCAATAAACCTAACAAACGACTGGTTGTACTGGTACGAGCTGCAGGTGCGGCATTACTTGTAGAGACTTGGCAACTAGATGATTGGCTCGGAGGAGGGGGGTTGTGTTCTACCAGTTGCTTCAGTAACAACTCTAGCATTTTCTCTTTCGTTGTGCGCGTTTATGACATCTGAAAATAAGAATACAATTAAGTTAGTAATATAATAAAATCATAAATGAATTTCGTACAATGCTACATACCTGCCGTGCGCCTGTCAGAAACAGAACGGCGACCCCGATTTCCCGACGGTCGCCTACCACCCATCTCGTCCATGGTCATTACAGTAAGTGTACAGTAATTGCAACAATTACAGTAAATTGCTACAGTAAATGTACAGTACGTGCAACAGTCACAGTAAATTAGCTACAGTAAATTTGCAACAGTAATGACTAATTATTATAATTAAAAAGTAATGACTAATTATTATAATTAAAAAGTAATGACTAATTATTATAATTAAAAAAATACCTATTCATAGCTCCTTGCCTCGAGAGAAGTTCTCAAATCGGGAATTGACAGAGGCAGAAAACAAATGGCTTAAATCAGATCACATATGGGGCGCCTGGGGGGGTGGCGCCTCACAGGCCTAATGGGGCGCCCCAGGAGCTGGCGCCTCACTAGAGGCATGGGCCGCCCGTGAGGGGGGCGCCTCACATGGTGTTTGGACCGCCCGAAGCCCAGGCGGTCAAAGCAAAAATAAAAAAAAAATAGTAGACAGGAGCATTTGTAAAATTTCTATTTTCTTTAAAAATATTAATAAAAATGGCCGCATCCTTTTAACTCAGAAAAGGTCGTATTGTTCGTACGCTTGATGTGCAATAATCATTTCAAAGAAAGATAATCCAGAAAGTTCATTATTGCACCAATCTTATTTATAGTCTTCAAATTAATCTCTCCCAAATTCCCCAATCCCCAATCAAATGGAAGTCAACGCTCTCTCGCTGCTGCTGCTACTCGCCATCTCTCTGCTCTCCCTCTTTCTCTTATCTCAAAATAAGAGAAGAAAGAGAGCTCTCTATCCTCTTCCCCCAGGTCCAAAACCATATCCCCTGGTAGGGAACCTCCTACAACTGGGTCCCACAAGCCAGCCTCACATAACCTTCACCACTCTCTCCAAAACCTATGGACCCATATTCTCCCTCCAACTAGGCCAAGTCACAACCATTGTCGTCTCCTCTCATGAATATGCAAAGAAGATTTTTCAAAATCACGACCTCGCATTAGCTGGCCGGCACGAGCCTGATGTGCTACGGGTACAAGGCCACCATGAGCGGTCCATAGCATGGCTTCCACCGGGTCCACGATGGCGGTCCCTGCGCCGGCTTTGTACAACTGAGTTATTCACTACTCAAAGGCTTGATTCTCATTTGTTACTTAGGAGGCAAAAGGTGCATGAGTTATTGGAGTTTGTCTCTAAATGCGCTCAAGAGGTACTTGAATAATTGAACCCCACATTTTTAAATTCAAGGTTTGAATTTCCCAACTGTTTTAAACTTTTAAGTGAAGAAATATGTCAAGAGTGGACCATTTTTGCTTTTCTTTTGAGAGTTGAATCCTCATTGGGCCTCATTTATTTTGATCCACTATTCCTGGAAGCATCAATATTCTGTTATCTAAAAAAAATGGCTGCAAGCCTGCAACCCATCTGTGTCATAGGAACAGAAGTTCTTACATCGGTACCAAATTGTTACCTGGTACCAAGTATCTAGATAGCACTAAATTAAGATCACTCACCTACATCAGAATTTGTTTTTGTGAGAGGATTTAATATTGGATCTTAATCTAATTTTGACTTGTTTCTAAAGGGGACTCCAGTGGAGATCGGGCAGGCAGCATTTACTACCACGCTAAACTTATTATCAAGCACAATATTCTCGACTGATATTGCCGGTTTTGACTCGGATTCATCACAAGAGTTCAAGAAGGGAGTTGAAAGTATCATGGAGTTTGCAACATGCCCAAATGTGTCTGATTTCTTCCCGGTGCTTACCCCGCTAGATCTGCAGGGTGTACGGCGAAAAATGGACAGTCTTGTCATTTTTTTACATAAAGTTTTTGATGAGCAGATCGACCGTCGGACTAAGAGCAGGGAAGAGGGCTCTATCCATCACAATGATTTCTTGGATGTATTGCTTGATAGTCAACTTGGGGAAGGGGGTCCAGATAATCGAGAGCATCACAAGTCCATATTTTCAGTAACAATTCGTTCACTTGTTCATATTTTATGAACATTTTTTTTTCAGCAAATTAATAGTTATTTATTTAGGTAAGCACGAACAATAGTGAATCTGTTTTTACTTAATATTAAAGGATGCATTCAAAACCTTTATTTGATTATTCTGGCACCAGGACTTATTTGCAGCTGGAACTGATACAAGCTCCAGCACTGTCGAGTGGGCCATGGCCGAGTTGTTGCAAAATCCTGTAACACTGGCAAAGGTACGCAATGAGCTGGCATCGGTCATCGGCCCAGAGAGAGAAATGGAGGAATCCCATATTGGCCAACTCCCCTATCTCCAAGCAGTCATTAAAGAAACTCTACGACTGCACCCTCCAGTGCCATTTCTTCTTCCACGACGTGCTCAGGAAACCGTCGAATTAGGGGGTTATTTGATCCCTGAGGGTGCTAAGGTAGAGATGATTAGTTAAAAAGACAATAAAATTTCATTGTTGACACAGGATTTTTTTTTTTTTCATTGTTGGTCAATTATACATTTGTTTTCTATTATTAGATTAATTTAGCATTTACATTAATTTACTCTAAAAATCATTGTTACATGTATAATAAGGAGTTCTGCAAATTATTCTTCCAAGTCAATATCGACGCTCTTTACTTAATAGACTACAATAACATGTTAGGTGCTAGTTGGCCACTTGAGTTGATATAGTTCTGAAACAATGATACAATGATACACTTCTTCATCACATGCAGCTGCTAGTCAACATATGGGCGATTGGTCGGGACGAAACGACATGGCCAGATCCACTCAAATTCTCTCCAGAGAGGTTCTTGGAGAAGGAGATCGATTTCAGGGGTCGCGATTTTGAGTTGATACCATTTGGTGCTGGCCGGCGAATTTGCCCTGGTTTGCCACTCGCGTACCGAATGGTACACCTGGTATTGGGATCCTTGTTGCATCGGTTTCAGTGGAAGCTGCCAGAAGAGGTGGAGAATTGTGGGGTCGATATGTCAGAAAAGTTTGGAGTAACATTAGCCATGGCCCAGCATCTGAAGGCCATTGCCGTACCAGTCCTAGGTAACTGTTCACATGAAAGACTGGTACAGAACTGAGGATTTTTTTTTTCTTTAGTTCAGCGATGACCGAAATTTCAAGGGGTTTTATTACTATTAATTATTAGTATGTTGTACGTTGGATTGTTGGGCTGGCCTAATAAATGAATAGCAACAAAATTTAAAACCATGTTGATGTTCCTAACTTTCCTAAACTAAATAGGTTAGATATTTGTTTTTGTCGATGACCACAAGTATCAATTCAGATCATTATTATTTGTTGACTATACGGGAATCAGTGTTTTGCAAGTATCATTTGCTGAATATATGTATCATTATTACTTTGTTTTAACATGACATTTGTACGTTACTGTAATGATGATATAGTATTGACATAATGTTGCACCGCTACCAGTAATTAGAAAAAGAAAAATCGATCTACCGCAATCCGACATATAATAACTTAATTGAACCGATACAACATATAATAACTTGATTAACTTATCATCCCCAAAATTGCATAAGCTTATATTTTAGTACATAGTACCATAATGGGTCGAAGAGGGCCTATCTTGAATTTTGTATTTTTAAGTAATAATACCAAAATTAAGCTCGGCCTAGATCCGGCCATCTGAGCTCATTACGATATAATTTCCAGTGTTGCAAAATGCGGTATGCGGAAGGGCACCGCATATGCGGATTTTTATGCGGACTAATATATGCGGATTTTAAAATAAGAATTCATATATAATTTGTATCCTTATATGCATAATCTCACAACAAAAATAAAAATACAAACATAAATGTGAAATAGTGAATAGCTGTAGTCAACATATCAGTTATCACAGGCCACAACTCACAAGTCAGTTATCACACAACTTAGTTATCACAGCATAATACATAAATTTCATAGCATACAAACATAATGCGGTTCTATGCGGCCGAATATGCGGCCGCATATGCGGAACCGCATAGAACCGCATATGTGGCCGCATATGCGCCGCATAGAACCGCATTTTGCAACACTGATAATTTCTCATTTGATCGTACACTTCGAACTGGTATTTGCAATTAAGATAAAATAATTGTGCTCTAAGTTGATCATTTTTTGTTGATTTTAGTGGTTTGATAACCATGAAGACCAAACCGAGTTAGTTAGATTTAATAGCTGACTAACAGTCTTGTAAAAAAAATTATTGGTTAACAGAGTGAGTTAGAGTTTGTTAGATACTCTATTGTAGCATATTACAGGCACTGTCAGATGTAATCGAAATAGAATGAAATGAAATAAAGATTCTAGTTTTCTTATTTATTTTTTAAAATTTGTATCTAGATGCTACTTTCAATTTTTTTTTTTTTGAAGTTAGTGACTTTAAAGGCCAACTAACAATTTCATTGATAAAAAAAAAAAACTTACAACGAATCAAATGACTCTCCAATACAAAATATAATCTTTTCTTCTCACAAAATTATCTAAATTACTCAAAATAGTTCTAATCTTCTAATCTCACTTATATACACTCATAATTACTCTATTACCTTAAACTAGACATTTGCTAACGGGTAACCCGTGACCCGTTCCGGGTTACCCGTTACGGGTAACGGGTAGGACGGGTAAATGGGTAGGTCGGGTACGGGTAAAACCCGTAACGGGTAGACGGGTAATTTTCCCAAAATCTATATCCGGTCCGTTTATTACCCGTACCCGTTGCGGGTTGACGGGTACGGGTCCGGTCCGCCCGTTTTTTTTTTTTTTTTTTTCTGTTTTTTCCTTCTTCTTTTTTCTGTTTTTCTTTCCGTTTTTTTTTCTGTTTTTTTTTCTGTTTTTCTTTCTGTTTTTTTTCAGTTTTTTTTTTCAGTTTTTTTTTTCAGTTTTGTATTTCCGTTTTTTTATTTTTTCTGTCTTTGTTTCTGTTTTTTTTTTCTGTTTTTTTAATATTTTTTTTCTGTTTTTTTTACAGTGTCGTATAAATATTATTACGTGTTTATAATTCGATTTTTATAATATGAATAGTTCGATATCAAATAGAGTATATATATACATGAAATTATCAAGTCGCGTCTTTATAATTTATAAATGAATAAAATTTGTACCTTATATATAAAAATTATTCGTACGAAAATTTGTATATTTATACGGCTAAGTACAAATCTATTTATTTATTTCTTTAAGCAAGTCATTTTATTTTATTTTCAAATTCTCATTATAATTAAAACAATAAATTATAAATAATAATATCTTAAATTAATTTATTACATTAAAAATAATTATGAATAATTTGAAAACAATAGATTAAAAAATAAAAGTTACCCTCCTCCTTTATTCCGGGCTTGGGACCGGCTATGTAAAATAACATAGGCGGAGTTCTAACTTTTTTTTTTGTTAGTAATTGTTCTTTAAAATGAATAATTTAAAAACTAATTGAAATGTTTAGAAATTATAATTTTTAAAATAACCATAAATATTAAAAGAGGTTAGAAAATTATACCGACACTACCTATCTAGTAGTTTGGATTCATATACCATTGTTCGTTTTCTTCCGCACCGTCTGAATCTGAATTAGGTTGAGGCTGCGGCTCGCTAACGCTTTCTTCAGTATCAGCTGCAGAAGATGATTCTTGAGCTTGATGTTGGTTGCGCTCGTCAGCATCAATCCAATCTTTCAAGCACACAAGTCTTTCAAAAACATGTGGACCCAATTTACTGCGTTTGTCGGAGAGGATCCTGTTCGCCGAACTAAAACAACTTTCTGAAGGGACGGTTGACACGGGTACGGCAAAGACGTCGCGGGCCATCATCGCCAGTGTTGGATAAGACCTTTGATTCCTCTTCCACCACGTCATGATGTCAACGTTTTCATTTTCGTTGCGCATATCCAAATAGCTCACTAACTCGTTTGTGGATGCGTGCGGTTCGCTATCTGATTGAAAATCTGCTAACAATCCACTACTGCTAGTGCTCCTGAAAGTGGAACTATTAAAAAATAAAAAAAAATTAGTGGACAAATAATGTAGATATTATAAATAATAAAGATTAAAAGCATAATGTATATTTATTCATACCTAGGACCAGCCCGGGACGAAGAGGGGTTCTGGTTGCCACTAATTCTTGAGTTGTATATGTTAAACATCTCAGCGAACTTTGCATCCACGTATGCCTCGACCCCGGTTGCGACTAAATGTAGATTATCTTTGTACGCTTCAACCATTTTGATTGTGTAATATTTCTTGTATGCCGGGTTGAGGCAGCTTGCAATAATGGCCAAGAGGGGTACATCTTCCCAATATTTTAGAAATTTTAGTTTCATGGCCTCTACAATCGGTGTGAGAGATTTATCGTGGGTTTCTGCTTGTTCCAAAATACGATAAACCTTGGAAATTTGATAGATTTGCCCCCAACAACTCAAATGCCGTCGGTGAATACGAGCAGGATAGTTTGACGGTTGCTTCAAAAAAGGTTCCTAGGAATGTTGAAAGCCTTTCTAGTTGGTCCCATTCCCCGACAGTGAATTCCAATTGCATTCCCTGAGGGGTGGATCCCCTCAAAAACTCCCCTATGACAGCTTTGTAAGGAAGGCATCGGTTCAACATCCTATAGGTTGAGTTCCAACGGGTATCTATATCCCAAGGTACTCTCAACTTGCTTATTCGATAGGTTACGCACAACTTCGCAAACTCTTGTCTTCTTTCATGGTTTGAATCAATGTGGTTGAGGGCATCCTTAAATTTAACTATCAATAATTTTATGGCTTCTGTTTTAAGTCCCGACTTCACGACGAGGTTAAGTACATGACAAGCACAGAAAAAAATAAAATTAAAAAAATCTGGAAAAAAACAGAAAAAAAAATAATTTCAAAAAACAAAGATAAAATCTAACCTATTCAAAAATAAATCTAACATATTCGAAAATAAATACAATTACTTATCATATTCAAAAAATAAATCTTGATAATAAATCTATCATATTCGAAATAAATATAACTTATTCAAAATAAATTTATCATTTTCAAAAATAAATCTAACATATTCAAAATATTTCACATATTCACAAAAATTAATCTAACATATTTTTTTAACCTATTAAAAATAAATCCGAATTTCAAAAATAAAATCTAACATATTCAAAATAAATCTAATTATTTCACAAGTTCACATAATCACATCTAACAAATCTAACATAAATTAAATAAATCTAACATTCAATAAATCTAACAAATCTAACATAAATTAAATAAAAAATCTAACATATTCAACAAATAAATCTAACCTAGTTATATAATGAATTTCAAATACAACTTTATTTAAAAAAAACAGAAAAAAATAAAATTAAAAAAATCGGGAAAAAACAGAAAAAATAGGAAAAACAGAAGAAAAAAAAGAATTTGAAAAAACAAAGATAAAATCTAACCTATTGAAAAATAAATCTAACATATTCAACAAATAAATCTAACCTAGTTATATAATGAATTTCAAATACAACTTTATTTAAAAAAAACAGAAAAAATAAAATTAAAAAAATCGGGAAAAAACAGAAAAAATAGGAAAAACAGAAAAAAAAAAAGAATTTGAAAAAACAAAGATAAAATCTAACCTATTGAAAAATAAATCTAACATATTAAAAAATAAATACAATTACTTAACATATTCAACAAATAAATCTAACCTAGTTATATAATGAATTTCAAATATAACTTTATTTAAAAAAAACAGAAAAAAATAAAATTAAAAAAATCGGGAAAAAACAGAAAAAATAGGAAAAACAGAAAAAAAAAAAGAATTTGAAAAAACAAAGATAAAATCTAACCTATTGAAAAATAAATCTAACATATTAAAAAATAAATACAATTACTTAACATATTCAACAAATAAATCTAACCTAGTTATATAATGAATTTCAAATACAACTTTATTTAAAAAAAAACAGAAAAAAATAAAATTAAAAAAATCGGGAAAAAACAGAAAAAATAGGAAAAACAGAAAAAAAAGAATTTGAAAAAACAAAGATAAAATCTAACCTATTGAAAAATAAATCTAACATATTAAAAAATAAATACAATTACTTAACATATTCAACAAATAAATCTAACCTAATTATATAATGAATTTCAAATACAACTTTATTTAAAAAAAACAGAAAAAAATAAAATTAAAAAAATCTGGAAAAAACAGAAAAAATAGGAAAAACAGAAAAAAAAAGAATTTGAAAAAACAAAGATAAAATCTAACCTATTGAAAAATAAATCTAACATATTCAAAAATAAATACAATTACTTAACATATTCAACAAATAAATCTAACCTAATTATATAATGAATTTCAAATACAACTTTATTTAAAAAAAACAGAAAAAAATAAAATTAAAAAAATCTGGAAAAAAACAGAAAAAATAGGAAAAACAGAAAAAAAAATAATTTCAAAAAACAAAGATAAAATCTAACCTATTCAAAAATAAATCTAACATATTCGAAAATAAATACAATTACTTATCATATTCAAAAAATAAATCTTGATAATAAATCTATCATATTCGAAATAAATATAACTTATTCAAAATAAATTTATCATTTTCAAAAATAAATCTAACATATTCAAAATATTTCACATATTCACAAAAATTAATCTAACATATTTTTTTAACCTATTAAAAATAAATCCGAATTTCAAAAATAAAATCTAACATATTCAAAATAAATCTAATTATTTCACAAGTTCACATAATCACATCTAACAAATCTAACATAAATTAAATAAATCTAACATTCAATAAATCTAACAAATCTAACATAAATTAAATAAATCTAACAAATCTATCATAAACTAAATCTAACATTCAATTTAAATTATACATTTATCTACAACAATAAATCTAATATCAAATTTTAAATTACTCTACAAAAATAAATTAATCTAACATAAAATAAATCTAACCTTTAAATTTCGCGGAAAAATCTTGCGGGAGGTGCCGAACTTTGTAATTTTGATACCTTCGTAATTCCGTAACGGGTTTAGCAAACCTCTAATTTCGTTTGCGTATTGGTAAAATGAATTAAATTACAACCATATATTTTTTAAAAAATAAATTTAAAAATTGAGAATAATGAAAAATGAGAATTTGAGATTGAGTTTGAGGGATTGAGAATTTGAGTTAGAATGTGGAGAGGAAGAGGATTAGAGGAGTGTATTTAAAGAAAAAATTGGAGAGGGAATAAAATTTGAAAAAAAAAAAAAAAAAAACCGGTTGAGGTGACCCGGGTGGGTCCGGCCGAGTTTGATTTGACCCGGATCGGGCCCCTCTTGAACCGGCGGAAAAATTCAAAAAAATTTGAATTTCAAAAAGTGGGTCGGGTACGGGTTATGGGGACGGGTACGGGTAACGGGTAACGGGTACGGGCAACCGGGTAAAGGTTGGCGGGTACGGGTACGGGTAGGCGGGTATAGGGGTACGGGTAGGCGGGTACGGGTTGGCGGGTAGACGGGTACGGGTACAACGGGTTATTTTTTAAATCATGTTATCCGGTCCGTTTATTACCCGTACCCGTCTACCCGTTTGTACCCGGGCAACGGGTACGGGTACCACGGGTAACGGGTACGGGCCGGGCAAAACGGGTTCTACCCGTTCCGGGTTTAGCAAATGTCTACCTTAAACTCTATCGCTCTCTACGATTGGATCCGCTCTTTCGACTGCTGCCGCGCTCTGACGTCTGGATCTACTCATCCGCTCTCCAATCGAGATGGTGTATACTCCGAATTTCAACGATGCCGCACTCTCGGCTCCGCTCGATTCCGGTTCCTCCTCTCTCTCTTATTCTTCTCTCCGCTCAAAAAAGTAGAGCCGATCGAGAGAGAGGGGAGGAGCTATGTTAGAGGTGAGATCGAGAAGAGTGAGAGGAACAAACTTGAAGAGAAAAGAGGAGTGGAGATGAGAAACCGCGCGACAGCTGCTAGGATTTTAAAATCACCATGCCTTCGCTTTTATTCTGTAAACCTTATCACATAACTCTGTAGGCAGTGTCATTGAATATGTAAACCAGTAAAAAATTTCAAATTTCAAATTTTAATTTTTTTAATTTTTTTTTTAAATTTGCATCTAGATGCTACTTTCAATTTTTTTGAATTATGTAAACCTTGTCACATGACTTTGAAGACAATTTTGTTGAATATAGTAAATCGATAAAAAAAATTCAATTTTATTTATTTTTCAAAATTTTAGTTTTGTTAAATTCTGCATCGAGATGCTTCTTTCAATTGTTTTGACTTCTGTAAATCTTATCACATAACTTTGTAAACTTAAGCTTTGAATTATGTAAACCTAAATTGTAATTTGTGAATTTTATCTTTTTTTGATGTGCTGCATCTAAAAAATAATTTTTTATTTGAATTCTGTAAACCTTACAACAGCGAAGTAAGGGAGAGGCTGTGAAGCAAGGAGAGAGGAAATGAGAGGCGGAGGGGGAGGAATTCACATCCTCTCCAATATTGCGGGAATCTTTTACAATTAATGGATATGGACTGTTCTTTTTAACTTGGCACGAATCTTAAAGCCCAATAATATTGTCCTCCTAAGCTAGTTTGAATCCCAAAGCGATGAGATTTAATCTCAAACCGTAAAGTGAGATCCATCCTCTACAGTATTAGAAAGGAGTTGAATTCGAGAGAGAAAAAAAGAAACACGCAAAGGATTGACACTATCTCAAACTCTCAGTCGAGTTGTTGGCTTGTAGCATGACAATTTTGGTAAAACGTAGATGTTTTATTCTTTTTAAATTAGACAACTCAGATGAACTTTTTTTTTTCTTTTTTTTTTTGCAATCTAATTAACAGTTGTTAAATATTTATTTTAGGGGGAATTTCATGTATATCCCTCAAAAACTTTGAAATTACGTATTTATCCCTCTAAAATTCATAATATCATATTTACCTTTCTAAATTTTCAAAACTCACAAATTTATCCAATTAATCAATAACTGAAATTAATTAGATTTAATATTCTCTAAAATATAATTAATCACCTGGATTACTTTGAATAAGAATAGTCATTAAAAACCTTTCATGTGATCCCTCTCGTGCTCCTTCCATGACGATCTCTCCCTCACCACCATGCCTAAATCCTTCCCCCTACTCTCCTTCTCTTGCCCCTTCTTTCTCTCAACTTCTAAAAACCTTCCCTCAATCAAATCCTCCCACAATAATACTAAAAATCATCCCAATTCTGTTACGTTACGAAATTTTTACAATTAAATTCAAATGAATTAAAAGCAAGAATCAAGTTAATTGTGTTAACAAAATGGAAGTTAAAACCTTAATTTAGGTTCCTCTAATTAAGTAAGTTAAGTGTGAATCGAAACCGCGTCGAAATTTCGAGAATTTGAGACTTTACAGGCTCACTGCGTCCGCACTGGTAGGTGACTGCGGGTGACTGACCCGCACTGACTTCTGTTTTCCTTAAATTGCCTTTGAAATTTCTGTGAGTGCGGGTGGGTGCGGTCGCACTCATGATTTTCTGTGTTGAACTGAAATTGGCTAAGTACTGAGTGCGGGTGAGGCCACCCGCACTGCGGGTCAATGCGTCCGCATTACGCTCGGACTTTTTCTGAAATTCTGCCAAAAATCCACTAAGTTCTGAGTGCGGGTGAAGTGACCCGCACTGCGGGTGAAGCCACCAGCACTGCGGGTGATTTCTGTGTTAAAATTCATTCCAAAAATCTACTAAGTCCTGACTGCGGGTGAAGCCACCCGCACTGCGGGTGATTTCTGTGTTAAAATTCATTCCAAAAATCTACTAAGTTCTGACTGCGGGTGAAGCCACCCGCACTGCGGGTGATTTCTGTGTTAAAATTCATGCTGAAAACTGACTAAGTACTGAGTGCGGGTGAAGTGACCCGCACTGCGGGTGGAGGACCCGCACCGACACCGATTTTTGCACTGGAAAGTGCTGGAAGGACCTACAAACTGCCGAGTGCGTCCGCACTCAGATCCAGTGCGGGTGAGTGATCCGCACTGGGTGATTCCAAGGGCTTATTTGCATAATTCCTGCTCTCTCTCTCTCTCTCCCACTTCATTCCTTTACCATTTTAAGTGAAATTTCTGCCAAGAGAGAAGAAAAAGAGTGAGAGAGTTTCTCGTTCCTCTCAAACCCCCGATTGTTGCGAGAAATCGAAACCGGAACCGAGTAAACGCCCGTGGATCTCTTCTAACTCTCCTATTCGGTATTCTTTTCTCTTTTTGTTTCTCTCTAAAATCTACGATTTCTCGATTTCTCTGGTTTTCGTTTTAAACTCGAGATTTGTGTTCGAATTGCTCGAGGACTAGTTCCTCTACACTCCTTGCTTGTTTATTTGTCAATCTTTTTCCCGATTTCCTCCGATTTGTGAATTCTGATTTCTAGGGTTTCGTGCCAAAACCTAAATTGAGTATAATCGTGAATTGACTAGTTTAATCCAACTGATTAGACTTATAATCGGTAAGGTTACCTTTTGATCTTGAATTTTTAGAACGTTTAACGGTTAATTTGAGGTTTTGACCAAATTAGGGTTTAACCAATCGGTAAATTGAATTGATCCGAGAACCAAAGTAGTGAAACGGTGATTGATTGTTACCAAAGTGAAATGGTATATGGCTAGAGGGCCTAGATGCATTTGTGCACCGCTATATGAGATTTTTAATAAGAAAGAAGGAACCGAAAAGAATTGATTTGGGACTGTACAAACCCTAAGTAAACGTATAGACCACTGAACCCGAATTAAACCAAGTAAACGTATAATATAGGTGTAGGCTCGGTCGAGCAAGATATCGCGAGACAATTCGAGACGCCCGATCCTTAAATTAAGCGGTACGCTCGTCATACTAAGGTGCGGGATTCTTGGACTTGTTTGATACTTTATTTTCAGGAATTAAACTGTGTATTCGTTTGTCATTTTGAATGTCATTGATTGCATCACTGAATTGTGTAGAGCATTTGCATAGCCCAATCAAATTAAACTCGAATTGATGTGACTTGAGTGATTTGCATGCTGGTATGGTTGTAGGTTGTGTCGATCTATTATGATCTGATTTTATTGAAAGTCACCACGATTTGATTTGATATGTATGTGAATGGATTTACGAAGTTAAGCACTTGGATCCAATGAATTTGCCAAGTCGGGCTGTATGCTGACTTGGATTCCCAGGATCCTAAATGGCCTTAGGTGAACGGCCCTCGATATTCCCAGTACCGGTTGGGACGAGGGAAGGTGATTATGTTATGAGATGTGAATGGAACTCGTGGGTGACATGTGTAACGTCTATGGCTCGGTGGCATTCTCCTACGTGTTAATGCATTTTGAAGGTCAATTGAATATTACGACTATTGGAATGATTCCAAAGAGGATTTTCTTTATATGATTTGAACCAGACCGTAATAAACTGTTAAGCCAAGCGATTGCAGATGGGTGTCAGATAAAGGGTCCAGCGGTTGGCCATCTGTAGGCGTCTGTAACCCTACAGATGTGGGTTAGATAATGGTTCAGCTCGAAAGAACATCTGTAATTGCTACAAGCCCTATTGAATTGAGTTATTGAATTGAGTTAAGCCAAAATATATGTTGTGTTTGAAATTCATCTTGGAAATTCCGTAAACTGTGTTCAGGTTGATTAAACTGTTGTCGAGCATTGGCATTCTGTTATTTATGATTATATATATCTGTTTGAACTGTTATTGTTTGGGTTTCATTGTTGAATATAGACTTTGATTGCAAGTCCAATAGTCTAAACTGTGGCAAAATTCGCACTGAGAATTTATTCTCACCCCCTGTAACACCGTGAACTTTTAAAATTCAGATTTAATTAAAATAATAAGTGGTTAAATCAAATAATATATATATACGTATATACGAAATTAGTGACGTGGATGGTGAAAAATAATTATACGATTAATTGTGTTAAGAGAGAGGAGCAATTGGGGTTATATAAATCATTTAAGCAATATCGAACAAGTGGAGGGTTTATTTTGCAAAAATACCACTTACAAGTGGGGGCCCCTTGTCATTCCCTCCTCTTCCCCTCCTTCCTTTCCTTTCCTGCCCCCATCTCTTTTCTTCTTTTCTTCTTTTCCTTTGTTTCCGCCAAGAGAGAAAGAACGAGAGAGAGAGAGAGTGAGAGAGAGACACCCCGGTGACCATTTTGCCCGAAAACCGAGATCTAGGAAGAGGAGCTCAAATCTCG
Source organism: Carex rostrata (assembly GCA_964058875.1). NCBI lineage: Eukaryota > Viridiplantae > Streptophyta > Magnoliopsida > Poales > Cyperaceae > Carex > Carex rostrata. The sequence goes on along the minus strand of CAXKVT010000016.1, from coordinate 1,905,569 downwards.
CACATCCATCCGTTCCATTGGTAATTCTCGTTTCTATTTCTCTCTCGTTTCTTGATTCCTTGTTTTTAGGGTTTCGGTGAAAACCCGTAGAATCGTACCAAATTGATTATTCCGTGCCTTTGTTGTTTCTAAAGTGTAAATTGATTGATTTCGTGTTCCAAAGTGCAACCAAATTTCCAAATTATGGATTTTCCCAAAAAAATTGATTAGGGTTTAAATTGTAAAAGTGCCGGAATTTAATAAATTGACCTATGGATAGATCCTAACGAGCACGGCTAGCGGGATTGACGAGCTTACCGAGTCACGAGATCACGGACCCTCTACGTGCCCTACATAACCAGGTGCGGGGGTTCACGGGATCTGTTTTGGGATTTATTCGTAGAACTAAATAACGGTGCATATTATTATATTTATGTTGATTGCTTGATTTAAATAAACTGTGCATAGCATGTTGAATCTCTGATTGAAAGCATTTGTTGCCGCATTGCATTAATTGTGATATTAGTGTAATTGAATTGTATAACTGTTATGATTCTCATGTTGGTACGGTTTATCGATTGTTGATCTGTCGTTTTGAATAAGTGAGTGGAACCACAGTATGACTTGGATTGATTGTGTGAAGTGAACAGTGTATCATAGTGGAAAGTCTAGCTAGCTACTAGACTTTCATCCAGGACCCTTATGCGCATCTGGAGAATGGCCCTAGTGAACCCAGTACCGGTTGGGTAAGGGAAGTGCAGTGTAATTTTAGGTAGAACTGTGGTTCAGTGGTTCAGTGATTCAGTGAAAGTGTCAGTGATTCTTTTTGAGAAAAATTGATATTCTGTTGCATATTCGCGGAATATGCCCGTGTATATTTTAAGTGATGAATTGATGAAATTGTATGACTTGAAACCAGAAATTAGAACTGTTAAGCCGGAGGTGACCGATAGTTGATATCTGTACCTCATAACCAGACTTATATATATTATATCTGTGAAACCAAATCTTTCTGGAAATTCGTTGATTGATGTTGATTTTATGTGAATTGAAATCCGTTTGAATCTATTCCCGGTACATGTGCATTTATTATTACTGATAAATGAATAAATAGATGCCCTATTGCTAGTGTATTTAGTTCTGGTGATGGATTTCGCACAAATCCAGTAGCCCTTTAAATTCCGCACTGAGAAAACGGATGACAGGTTTTCTCACCCCCTCCCCTCGGGGAATTTTTCCCTTTGAATTGATATGTGCAGGTAAACGCGAGTGAAGTGGGACTCGGGCTCGACACGTGAGTTTAGGCCGGACTAATAGGTTATGCCAAACCCTTTTATGTCCATTTTGAATGTGTAGTTGAAACCGTAGTCGGTTATTTTGATGTATAGGTTATTATCGAACCGTATTATGTTATAAAACCCTAACGGTATGTTTTAAATAGTTGTTATGATTTAAATGTTGAAATTGCATTTTTAATGTCATTAAAAGGTCCAGTGAATGGGGAGTAATGGTTTAAGTATACGGGGATTTGATCGGGTTTGAAAACGGGGTGAAATTCCACGAAAATGGGCAAAGGAATGAAAAACAGTACTCTTATTGCGGGCGGCAATGAGAGCAGACAGAGGGAAGTTCGCAGGCTAACTTCCAACCAGGTCATTGCGGGCCGCAATGACTTTATTGCGGGCCGCAATGACTTTATTGCGGGCCGCAATGAATGGAGGCAGAGGCTCCCTTCAGATGCTGGGAAATTTGGAAATTGTTGCGGGCCGCAATAAATTCATTGCGGGCCGCAATAAATTCATTGCGGGCCGCAATGAATGGAGTCAGAGGCAGTTTGCAGAGGCTGGAAATTTTGGGAAGGGTTGCGGGCCGCAATGGGTTCCCAAAAATACTGTTTTGGGTATAACTTAGCCAAATTAAATCGGTTTTGAACCAAACTTGTTTTAAATCAAATCATATGATAATTCGTAACCTCAGACAACGCTCGCAGGGGGCTGCCGCCCCCCTGCCACCCCCCGGCATACTAATAGAATCAGGCCCACCCACATAAACATATATCAATATATATATATATCTGCATGAACAAAACCGCATTTTAAAACGAAACTGCGCGACCCCCTGTCCCGGGGTGTGACAGTTTTAAGTTGGTATCAGAGCCAAGTTTAAACCCTAACCAGACCGAACCATAACCAGACTTGATAGGATTTTCTCGAGTGGGGTAATCTAGATTGGGACGGTAGTGTAAGTTATTGTGAGTCGTAACGTGAATGTGTTGAGTTTTCAGAAATGGAGAGAACTCTCGAAGAGATGCTAATTGCGGCCTACGAGCGAGGTCGTAGAACTGAGCAGCAGGCTCAAGGACCACCAGGGCCAACCGTACCAGTAATTCCAGTGGTACCGGGGGAAGAGTTCAGACAACTCTATGAGGCATTCATGCGCCTTGCGCCCCCTCGGTTTGACGGGTCGGGAGGATACCCGGAAGCGGAGGAATGGATGGTGAGTCTCAAGGCTAAGTTCACCCTGTGCCGGGTGCCTGAGGTAAATAAAGTTGAGCTGGCAGTGCAGTTGTTGGAGAAGTCGGGTAGACACTGGTGGGAAGGCGTGAAGATGGAATTTGAGGGAGTGGAACAAGAGATCCCTTGGACCTGGTTCGAGCAAAGGTTCGGGGAGCAATATTTAAGTGATCTGCATCAGGAGGCTCTGAGGAGCCAGTTCCTGAACCTCCGCCAGTGTGAAAGATCGGTTGAGGAATACAACAGGAAATTCTTTGATCTGGCACGGTATGCCCCGGATGTGAAAGGGGATCCGGTAAGGTATCGAAGACAGTACCTAGACGGGTTGGACCCGGCCATTGCCCTAGCGATTCATCACTCATTAGCTGCTGGGGTTCCTGCCCTAATGAAACAAGCTGAGCAGACGGAGGTGTATCTCAAGAGGAGTGCACAACAGACCAATACCCGCAACGTGAGACCCAAGTTCGATCACAAGAAGCAAGCTAGCGGGTCAGGAACTCGACCCCAACCTGCGGGTCAGCCAACAGGGCAAATGGTGGTATCCGGGTTTACCCCGGGAGCCGCTAAACCGTGGTGCAATGTGTGCAGGATGGCACACACACAGTCAGACTGCCGCCGCCTCAGGGGTGCGTGTATCATGTGCGGCAGTATGGACCACTGGGCGAAAGACTGCCCTAGGTCTCAGTCGGGTGCTTGCCGCATATGTGGTGGCATGGGCCACTGGGCTAGAGAGTGCCCGAGAGCTCAGTTGAGTGCATCCGGGAGCGGTGGTTATAGAGGTCCACAGGGGCGTGGACAGGGAGGCGTACCTCCTCTGCGAGGCCGAGGCACTCCACCGATGTTGAGGGGAGGCCGTACAGGCGGCCGAGTTGGTGCTCACGCGGTGCATGCGATCGAGCTGCCGGACAAAGAAGAGGAGCGGGCATCTGGCTCTGCTCAGACTGACTTATTGGCAGGTATTATTTCTATCTCCGGGGTTCTAGCTTACGTGTTGATTGATACGGGTTGTAGTCACTCGATCATATCGAGTGCTTTAGTTGAGAAATGTGGGTGGTTAACAGAGTCGAGTGGGAGAAGTTTGGATATCCGTACCCCTCTCAGTTCTACTACCAAAATGTCAAGGACCTGCCGAAACCTGAAAATACGAGTCGATGGAAGGGATTTTCCAGCGGACATGTTAGTTATGAATATCACGGAGTATGATGCTTTATTGGGTATAGACTGGTTGACCAGACATGTAGCTACCATCGATTGTGTCCGTCATACAGTCCAGTTTACCCTGTTGAACGGTTCAACCTGTACCCTGAGATGTAGAGGAGTAAAGGAGGTGGTACCGTTTATCTCGGCAATTGAAACCAAACATCTGGTAGAGTCCGGGTGTACCGCATATCTGGTAATGGTGATGAGTGCTACCGCTGAAGTTCCGGAAATAGCTACCATTCCGGTTGTCTCGGAATTTGCGGATGTCTTTCCTGAGGAAATCCCAGGGTTACCCTCGGCACGAGAAATGGAGTTTAACGTAAACCTGATACCCGGTACAAACCCTATTTCTAAAGTCCCATACCGTATGGCTCCCGCGGAGTTAAAGGAATTGAAAGTACAGTTGGAAGAGATGTTAGAAAAGGGTTTGATAAGACCAAGCACGTCCCCGTGGGGCGCACCAGTGTTATTCGTGAGGAAGAAGGACGGAACTCTGCGGTTGTGAATAGATTACCGGGAGTTGAATAAAGTGACCGTGAAGAACAAGTATCCGTTGCCTCGGATAGATGACCTGTTTGATCAGTTACAGGGATCATCGGTCTATTCCAAGCTCGATTTACGGACGGGTTACCACCAGCTGAGAATAAGTTCGAGTGATGTTGAGAAGACTGCTTTCCGTACTAGGTACGGGCATTATGAGTACAGGGTCATGCCATTTGGGCTGACGAATGCCCCCGCGGCATTTATGGATCTTATGCAGCGAGTGTTCCGGGACTTATTGGACACTACGGTGGTGGTATTTATTGACGACATCCTGGTTTATTCCCGGACGTATGAGGAGCACGCGGCTCATCTCCGAGTTATGTTGCAGCGGTTACGGGATCATCAGCTGTACGCGAAATTTTCGAAGTGTGAGTTCTGGATGAACCAAGTGGCGTTTTTGGGTCATATAGTGTCGGGTGAAGGATTAGCGGTAGATCCCGAAAAGATTCGAGCAGTGACCGAGTGGAAGAGACCAACCACGGTTACCGAGATCCGTAGCTTTCTCGGTTTAGCCGGGTACTATCGAAGGTTCGTATTGGGATTCTCCGGATTGGCAAGTCCTCTTACGAAATTGCTTCACAAAGGGGTAAAGTTCGAATGGGGTGAATCGCAAGAAAAGAGTTTCGAAGAATTGAAGCGTCGGTTGGTGTCCGCACCGATTCTTGCAATGCCAGTGACGGGAAAGGATTACACGGTGTATACCGATGCATCCCGATCAGGTCTGGGGTGTGTATTGATGCAAGATGGGCATGTGATTGCCTATGCTTCCCGACAGCTGCGACCGCACGAACAGAATTATCCGACCCACGACATGGAGTTAGCAGCGGTGATTTTCGCGCTCAAAATCTGGCGACATTATCTGTACGGTGCGAAGTGCCAGATTTTTACCGATCACAAGAGCTTGAAGTATATTTTTACTCAGAAGGAGTTGAACTTGAGACAGCGGCGATGGTTGGAATTGATGAAGGATTATGACCTCGATATCCAGTATCACGCGGGCAAAGCAAATGTGGTAGCCGATGCGCTAAGCAGAAAGAGTCAGGTGAACCTGGCACAAATGATTACGAGTGAGGCACCATTGATCGAAGAAATGAGAATGATGAGTCTGCACGTTGGAGTGTCCCAGGAGTTAGCCATGGCTACAGCAACTCGCCTGCTGGGAGCAGAGGCGGGCACGAGTACGTCCGCAGGTATGACCATCATTTCAGCTGCTATTGAGGTGAGACTCGAATTACATGACCGTATTTGGGTAGCACAACACGAGGATCCGAAGTGCCAAAAGTTCCGAGACCACGCGAAATCAGATCGAGAGACTCCTTTCAGGATCGATGATGAGGGTACACTGCGGTTTGGCAACCGCATCTGCATTCCTGAAGGTTCAGACCTGAAAACCCTAATTCTGACCGAAGCACATGATTCGGGGTATACGATACACCCGGGTGAAGTGAAAATGTATCAGAATCTGAGGCAATACTTCTGGTGGTCGGGTATGAAAAATGACGTGAGGAAGTACGTCGAAAAGTGTCAGGTCTGTCAGCAGGTGAAGGCCGATAGACGAAGGTCGGCCGGATTACTCCAGCCGTTGGATAGAAAAAGAGGTAAATTTGAAGTGATCACGATGGATTTTGTGAGTGGTTTCCCACGGACGACGGGGCGTTGTGATACGATATGGGTGATCGTGGACACACTGACCAAAGTGGCGCATTTTATTCCACTCGGGCCTGATACCTCGGGTCGGACTCTCGCAGGTTTGTTTATAAAACTTTTCTTCAGGTATCATGGGTGTCCGCGCGAGATTATCTCCGATCGAGATACGAGGTTCACATCGCACTTCTGGAAGAGCTTCCAGGAGTCAATGGGCACAAGGTTGCGGTTCAGTACCGCGCACCATCCGCAGACGGATGGACAGTCGGAAAGGACAATCCAGACATTGGAAGACATGCTCCGGGCGTGTGCTTTGAGCTTCCAAGGATCGTGGCTGGATCATCTGCCGCTGGTGGAATTTGCGTACAACAATAGCTATCACTCGAGCATTGGAATGCCACCGTTAGAGGCACTCACGGGAGAGACTTGTCGTACACCGTTGTGGTGGGGTCCGGCGGGTACTTATCCGCCTACTGGACCGGAAATGATACAAGAAGCGGCAGAAAAGACGCACGTTATCTTGAGCCGACTAAAGTCAGCTCGAGATCGGCAAAAGAGGTATGCGGATGTGCACCGAAGGCATTTGGAATTCCAAGAGGGCGATCACGTGTGGCTCCGAGTATCTCCAGTTCGAGGAGTACACCGGTTCGGTGTATCGGGCAAGCTGAGTCCGAGATATATCGGTCCGTTTCAGATCCAGAATCGAGTGGGATCAGTGGCGTATGAGCTCGGGTTACCGCCGGCTTTGAGCCGGGTTCATCCGGTGTTTCACGTGTCACAGCTTCGGAAATATGTGCGGGACCCATCTCACTGCATCGATCATTCCGACCTGTACCTCGACGAGAACTTGAATTATAACGAAGGACCGATGCGAATACTGGACCGGAAGGAGCAAAAGTTGAGAAACCGAACGATTTCGGTTGTGTTAGTGCAGTGGCGACGACACTCGGAAAAAGAGGCAACGTGGGAGCTGGAGACGAAAATTCGCGAGCAACATCCTGAGTTATTCGCCGATCAGGTACGTGGTTAAGTTCAAAGGATTGAACTTCATTTTTAAGTGAGGGAGAAATGTAACACCGTGAACTTTTAAAATTCAGATTTAATTAAAATAATAAGTGGTTAAATCAAATAATATATATATACGTATATACGAAATTAGTGACGTGGATGGTGAAAAATAATTATACGATTAATTGTGTTAAGAGAGAGGAGCAATTGGGGTTATATAAATCATTTAAGCAATATCGAACAAGTGGAGGGTTTATTTTGCAAAAATACCACTTACAAGTGGGGGCCCCTTGTCATTCCCTCCTCTTCCCCTCCTTCCTTTCCTTTCCTGCCCCCATCTCTTTTCTTCTTTTCTTCTTTTCCTTTGTTTCCGCCAAGAGAGAAAGAACGAGAGAGAGAGAGAGTGACACCCCGGTGACCATTTTGCCCGAAAACCGAGATCTAGGAAGAGGAGCTCAAATCTCGCACATCCATCCGTTCCATTGGTAATTCTCGTTTCTATTTCTCTCTCGTTTCTTGATTCCTTGTTTTTAGGGTTTCGGTGAAAACCCGTAGAATCGTACCAAATTGATTATTCCGTGCCTTTGTTGTTTCTAAAGTGTAAATTGATTGATTTCGTGTTCCAAAGTGCAACCAAATTTCCAAATTACGGATTTTCCCAAAAAAATTGATTAGGGTTTAAATTGTAAAAGTGCCGGAATTTAATAAATTGACCTATGGATAGATCCTAACGAGCACGGCTAGCGGGATTGACGAGCTTACCGAGTCACGAGATCACGGACCCTCTACGTGCCCTACATAACCAGGTGCGGGGGTTCACGGGATCTGTTTTGGGATTTATTCGTAGAACTAAATAACGGTGCATATTATTATATTTATGTTGATTGCTTGATTTAAATAAACTGTGCATAGCATGTTGAATCTCTGATTGAAAGCATTTTTTGCCGCATTGCATTAATTGTGATATTAGTGTAATTGAGTTGTATAACTGTTATGATTCTCATGTTGGTACGGTTTATCGATTGTTGATCTGTCGTTTTGAATAAGTGAGTGGAACCACAGTATGACTTGGATTGATTGTGTGAAGTGAACAGTGTATCATAGTGGAAAGTCTAGCTAGCTACTAGACTTTCATCCAGGACCCTTATGCGCATCTGGAGAATGGCCCTAGTGAACCCAGTACCGGTTGGGTAAGGGAAGTGCAGTGTAATTTTAGGTAGAACTGTGGTTCAGTGGTTCAGTGATTCAGTGAAAGTGTCAGTGATTCTTTTTGAGAAAAATTGATATTCTGTTGCATATTCGCGGAATATGCCCGTGTATATTTTAAGTGATGAATTGATGAAATTGTATGACTTGAAACCAGAAATTAGAACTGTTAAGCCGGAGGTGACCGATAGTTGATATCTGTACCTCATAACCAGACTTATATATATTATATCTGTGAAACCAAATCTTTCTGGAAATTCGTTGATTGATGTTGATTTTATGTGAATTGAAATCCGTTTGAATCTATTCCCGGTACATGTGCATTTATTATTACTGGTAAATGAATAAATAGATGCCCTATTGCTAGTGTATTTAGTTCTGGCGATGGATTTCGCACAAATCCAGTAGCCCTTTAAATTCCGCACTGAGAAAACGGATGACAGGTTTTCTCACCCCCTCCCCTCGGGGAATTTTTCCCTTTGAATTGATATGTGCAGGTAAACGCGAGTGAAGTGGGACTCGGGCTCGACACGTGAGTTTAGGCCGGACTAATAGGTTATGCCAAACCCTTTTATGTCCATTTTGATTGTGTAGTTGAAACCGTAGTCGATTATTTTGATGTATAGGTTATTATCGAACCGTATTATGTTATAAAACCCTAACGGTATGTTTTAAATAGTTGTTATGATTTAAATGTTGAAATTGCATTTTTAATGTCATTAAAAGGTCCAGTGAATGGGGAGTAATGGTTTAAGTATACGGGGATTTGATCGGGTTTGAAAACGGGGTGAAATTCCACGAAAATGGGCAAAGGAATGAAAAACAGTACTCTTATTGCGGGCCGCAATAACCCTATTGCGGGCCGCAATGAGAGCAGACAGAGGGAAGTTCGCAGGCTGACTTCCAACCAGGTCATTGCGGGCCGCAATGACTTTATTGCGGGCCGCAATGAATGGAGGCAGAGGCTCCCTTCAGAGGCTGGGAAATTTGGAAATTGTTGCGGGCCGCAATAAATTCATTGCGGGCCGCAATGAATGGAGTCAGAGGCAGTTTGCAGAGGCTGGAAATTTTGGGAAGGGTTGCGGGCCGCAACAGCCCTATTGCGGGCCGCAACAGCCCTATTGCGGGCCGCAATGGATTCCCAAAAATACTGTTTTGGGTATAACTTAGCCAAATTAAATCGGTTTTGAACCAAACTTGTTTTAAATCAAATCATATGATAATTTGACTAATCTGGGCCGTCGGTTAAAGGATTTTGATGCCATTTGACTTCTTTGAAATCAAATTTTCCGGGCTCTATTGAGCGGTGCTTACCAGACAACGCTCGCAGGGGGCTGCCGCCCCCCTGCCACCCCCCCGCATACTAATAGAATCAGGCCCACCCACATAAACATATATCAATATATATATATATCTGCATGAACAAAACCGCATTTTAAAACGAAACTGCGCGACCCCCTGTCCCGGGGTGTGACACCCCCACCCTCCCGGTTATTTTACAGGTACTGGTGCGACTGATTCCGGAGAGGCACGAGAGTAGTAGGCCTTAGTAGCTTACCACTTGATAACCCTAGATATGTTTTGTTGTATAGATTTAGGGTAGGCCTTATGGTTAGTATCCGGATGAGATACTTATGTTGTATTATATTCTGACTAGACTGTGTACTCTGATTTGTGTATCTATAAACTTAGTTTATATTATTATCTATTGAATTGTTGAGTAAGATTTGAATAGCCTTGTAAGTATACACGGCGTTGTATGCTTACGGCGGGAGACTGTTACAACCCGTGGCCGCGGGGTGTGACAAATTCCTCTTGATACCTCGCATATTTAGCCTATATTTGACTTGATTTCGTACCAAATTCACGTTCTAAATTGTCAAAATCATGTGCATTTCATTGATATATCCTTAGAATTTGGTACTGCTGAGAGTTTGTTTGTTTTCTGCAGGATTGGAGCAAAATACACGAAGAAACGGCATTTTTGGACTCCCTGGTACGACCCTTACCAGGCTTGGTACGGCCCTTACCAGACTTGGTACGGCCTACCCTTACCAGACTTGGTACGGCCCTTACCAGACTTGGTACGGCCCTTACCAGACTTGGTACGGCCCTTACCAGACTTGGTACGGCCCTTACCAGACTTGGTACGGCCCTTACCAGACTTGGTACGGCCCTTACCAGACTTGGTACGGCCCTTACCAGACTTAGCCGTTTCAGCCTTCTTCCCACCTTGTACGGCCTGGCCGTACCAAATTGGTACGGGCCGTACATAGGTGCCGCCTGACAGAATTCAAATCTTGGCAGAGGCTATTTAAAGCGAGGGATCTCTCCATTTTCGGGGATTCCACTTCATTCCAGATTGAGAGCTCAGTAAAAGAGAGAAAGAGAGCAAAGGAGCAAGAAGAGAAGATCAAGGAAGAGGAAGAGGCGAGAATCGACGGATCTACACCTTCTCCATTCCCGATCTTCAATCTAGTTCTTTCATGACTTTCTCTATCTCTTTTCTTGTATATCTGGACAGATCCATGACTTGTGAGTAGTAGACTTTCGTTTCTAGGGTTTGTAGATGGATTTTCTTGATTTGTGTTGCTTTTCTTGATTTGGATCTTGTATGAACTCTTGTGATTGAATTGATTGTGAATTTACTTTTCTTGATTGCTTTGTGTTTCTGTGATTGCATGTGGTGTGCCTATAGTGGTAGATCAACCCTAACAAGGTCATGTGACCATTGCCTTCTCTCAACCAAACCAATCCCTTTAGGTAGACTTGATCGAATTGAAGCCGAAAGGTTGAATTCTCCTCTAATCGACAGATTAGAGGTTACCTTAGATCTCCAATCAATCAACTAGAGGATCTGGACCAAAACACGAGAGTTGAGGTTTAGAAACCCTAGAAGGTGAAGAATTGAATCCAAAACTTAGATCTTGAACCAACAAACGAGAGTTGAGGTTTAGGAACCTTAGGTATGGTCAATTGAACCTTTATCAAGAGTTTAATACGAGGTACCAGCAAGAAATGCATCAACTCGAACTTGTAAGCTCTGTTCTGGTAAACCAGTACGGCCCTTACAAGAGTGGTGCGGCCTACCCGTACCAAGCCCCATACGGCTTGGTCATACCAGGTTGGTGCAGCCTGGCCGTACCAACTTGGTAAGGGCCGTACCACTAGAGGCAAATCAGAGATGAAGTCTGAAACCCTTGAAACACCTTTTATCCCAAATCAAAACACAGTTTATACCTTTTCTTGCACATTTACTATTCTATATCATTGTGTGATTGCTTGAGTTGATTCCTTAGGAAAATTAAACACCAAAACCTCTTTTTCTCACTTCTAGTCTTTAGTCGAGATAAGTAAATATCTAGATAAAGGAACCGTCCCTGTGGATCGATACCCGATTATACTCCTCGATAGGGTTGTACACTTGCAACCCTAATCGGAAGGTGTAACCGCGGTTTTAAAAGGTACGCCCCCAAGCGTACCGAAACTTGCGTTGCGCTTTCACGCGAACACCTCTTCTCCAAATCTTTAAACTCCCAAATATAACCCCCTACTTACCTATGAGCTCACTAAAGATGAAGGCGCCTCTGAATAATCTCCTAACTACAGCCACTACCCTAACAATTACAACCAACATAACATGTTTAAAATTGATTAGCACGCATGACCAAAAAGAAGTCAGTCTTTGATAAAATTTAAAATTAAATTAAATTACAATGCAAGATCAGAGTTCTACGCTTGATATTTCTGATTTTACAGCAGTGGTTTTATTTGAGAGCTAAATTGGGATTTAGAGTTTAAAGGTTTGAGGGAGAGGATTGGGATGATTTTTAGTATTAGCGTGGGAGGGGTTGTGATTGGGGGAAGGTTTTAGGAGTTGGGAGAAAGAAGGGACAAGAGAAGGAGAGTATAAGGAGGAAGGATTTTAGTCACGGTGGTGATGGAGGGATTGCTATCGAAGGAAAAGAGAGGGATCGCCAAAGAAGATTTTTAATGACACTTTTTGTTCATTCATAGTAATTCAGGTGATTAATTATATTTTAGATAATATTAAACCTAATTAATTTTAGTTATTGATTAATTGGATAAATGTGTGAGTTTTGAAAATTTAGAAGGGTAAATATGATATTATGAATTTTAGAGGGATAAATACGTAATTTTGAAGTTTTTGAGGGATATACATGAAATTCCCCCCTTTATTTTATGTTTGTTTTTCAATTGAAAGAAGTACCAAAATATTAAAGTTTTCTAGTCAATACAAAATCAAAAGAAAAGCCTTTGCCAATCGGAATAAATGACTAAATAAATTGTACTTGCCAACTTTCTAGCAATTAGAGCAAATAAATAGAAATAAAAATAAAAATTATATAACAATAACAATAATATTAATTAGGAAAAATTTCTAGTGTACCCATGTAAACTTTTAAAATAACCAATTTCCCCATTAAAACACCTTAATATCTAATATCTCCATAAAAATATAACATCCTTTCTTTTATCTCCTTTTGTTTATTAAATTTGTTATTTAAACAAATATACTCTGAAATGGAGATCTCCCTTTAAATGAGCAAAATTGAATAAAAGAGAAGAGAAAAGCAAAAAGATGTTTCATCTTCTTCATCTCCACATCTAAACTCCTCCTTCGTTGATCTTGCTATGAAATAGCTGGACCGATCCAGTTTTTAACAAACAATGAGGTTTCTTGGCATAACTCAAACAGAATGATCCTTTTAATTTGTTTCAACTAATAGCGATGGTAACAACGTAGTGCTTACTCTAGTTAAATAACTAAACCATAGTTAGGATAGACTCGTGATTGATGCAATACGCTTATAAATATGCTCATTGTACAAATCAGAATAGAAATTATTTTCTTCTCCAATTCCTCTTGTCTACTTACTATAACTTGATGCAAAATGCTAGAATTTGTGAAAATGACAACAATCATTGAATATCAGAAAGTGCAATGATTATTTACAAGGTCTAAGCTTTTGATTTTGGAAGCACCTAACTAAGGTTAATACTGTTATGTTTTATGTTTTAAGTTTGATTTTTCTTTTTTTCTTTTTGGAGTTTATTTTTCATGAATTCAGATTTCAATCATGAATAAGCACTCTGCGTGGCTTGCTGTGTCTGCATGTTGAGTGATGATTGAAGAACAATGTTTTATTTTGCTTTTATTATTTTATTTCGATTCATGAAATGTTATTAATCTGTGGTTTATTTGGTTGTTGGATGGAATTATGTAATGTGATATATTTCCATTTTGTGTTAGCTGATGTGGTTGGCGAAGTATTCATGTAATATGTTTAGTTTCTTGTCTATGATTGCACATCACCATGAAAGGTGCGAATCTCTGTTGATGTCCTATTTTATCATTTAATTTCCTATTTAATCAAATTAAACATAAACAACTGGAGTAGACGAAGGAAGAGCTTAGATTTTAAACATAGAGATAAAGAAGATGAAGTCTCTCTTTTATTCAATTTTGCTCATTCACAGGAAGATTTTCATTTAAAATGAAGGGGTATATTTGTCTAAATTACAAATTTAGTGAATTTAAGGGGATAAAAGAAATGATATTAAGTTTTTATGGGAATATTGGATATTAAGATATTTTCATGAGAAAATTGACTATTTTAAAAGTTTACATGGGTACAATAGAAATTTTTCCTATTAATTATTATTAATAATAAAACCCTTTTTTAGGATTTCGACGAAGGAGAGGCAAGAAATAAGAGAAATAATATTATGAGGAAGCTTAATTGTATTCCTTAAACTTTATTCTTACCTAGATTACAAATGACATAATTTATAACAACATAAATCTCTAAAAAGAGATACTATAAATGAGATATCCTAAAATACCCTATACTAAAATACTAATTCTTCCTCCTTAATATAACCTGTCAAACATGGCGATGAAAATATATGATGAGATGAGAGGCATACATAACACTCTTGAAATTTCTCCCATTGCTTAACTAAAGCTCTGGAAAAAATTTCAGTTCTGTACCAGTCTTTCATGTGAAATGTTTACCTGGACTGATACGGCAATGGCCTTCAGATGATGGGCCATGGCTAATGTTACCCCAAACTTCTCTGACATGTTGACCCCACAATTTACCGCCTCTTTTGGCAGCTTCCACTCAAACCGATGCAACAAGGACCCCAACATCAGGTGTATCATTCGGTACGCGAGTGGCAAACCGGGGCAAATTCGTCGGCCAGCACCAAACGGTATTAATTCAAAATCACGACCTTTGAAATCGATCTCCTTCTCCAAGAACCTCTCTGGCAAGAATTTGAGTGGATCTGGCCATGTCGTTTCGTCCCGACCAATCGCCCATACGTTGACTAGCAGCTGCATGTGATGAAGAGGTGCAGAAGGAAAAACAAAGTTTTCTATTATATGAAATGAAACATAGAATACCATAGTCTATACTACTATACCAATTCAATTTGCAGGATTTGAGAGAATTAGGAACAATTTTCGAAGTTCCATTTTTTGTCTCACTTACATCACAATCCCAATTGCTGGGGAGACCTAACATGTTATTTTAGTCTGCAATTTGAAATTAAGTAAAGAGTGTCAATATGGACTTGAAAAAAACTTTTTGCTGAAGTCACTAGTTGAAATATAATTATGTAAGCAATATTGCTTTGCTTTGAGCACATGCATGGAACTGCTAAACTAGTATAATAAAACAAAACAAATGTATATTTGACCCCAAAAAAATCCTGTTGTCAACAATCAAACTTAATTGTCTTTATATATAATCAATAATCTCTGGTTCTCTACCTTAGCGCCCTCAGGGATCAAATAACCGCCTAATTCGACGGTTTCTTGAGCGCGGCGTGGAAGAAGAAATGGCACTGGAGGATGCAGTCGCATAGTTTCTTTAATGACCGCTTGGAGATAGGGGAGTTGGCCAATATTGGACTCCTCCATTTCTCTCTCTGGGCCGATGACCGATGCCAGTTCATTGCGTACCTTTGCCAGTGTTACAGGATTTTGCAACAACTCGGCCATGGCCCACTCGACAGTGCTTGAGCTTGTATCAGTTCCAGCCGCAAATAAGTCCTGGTGCCAGAATAATCAATTATAATTTTGAATGCATCGATTGAACACAAGTAAAACAGAGTCAGTGTTGACATGCTTACCTAAATACATAATTATTAGCTGACAAGAATAATTAAGAAAAACAGATGATTATTTCCATTTAACATAATCCTTAAATATGAACAAGTGGAAGAATTGTTACTCCAAATAGGGATTTGAGCGGCCGTCGAAAATCTGGTCCCCCTTCCCCTAGTTGACTATCAAGCAACACATCCAAGAAATCATCGTGGCCGGTAGAGCCCTCTTCTTTGTTCTTAATCCGGCGATCAATCTGCTCATCAAAAATTTTATATAAAAAGTTGGTAAGAGGGTTCATTTTTCGCCGTACACCCTGCAGATCTAGTGGGGTAAGCATTGGGAAGAAATCAGACACATTTGGGCATCCTGCAAACTCCATGATGCTTTCAATCGTCTTCTTGAACTCTTGTGATGAATCCGAGTCAAAACCGGCAAGATCAGTCGAGAATATTGTGCTTGATAGTAAGTTCAGGGTGGTAGTAAATGCCACCCACCCAATCTCTACTGGAGCCCCCTTTAGAAATAAGTCAAAATTAGATTAAAATCCAACATTAAATCCTCACAAAAAATAGAAGATCTTTAGTGCTATCTAGATACTTGGTACCGGCAAGACCAGTCAAGACCTTTCTGTTCCTATGACATACATGAGTTTCGCCCATTTTTTTTTTTAAATAACAGGATATTGATGCTTCCTGGAATAGTGGCTCAAAATAAAGTTCAATTCTCGATAGTCGATATCACTCATAAAAAGAAAAAAAAAAGGTCAACTCTGGACAGATTTTCTTCAATAAAACAGTAGCAAAAATACAATTTCTAAATTATAAAAGGTAGGATTCAAGTACCACTTCAGCGGATTTGGAGACAAAATCCAGTAACTCTTGCACCTTTTGCCTTCTAAGTAATAAATGAGAATCAAGCCTTTGATTGGTGAATAACTCAGTTGTACAAAGCCGGCGCAGGGACCGCCATCGTGGTCCCGGTGGAAGCCATGGTACAGACCACTCATGGTGGGATAGTATCCGTACCGCATCAGGCTCGTGCCGGCCTGCTAATGCGAGGTCGTGATTTTGAAAAATCTTCTTTGCATATTCATGAGAGGAGACGATGATGGTTGTGACTTGGCCTAGTTGGAGAGAGAATATGGGTCCATAGGTTTTGGAGAGAGAGGTGAAAGTCACGTGAGGCTGGCTTATGGGACCCAGTTGTAGGAGGTTCCCAACCAGCGGATATGGTTTTGGACCTGGTGGAAGAGGATAGAGAGCTTTCTTTCTTCTGTTATTTTGAGATAAGAGAATAATGGAGAGCAGAGGGATAGAGAGTAGGAGCAGCAGCACGAGACTGTCGACTTCCATTGATTTGGGAATTGGGACAGATTGATTTGATTCATTTGAAGACTTTAAATAATATCGATGCAATCTGAACTATCTATTTTTTAAATGGTTGTTACACTTGCACATCAAGCTTACGACGATATGGCCTGTTCTGACTTAATTATAAGGATTAAGTACATTGCACGTAATGACGAGAATTTCCTTTTTTGTCCGATCCATAGAATTTCGCGGTCTTTCCTATCCACAGAATTTCCTTTTTTGTCCGGTTTGTTGAGATCTTCCATGGACAAATAATCGAGTGCGTATCCTCTGAGATATCTCAACTTTTGCGTGACCGACGTGTCCGGTGTCCATTCGGGGGATGGAGGGTTTTCAGAATTATGTGTGCTTTGAGATTCGTGTAGAACGTATTTAAACGGTTAGGATTTTCCATAAAGTCACGCAAAGTTTGAGATATCTCAGAGGATACGAATTCCAAATAATCTCAATCCGATCTGCAGCGAGTCCGCATCCTACATTATTTCAAAAATGATTTTTTTTAGTTGATTGCATCTTGGCTGTCTGATTAGGATCGGAGCCAATCTGGCCCACGCCTTAATGCATGACATCCTTTAATATTTAGTGCGGATTTCAATCGGACGGTTCAGATTTATTAATGCAAGCTCCGTTAATGCAGAGGATACTGATGGGAAGGGCATTACTGTGGGCCCCACAGAAAAGTACTGTTAGGTGTTTTTTTTCGGGTCAGTGCAAATGGACTCTATCGCTGTAGACTCCATCATTTTCACATTTTGGTGCTTTGTTCACGGCCATTATTTTGTTCAAGACGATTGAGCTTTGTTCATCTCCAGTCTCCAGACCGGAAATTTTTTATCTATACAAATTATTAAAATCACATGTACTGAAACATAATTTCTAACAAATATAGAAAAATCTGACTCAATAAGTCTGATTCAAATATATGAATCGGACTTATAACTAAATGATCCAAATCAATTGATATATTTTATTTTTAAAAAAATAGACGCTGATGAAAAAATATGCAATATAGATGCCATAGAAAATCATGTTAGAAATGGATCGGCCTCAATGATGAAGATTAAATTTTGAATTGATTAAATGTGACAGCCACCAATTCTTCTTTTCTATCGAATTTTTAAATAAAATTATTTAGATCTTCATCATTATCATTGAGACCGATCCACTTAGAATTTAATGAAATGTGACACTTACATTTCTCATTTTCATCCATTAAAAATATATATCTATATAAAGGTTGACTTGGATGAGCCATGGAGTAAAACGCGTTTGTACACCACGCCATATTTTCATTTTGAAAATCCAAACAACTGATTCGAATCTTCCAATATGTTCTCCATATTGAAATGTGCTTGGAAACTAAATTTTACATTTCTTTTGGAATTTTTTTACTAATTATTAAGAAATTTTTAAAATTGTTGTTTTGCTGTGAACAGTAAAAATATTTGGACCATCGGATCAGCGATTTTCAAAGTGGCTTAATAAATAGTAAAAAAAATTCAAAAAATGTAAAATTTGGTCTCCAAGCACATTTCAATATGGAGATCATGTGGAGCGGTTCGGATTGGTTGTTTGAATTTTCAAAATAAAAATATAGTGCCATGGAGTACAAACTCATTTTACTTCATGACTCATTTTAACCCGACTATATATATATATATCGATGGATCTGGACTATTAAGTCTGATCCATATATTTGAATGAGGCTCATTGAGTCAGATCTTTCTATATTTATTGAAAATAAGACACTCTTTTTATTTATGTACATATAAATTTAATAATTTCTATGGATAAAAAAATTTCCTCCAGACCGCCATAAAAGATCTTAGATAACTGAATAGAAAAATAATATTTTGATCGGGAAATTTTTTGTACCGGAAAAGTTATCTTTCTGTAGTCCGAAGCACTGAAATATCCTCTCTTTTTTTTCTCTTTTATTTTATAATGATTTTTGTAAATAAAATATACTCCGTAATGACATAATGCTAGAGTGAAACGGTATGGATATTATCCGATCCGTATTCGATCTGTATTTGAAAACTTTTAGATGTAGATATATAATATCTAAATATCCGTGTGGAAAATAATACTGATATAGGTTTACATTTCAATTATATGTATCCGAATAGTAGATATATATCATATATTTTAATATATATTATGAAAAATTTATGTTATTTATCATTATAATTAGATAAATATTATGAATTTTAATATTATTTTAATAAATATCTGATCTGATACGAATTGTATCTGTTTCCGTCTAATATTTGCTCCATATCCATATACGAAATATATATATATATATATATATATATATATAATTTTATCACTATCCGCTCCGTTTCCGCTTCTAATTGTTAATGCACGTCTCATATAGTTGTCTTCTCTCTGTTAATGTGTAATTGTCTCGTGAGTATTCATAATCAAATAATTAAGTTAAAAGTTTTCTTTAAAATTATTATATATCTTTTTAATATTCATATATAAATTCGGATTACTTGATCTACAAAAATTATAGACCATTCAAAAGTATGCAAGTACATTTTTGTAGAGAGATGACGTTTTTATATAAAGATATCTAAAGACAAAAACAGTCACAAAATAAAAAAAATATATATAAAATTTAGTATGCAAGTACATCTTTGTAGAGAGATCACGTCGACTATTTAAATTTTAAAAATAAAGATATTGATCCATAGTAAGGACCAATCTACACTATGCACAGTACCATAGTCTCACTCATTAGTTTAATTAAAATCATTATTCTTATTTGGGGTAATGAGTTGACAATGGTTATTATGACAATTTGGATAAGAATTTTTCAAATAAATCCATACAAGTTCAAAAAAATAAAAATAAAATAAAATAGGCATGCTATTGAAAGTATAAATGGTCTACAATCAAGTTTTGATACAATTTGAGATTTTTTTTTTTTTTAAATAGAAATAAGCAAACTTATTTGAACGAAACAAGCATCTAATGTGCTGGATTTCCGAAAAGCAGTTCCACTAAAGCAGTGCTACGGTGAAAGATAGAAGATCCTGAGTACAAGTATTTTTTAAATTTTACGAAAAATGGCTTCACTCTCTACTGTAATATTATTTTGGTGGAGCTGCCTTCTAGAAATCCAACACATTAGAGATGGTTGTATTTGCACCTTATGAAAAAAGATGGAGAGCACAGGAAAACTATTAGAGCAGCAAAAGAGTATTGACCTCCATGGCTCCATCAATTCGGGATACGTCAATTTGAAAACGAGAAATAAATATCCATACATAGAATTCGTATTCTCTGCATTAATTTAAAAGGAAATCTTTTGAGTTAATAAATCTCAACCGTCTAATTTGTTTAAATATGTACTAATATTGAAAGGCCCTGTGTTTTAAACAGGTGTCGGATTAGTTCCGTTTAACGGCTCAGATTCATGAACTCAAAAGATTCTCTTTTGAGTTAATGCAGAGGATACGCATTTCATACATAGGTATCTGATCTTTGCCTTTTCTTACTTATTATCTTTTGTTGTGTTGCACTTGCACACTTGCATTAGCAAATCAGTCTGGTTTGGATTCAAATCACATCATATTTTGCCACTTCTAACTAAATTATTCTAATTAAATTCTTACAGAATTTGCAGAATTATTAAAAGTTACCCTATCATATTCTAAAACAAATTATTACAGTTATTAATCTTAATTTATTTTACGATTAATAATTCTATGTTTTATATTTGTAATTTTTTTAAATCATTTTGTAGAGAATTAGTAGATTAAAAAATTAATGAAATACATACGTACCAGAGAATAACTTCCAACTTTAATTTATTAACACCATCATATTAAAAATAAGCTAACCCTATAATTATATAAATAAATGGAGGACTATTATGTGAAATAAAACATGTAACAATTGAAATAGATTAAAATTTTAAAAATTATATAACTATAGGAGGGATCGGATGACACCCTTTTTTGGCGACATCGAATAACATCGTGTATTTTCAAAGTTTTCAAAGTACAAACAGTCGATCCAAACCGTTCAACTTGATGGATATGTTAAAATGTGCTTGCAGATAAAATTTTACATTTTTCTGATTTTTTTTACTATTTAAGTATTTAACAAAATCGCTATATTCAGACCGTTGAATTTTTGTACCCATCTTAATAAATAGTAAAAAAAATTCAGAAAAATGTAAAATTTGATCTGCAAGCACATTTTAACATATCCATCAAGTTGAACGGTTTGGATCGACTGCTTGGACTTTGAAAATGCACAGTGTCATCCGATGTCACCAAAAAAGAGTGTCATCCGATCCCTCCTCATATAACTATATAATTAAACATGTAACATGTTAAATAGATTAATAATTATTTAATTATATAAGTAAACATATGTAACACGTATGTGAAATAGGTTAAGAAAAATAATTAGAATTTATTGTTGAAACTAATCGAACTGTTTTAAAAGTAATATTCTTATTGCGAATTAACTTTAAGTTCACTTACCACGCTATTTAATTACATGATTTTATAAATTAAACATGTAACACATTAAATAGATTAATAATTATATAATTAAACATATGAAAAATCAGGTGCAGAACTACAAAATTTAAATAGGAGTGACTGGAAAATAAAATGCAAAAGTATATAATGTGGGAGGAGAAATTTGAATCCAACATCTCTCACAACACAATGAGAAATTTTAATCACTAGATTACAAGTAAACATTTGTTATTTTATGAGGGAGGTTAACTTATATAAAAACTTGAAAAAATAGAAAATCCAATTAAATTTTAATAAATATAATTAAAAAATTTAAAATTATAAAGATGGCTTAGTCATTTTTGATGTACACTAAGATTTGGAAATAAATTTGCTGTGATTCTTCAGGAATCACAGGACCCTGCTATTCCACATTCATTCCTTCATTTATTTCAAGATTCGTGCACATAAATTACTGATTATGAGATTTATATATTTTATAAAGTAAAGGATTGGATTTAGAATAGCAGGGTCCTACGATTCCTGAAAAATCACAGCAGATTTATTTCATGTGAAATGGTAACATTCACAAGGTACATGCATCAATTAGTAATATTGCGAACTTGAAGTTCACCTAAAATCTACTTAATTATATAATTATAAGGTATATATTAGATTAACCAGGAATAAAATTTGTTTTCAAAATTTTCAAGTACTATTTATTAGTTCTGTGACATCTTCTATTATTGCTATGACATCATATTGGTGTAAAGCGCGTTTAGATAATTCATATTTCAAGTTATCATTAATTTTGTTTTTTGATGTTTCTTCTTTGACTCAGATAAGCATCCTGAAAGTTCTATCAGACTCGGACTCACATGACAGACCCAGCTCTCGGTTGGATTCAGACGTGGACCCTTCTCTTGGTTTAGAAGAGTCATCCCTTTTGAGTGACAGAGCAGTATTTGATGCCATTGATGCGGCACCTGGTTTACTCTCTCTTGTTTTGTCCTCTTCTTCTAGTGTTAGTGATATTAGTGACATTTAGTGGATTTTCTTGTGTTCTTTACTCTTATGTTAGTATTGTATCTTGAAAATATTCTTTTATGTTCTTATGCTGTGTTTTGTGAATGGTAGTTATTAGTGGTTGATATTTCACTAGTTGGATCTATATTTTGTATGAACTTTGTTGTTTCGCAATAAAATAGGTGTAATATTTTCACTTTTACCAAAACAAAAAAAAAGAGCTGTCGTTCTGGAGTTCATATCCAGTAAAGCACTGCATGGTGCAATGGGCACATTGAACCATTGTGGCTGGTCTAAGATTCACGCAAAAGGGACGCATAACATTATCATTTATTAATATTTAGTTGGGTATCAAACTAACAACATTCATATTAAATAAAGTACAAATCTTGATGATTGATGATGAATTTCTATAATTTAGATTGTGAACTTGGGCTGGCCTAATAAATGATCTTTTGAATTCGCATATTAATTCCTAACTGTCCTAATATATATATTTTTTTATTAAATTTGATAGCTATTAAGTCGAATCATTACTATTTGTTGACTATATAGACATGGGAATTAGTATTTTGCACGTATCATTTTGCTGGGATGGTGATAGGTGTCACGTAATGACAAAACCATGCTTTATTTAAGGGACAATTTTGTGGGGTATACTTTTCTAAAACTGTAAATTTACATTTTTTTTTTTTTCAAAATCTATAATAACATAATTATCGGTTTAAATTGCTACAACTCACATATTTTCTCCTTAAAAGCAAAATTACATATTTGTCTATTTAAAAATAAATATTAATATATTTATCCTTCTAAATTACAATAATTCATATATTTATTTATTCATCATATTTTTTATTAATTCTCAATCCATCATCCTTCCAAATTCATAGTTTTAATTTTAACCTAGTAAAAATGAAAAGAAATTGATGCACTAATTATTACACAAATCAAACAGATCATACCATAATCATCGACAAATTAAACATTATCCTAATTGTTGTAACAAAATCTCATAAACATATATGTGTGTCCATACTTCACAATTGAGAAATGCAAAGTCGTTTACGTACGTCGTGAAAATTTGCTGGAAAGAGATCAATGCAGGGTGGTGCATGTAGAAATTGAGGAGAAGAGAGAACTATCTTTTGGAGTAAGAAGAACACTAACTTTTGTTATATACACTTGTGTGTTAGCGTTATGCAATAATAATTAAGAATAATGTTTAATTTGTTTAATAATTATTGTCTAATTTATTTGATTTGTGGAATGAGTTGGTACATCAATTTTTTGCCATTCTTATAAGGTCAAAATGAGAATTATAAAATTTAGAAGGACGATAGATCGAGAATTATTGGAAAACATGGTGATTGGATAAATATATGACTTATTATAATTATGAGGATAAGTATGCTATTATAAAGTGAAATAGGTTGTTTTTCATTCTATTTTCCTTACAGTTAATATACAAAGAAATATTATATAAAAAAATATCTAATTTCACCATCTGTTTTTATAAAAAGTAGATATCAAAATTAAAATGTTCATTATTTGGTAATTGAATATTTTTATAATAATAATAATATTATTATTATTGTCATTATCATAAATTACAATAATAATTTGAGGAGGGATCCACTTACACCCTTTTTTGCTGACACCAGATTACACTTTATATTTTCAAAGTTCAAACAGTCAATCCAAAGTGTTCAACATGATAAATATGTTAAAATGTGTTTACTGATCAAATTTTGTATTTTTTGATTTTTTTTTTTACTATTTATTAAGATGGGTACAAAAATTCAATGGTCTGAATATAACAATTTTGTTAAATACTTAATAAATAGTAAAAAATAAATAAAAAAAATGTAAAATTTGATGTGCAAGTACATTTTATTATATTCATTATGTTAAACGGTTTAGATCCACTATTTGAACTTTTAAAACTTTGAAAATAGAGAGTAATTTGGTGTCACAAAAAAAAAGTGTAATTGAATCCCTCTAATAATTTATAGTGAGGTGTGAACTACTCCCACTGTAAATAAAAGCAGTTGAGTCGGGACTATGGATTTCTTGATCCTTTCTTTTTTCGCAAATTTGAGATCAATAAAGCTTGTATTGCTTTCTTTACCTTCTACAGTTCTACGGCTACATGGACTATTTTTTGTATGGTAATTACAAAACAACTCTAGAGGATTACAGCGGCTCTCTAAACAGAGCTGCAGCGATCTTTTTTATAAGTATATATATACAGAGGAGGGTTCAAATGCTTTCATTTTTTGTGCCTCTATTATGTCTCTATTTTTAAAAACTTAAATAACTCAAAATTCAAAACTTAAACGTCAAAATAAAACCGTTAGATGTGATCTATGTTATTTTCTCTGTGTCCATAAAAAAATTATCACATTTTGATTTTTCTTTTATATAAATTAATAAATTGAAAAATCAACGTCTAGAAATTATCCACATTAGTATACATTTTTACAAGCTCAAGATGACAACCAAAACAAGTTTAAATGCCATAATTTTTTACACGTGCATAGATAAAATGATATAGTTCATATACAACGGTTTTATCTTGAATTTTAAGATTTAAATTTTGAGTTATTAAAGTTTTTAAAAATAGAGGCATGATGGAGGCACACAAAATATAGGCATTTGAACTCTCCTCATATATATATATATATATATATATAGAGTACGGCTAACGCGCTTCCTCTAGCATATGGGCCGAAATGCTTCCGGTGGAAATTTGAAATTTCAAAATCCAAAAAGTCGATCTGAACCGTTCATCTTCTTCTCCATATTAATATCTGCTTGGAGACCAAATTTTACATTTTTCTGAAATTTTTTACTATTTATTAAGCCACTTTGAAAATTGCTGATCCAACGGTGGCTTACCAAACAGTAAAAATCAGAAGCTACCGTTGGATCAGCGATTTTCAAAATGGCTTAATAAATAGTAAAAAATTTCAGAAAAATGTAAAATTTGGTCTCCAAGCAGATATTAATATGGAGAAGAAGATGAACGGTTCAGATCGACTTTTTGGATTTTGAAATTTCAAATTTCCACCGGAAGCATTTCGGCCCATATGTTAGAGGAAGCGCGTTAGCCGTACTTTATATATATATATATATATATATATATATATATATATATATGAACGATGCTATCTTTTGATGCTACGGAAACAAAATCGGATGATATAGACATAGTATTTACATAGTGCTATACCACCACCAGTAATTTAAAAAAAAAAAAAAAAACCGATCTAGCGCAATAGTCAGGAGAAAAGCAGAAAAAGGCTCCAAAAACCTAATTGAACCAAATACAACATAATAGCTTGAATTCTCGGCCCCAAGATTGCATAAGCTGGCCTCTACCAATCCATCAAAAAGAGATTGCATAAGCTGTTTATAGTAATAATTCCATAATGGGCTGGAGAGACAGTAACTGGGCCCAACTCGAATCCTGATTTCGTAAGCCCATGAAGATTTAAGTCGGATGCCGAGCTTAATTATTATTACTTTTTTTTTGTCGAAATTAAATAAAGAGAAGTTGCAGAAGTCTCATTAATGAGAAAAATCAAAATGAGGAATATGCAAAAGCAATGATTCTAGAATTATGAGACTGTAGAAAAAACCACCAAAATTAAAACAAGATATAGAAGACAACCATTAAAATCATTTAAACACCAGAAATACTCAATTTAGCGTCTTCCAATCCTTAAAAACTTCTTTGCTATGCAAACATGCTTTGTTTTAACATAATGCAGAGCTCAATTTGGTGAATTATTGGGTACGATTTAGGGCTTTTGGGCCGAATTTGTTCTTAAGCCCAAAATGTTCAATTGTTAGTTTCACCAGGTCCGAATTAAACTTGGAAAATAAAATAAATTTAATAATTTTATCTGTTTCTCTGACCGCAGAGTAGCAGACTGATTTATCTAACATAATGCGACAACAAATTAAATCTTTTTCTCTATAAACCTACATAACGCTCCTAAATGAGTGCAAATATTTCTTCTTTTTTTATTTTTTATATTTTTTTTCATCTGAGGTCGAGACGACTAAGTTTCTGGATTGATCGTACACTTTGGGCTGGTATTAATAACTGTGCTCTAATTTGTTCATATATATTTGTTTATTTTAGTGGTGGAATGATTTAATATGTGTAAGATTAATACAATTATGTTAGTTAAATTATTGAATTAAATACATAACCAGATTAAAAAGGAGTTACTATAACTAACAAAATTAAGCTAAATATAAATTTGTATTCATTAAAGTCATTATGTCAAGTACTAATTAATCAGGCTGATTAACAGAACAAAGTCACATCCATAAAATTTACTGAACAAAATTAAGTTTATAACTTATAAGAGAGGGCAGAAGTATATAAATTGGGGGTATATTTTTACTATAGTTCAAAATAATGCCAAGTTCTGGAGAGCAGATAATTAAATTCCTCGCCAAAGAAATAAAAATTATTTTCCATTTGCATCAACCGCACTGGTAACATACTGACATAAGGCCACATGCAGCTTGGGACAAGATTTGAGAATTATTCTTGTAAATTTTTTCACTGGTGACATACTGACATAAGGCCACATGCAGCTTGGGACAAGATTTGAGAATTATTCTTGTAAATTTTGTCTAGACCAAACAATGTAAAACATTTTTTTTTTTTTTTTGCTGAAACTTGGCATGATTTCTTTAGGCTTATAAATTGTAATTTTCTAACTGTACGACAAATATTCGGTAACGGAAGCATCCATTAGAAGTCTATTCTCGGTTTTGTCTTTCAAAGACATGTAATGTTGGAAGCATCTTGTGCCGATTGCCAGAATAAATTGAAATTCAATCCCATCTCCAGAAGTGCATCGATCTTTAACCTTTATCTTTAAAATTGCACAAAAGAAATAATTTTATTTTACACATCATCAATTTTAATAATTATCTCTCAATCAATTTCATATTATCTTCATAGATCCTTGCAATTATAAACTAAATCCAAGCGAATGTAGCACTTTTAAAAAGGTTAATGCTAAATTAACAACTACTGAGCATTTTCGTAATTAAAATTATAATTATCACGTCAACATATATAATTAGTACTTTACTAGTGAAATGAAGATGCTACACCTATGTTATTTTTTTATAAGTATTCAATGTAATCAAATGGCAACAAAAAAATTCTACAAATTATTCAAAATTTTAAATTTTAACATCGAATTCAAATGCTTGATCTCTCTCTCTTTTTTCTAAACTAGTCAATGGTGTATGGGAGTTACCTTCATCGATTTGTTTATTTATAGCTTTACAATGTGCTCATTTTTCTTTCTCAAATAGAAGCAACAAAATGCACCAAATTTATTTTTAGTATATTGTAGTACAATAATCTAGTTTCTATTATATCCAATGCAATTTTCTTTAAATGCAGGTAATTAACACGTGTTTTAAATTCAATACTTAGTCGTCAATTTTCATCAATAATTAGTGAAAACTGAACATGCAATATCATATATTATTATATTAATTATTAAATTCGCTTCGCATGTTGTTTATCATTATCCACGTTTCTTTATTTTGCTTCCTACATTTTCATAGCATCATTAATGTCAATTAATATAGAAGCCATCAACATGTTTTGCTAGTAAACTAAAATAAGATATCTATAAATAAGATACTTTTTTACATTTATAGTTGTTGGGTATTATGTAGGTCCCTATAAAAGAAACTTCTTTGCGATCCTAGATAGATAGTTTTTTTTTTGTTATTGGTAGTTACCTTCAGCGGCTAATATTTTTTTTTAGAGGCGAGGTTTTATTTTTTTGAGCTCTTTTGGGTTTTATGTAAATATTTTTTTTATTAATATATTTGTTAGTGGCAATTTACCACTAACTTTAAAAAAAAAATTGTTACTCGGCTGTCTCTGTCTACAGTCCGTATATAATTTTCAAATATCTCGTTGTGTGATTGGAAAGTAATAATATATTACTTTATTATATCGCTTGTATTTTTGGATAAAGATAGAGTTAAGTAATCTAATTATAAATATTTATAAAAAATCTTCAAACATTTGTATTTCGGTCGAAATACAAAATGGTTAAAATTACGTCTTCTCATAACTAAATAGTCGATCTAAGTTGTTCAATGTATTCTACCAAAGTTTGGTATGGGAACGAGTCGGCTTGGTCCGAGCTAGATCAAGCTCATAGCTCGCTCGTTTTAGTAATGAACGAGTCATGAGTGAGTCCACATTCGGATCCGAGCTGAAAAAGTAATTTATGGCTCACTTGTTTTGACAACGAGCTAGCCCAGCCAGCTCGTGGGCCAAAAGTCCAATTGTATTACATAATGTATTATAAAGTCAACTACTATAAATTAAGTTTGTAACTAAATTCATACACACTAACCCGAGAATAGTACTATTGTTTTGAGCTATTTGATGTTTGGATGGAGCAAGAATAACACTAACCCATTATTCTTTGTTTGTCTTATATGGATTAGCTCACTATTCTACTAATCCAACCAAAAGTCGGATTAGCTACTATTCTCAAAACTTGGAATTAGCTCTATTCTTGCTCTATTCCTTGTGACATCCAAACGTACTAAATTCATACAAATTCATCTAGCTACTATATATTCTCAAAATACTAAATCAAAAATTGATTTAGGGTTTAGGGTTTAGGCCCTAGCTCAAACTTGTTAATTTTGTATCGAACTAGTGAAGAGCTGGATCGTTAACAACTCGGTTCACTAACGAACAAGTTGTTAGCAAGCAAGTCATATGCGAGTCACGATCGATCCACGAGCTACGAGCTTTTTTACCACCCCTATACCAAA
Organism: Carex rostrata; assembly: GCA_964058875.1. Lineage (NCBI taxonomy): Eukaryota > Viridiplantae > Streptophyta > Magnoliopsida > Poales > Cyperaceae > Carex > Carex rostrata. Next base: position 1,876,606 of record CAXKVT010000016.1, on the reverse strand, counting down.
CTCTTGGAGAGTACTTACCTTTTAAATTTTGTTTTCTATTTTTTTTTTCAGATTTTTAAAATATGAGCCTAAAATAACAAGAAAATAAAAAGAAATTGGCATATGAAATGGGATTATTTCCAAATATCTGAAAAAATAATCGAAAGATTTTAAAGTTGGTAAATATTGTTGGCCTACAAGATTTGCATATATAAAACACATTGAGCGACATGGATCTACCATTTTGATGTGAGGAACGTAAAATTTGAATTGTTCGTATTTTGACCGGAATACAAATGTTTGTACAATAACCAAACTCTAGAAAAATATATTTTTTCTTTAAGATATATATTTTTTTATTTGAACCCAGTCAGCTATTATCTGAAAACAAGTAAAAAAGTAAAATAGTTGGATTAAGTAGTGAAAATAATCTTTGTATAAACTTTTAGCAAATTCATTCTTGTCTAATAAAAACAAATTAAAATAATGAAATTTCTTTAGGAAAATGTCTCTACCTTAAAAGTTCAATTTAGTTTTTTTAATATTTTTAATTTACTGTCTTGTTTTATGTATCCTATTATTCAATTTTCATTTTCATTTATTGTGTAAATTAAAATTTTGATATACTATTTTTCTAGAGCAGAGTTAGACTTTTAAACTATGGAGGATCAATCTCATATTGAGAATCAATTATATAAATTATTTAAGCTGAAAATGAAAATTAATTTGTAAGTGCGTAGACATTTTACTGTAAATTATATTGAAAATCATACATAAATTAAAAATGAGGTTAATTAACCCATCCATTCTATCTGAATCCGCGTGGTTATTACTTTTCCACACAACATTAATTAATTACTACTATTTTGCTAACTTCTTATCAAATGTAGTGCAATAATAAAATAGTCTCTGGATCAGACAACATTAAAATATCTAGAAGGAAATTTAAACGAGTGAACAGGACTGTTTGATAAATCATAGACATCATTTTCTGTAGTGGGGAGTGGGGACAAGGGAATTAATTTTCTTCATTTTGTCAATATCATGCTTCTTTCATTGCAAGCGCAAATTGCGCACCACTGTTCCTACATATTCTGAAGATGTCTACCTTCTACCAACAGACATACCTGATATTTGTAACTTGGTAGAGGTGGTTGATAACAACAAATTTGGATTCCTTTTATGTTTAGATCTGTGCAATCTCTTCATCCAATGATACAGACACCATGAGCACTCAGCTTGAACAAATTTAGGACTATGCATGTTTTAATTTACAAATTTTAAAAATGGAGAGATACCATGAGAACTCAGTTTAAACAAAAATTAGTTTCGGGTTTAGGACAAAAAACATAAATTAACAAAATAAATGCACATAAAATGACCAGGAGGAGGTGTACACTACTAGAGAAAAACACCTCTATATTGGTTAAAATCGCGTTCCGCCATTGGGTTCCAAACCGTTGCTTATCAACCCAATAATAAATGTACACACATGTGCTATTGGCTCAAAAGATATGGTGTTAATCAATATATCATCGGCAGTGCACATTCGGCCATCGGGTTTGACGAACCCAACGCCATCGCTTTCGTTTTGCCATTGACGGAAAATATGATTAACGATGTCTACTAAATTTCAATAGCCAATTGCAATAGTGTCTTGCATCATTTGTTTTTTGTGTGTTGGCGTTGGCAAATCCTAGTTTTCTAGTAGGTCATTAATTTCTGAGCCGATAGTGATGTATATGCAATTATTATTATTATTATATTATTATTATTATTATTATTATTATTATTATATTACTATTATTATTATTATTATTTATTATTAATTTTTGTATTACGTGCTAGCCTAGTTATTTTTAAAACACAGCTAGTAAAATAACAATAAACATGCATGTGCTCATTCCATACCCATCTTTGAACCAACAATTAATACATACGTATACAATTACTCCAACATATAATATATCAATCCATGTCACAAGCAATATATATAAAGAGTTTACAACAATTATTAACTAACAAGTGCTAATAATATCACACATACAACCAATAAACACATCAATAGTTCATTGTACCAGAAAACTAACTGTTCTTACCACACAATTATTAAAACCAACAACAAATTAAGTGTCTGAACACAAAAACCCAAAAACAATAATTGTTTTAAATCACAGACAACAATATGTCAAATCCTCCCACTGCCAAGTACCTGCATGTCAATTAAACTTATGTACATGCAATGCAATGGGTAAACAACAATGCTATGTATGAAGCATAAAGATTATATGAAGATTATATATTATGTGAACATGTTTTGTTAATATTTCGTAGTGATTTGCCAATTATAATATTAGAGTTTACCGTTATTAATTCAATACGTGAAGCTTGACAACACCGATCAAATTGTACATGCAAGCAACATTCACTAATTTATCTAAATGTGCAATTAATCCGTATAAAAGTTATCGAGTTATGCATGCAATGGGTAAACAATATATATAAGTATGAATCATAAAGATTGTGTGAAGATTATATATTATGTGAACATGTTTTGTTGATATTTCGAAGTGATTTGCCAATTCTATTGGAGTTTACCGTTACTAATTCAATACGTGGAGCTTGACAACACCGATCGAATTGTAACATAAACACTCAAATAAACATCTACATAATTCATTTCCTTATTTACAATTACAATACAACAATTACATCACATCATATGCAACAATTTCTTTTGATTTGACTAATTAATTCATTATCTATTATTAGACACTAAATTTATAAGAACATTATCAATTATCTTGGTTAGGTTCCAAAGAAATGAGTTAAACTAATTTTCAACTAATAAAATATTTTCTGAACATTAAATCATGTTTTAATCCCATGTCTAAAGCAATGTACAATTGAAATGTGACAGTGGACTTACGTTATTGTTTAAACTCTTTCGCAAACCACCACTTAATTCAAATGGAATTTGTGTAAGAGATTAAACAACAATGCACTGTCGCATGCTATTCATACACTGTCGAAGAGTTGGGATCAAAACATGATTTAATTTTAAGAACATAATAGTCGGACTCTCTCTCTCTGTAATTTGACCCGTAAGCATTTCAACCGAAGTGCTACTAAAAGCATATTAGTCGGACTCTCTCTCTCTCTCTCTCTCTCTCTGTGTGTATATATGTATATATATATATGAGGAGGGTTAAAATACACCTTCCCTTTTGTGCTCCTAACGTGCACCCTCTTCTCATATCTTCATTTGCAAAGTTCAAATAGTTGATTTGAACCTTCCAACATGTTATTCATATTAAAATGTGCTTGGAGATCAAATTTTACATTTTTTGGAATTTTTTAACTATTTTTTCAGAATTTTTGAAAATCATCACTTTGATGAATTTTATATTATTGTTTAGTTTAATAAAAAATTCTGAAAATTATCACTTTTCTTATTTTATTTATTTATTTTTGGGGGGGGGGGGGTTGCCGGAAATTTAGTTAGGAAATAAATCCAATTAAGAGATGGGAAAAAAATCAAAAAAATGTTGCCGGAACACACCTCGGAAAAAAAAAATGCAATTATTTGCAATACTCACGAAATTTGTTGAGATTTTGGTTGACGCCTCTAGACATATACTTGCAAACTTATCTATCGATGTAAATCCACTTGGCACTTTGGCAGTAGCTGCCAATGTTTTTTGTATCTATCAATAAATTACAAGAGATGAATGAGGCTACAACCAATGAATTGATTAGTTACATGTCAATTAATCGTTGCAAGAGATAAGTACGAATTTAACAAAAGAAAATATTAGAAAGAATTAAAGAGAGGAGATTGAGGTAAGCAACTAAACATACTCATCATCAATTAATTAAGGCAAAAAAAAAAAATCAAGAATAGTTGATAACTTGACATGACATCTCAACTGCCACATGCCACATGCACTGTTCGGCAAGGATTTTATGAAGTCTCGTCTAAAGGAGCCTTCTCACTTTTTTAGTCGCTTAATCCTGCCGAATATTAGTTTTTTAATGTAAATTAAGACAACTTCTTTTAATTTTTGTTTTGTCCAAATCTTAATTTCTTGTTCTTTCCTTAAGACATACTCCTTATTCTTTTAGCTTTCTTTACATATCTTAATCACATGTTCTTTTCATTAGCTTATTGAACATCTCTTTCTTAGCACATATTAATATTTAATCTCCTGTGTGTTGCTAAACAGTCTCATAGTATTTCATAACAAATCAGATTCGAAACTGAAAAAAATTCCGAACTCGGCTCGCTTTTGAAAGAAAAACGCTCGGCTTGATTCGGCTCATGTAAACACCTGGCTCGATTCAGTTCGGCTCGCGAACCGGCTCATATTTTTACTTATTGAGCCCTAATCACACATAGCTGAATCGGTAGTTTGAGATCAAAAAAGCCAGAAAAGGAATAGAAACCACAACAAGAATGAGACACTTTTCGCGAGGATAAAAAAGTGACCTTTTGCGATGAACTACTCTCATTGTTCAGCTTTTTCTTTTTGCGACGGTACTTTTTGAGACGAACGATCGTCATAAATGCAAATTTTGTTCAAATTTCAGCCCAAGTGTGGGGCTGCCACGAAATTTTTTTTTTTGAAATTTTGGAAAAAAATGAAATTTGAAAAAACTTTGAAATTAAGGTTTTAGTCTCATTTTTGTTAAACAAACATCACGGGAAAAAAATGTAATAAGATTAGGACAAAATTTTTTTATCTCTGTCTCTGAACTATGATATATAGATCAGAAGATCACATGTAATATTAGGTCAAATTAATTTGTGGACGAAGTAATCTGGAACATTTAAATATATCGAGATCAGCTTACTGACAGCTATTTACCTCAAAATAGTACCATTAGGTCTAATACATATAAAAATCAACTATCATATTTGATTCTTCATAACAAGCCGGTAAGTAAAAATATGAGCCGGTTCACGAGCCGACTCGCTAACCGAGCCGAGTCGAGCTAAGTTTTTTACATGAGCCGAGCTGAGCTGAACTTTTATTTTTTCAAAGTAAACCGAGTTAGAACCAAATCATTTTGCTTCTCTAATTGAGCCGAACCTTAATCATTAGCAACCCTATATAAAATTGGTGCAAGTCCAAACTCTATAGCTTCATCATGTGATGAAGCCATGACAACTATAAACAAAAAAAGAGTTGAGTAGAACTAGGGTGTTCTTAAGCTCACCAAAGTGTTTGGTGAGCGTAACTCCAAAATCCATCAAATCGGTTTCAAATGACGAATCTGAACTATTGAAACCCGCCTACCTTATGAGTGATGCGTCTACATATGAAAATTTTAAACATTCGAATTAATTTAGTATAAAATCAAGCGGTCAAAAAATATTCAAAAATGAATGCACTAAAATTAATTTATTAACTTTCTAATTTTGACCGATTGACTTTATACTAAATTAATTCGAATGTTTAAAATTTTCACATGTAGATGCATCACTTGTAAGGTAGACAGGTTCCAACGTTTCGGATTCGTCATTTGAAACCGATCTGGTGAGTTTTGAAGTTAAACTCACCAAACACTTCGGTGAGCTTAAGAACACCCTAGCTCTACTCTAGTATATAATTCCCAAAATATATAAAATTTGGTCTCCAAGTCCAAGCACATGTTAATATGAATATCATGTTGATCAGTTTATATCGACTGCTTAGATTTTAAAAACGAAAATAACCGATATGAGACACGATATTGAGCCACAAAAAATATGAGCATTCGAATCCTTCTCTCTTATCCTTAATATTTTATAAATTTTCCAGTGTTCATATGATTTTGTATTCCTGAATGTGTAATTGTTACTTAGTACGTAGTTGAACTTTCACATTATTACATTGGAGATTCAAATTTAAATCCAAGTGCATTTTACGTTTTAACTCCAATCTAATTTTTGAATTTTGTGATTTTGCCTCTAACTTTTACTGTAGCACATGTAACATACGAATTAAAACTCAACAAATACCGAAACCAACTCCTCTGCTCTCCAAATAGAAGACCATAACTCTATTATTCTAAATCGAACTGTTCATATCTGTGTTAAAATTCGTGCATAAAATAAATTCAACGATCTGATTTAAAATAACAGAGTTGTGCCCTTCTATTTGGAAAGCAAAGGAGTCGGATCCACAAATACCACTAGCTAACAATAGAAGTTTAGCCGGAAGCATCTGTCCAATCAACATAGTACGCCAATCAACATCATCAGTACACATAAAAATCTAGTTTGGTTTTCTGTTTGTTTCTACTTTTTATCTTTTACTATTTTTGCTGAAGACTTCTGAAAGCAACTTTATTTATGATATTTTTTTTCAATAGTTTAGATAATCATGTCTTAGGTTTAATGGAATTTGAGAGCTAATGGATCATCAATTAAGCAGTTTAAAATTAATGATTCAATTTTATTGACATTTGATCATGAACTAAATATCTTTGAAGCCATAATTCAATTTGATACATAAATACATGTGTTGCCATTGACATTTTACATTACTTCGTATATATCCAAATTTAATAATAAGCACAGAGCCAATGAATGTCACAGGCTCAAATTTCTCAAATTAACATGAAATGACAAATGAGGCATCAAAGGAACTATGCAAGCCTTCAGAAATTCTTCCAAAATCCAGAAATCTTAAGGGATTTTAATATAAAAAAAAAAAGAGAAAAAGAAAAAGAAAAAAAAAGGATGCTAACTAGGCCAACTTCATATAATCATACGCACTGGTACCAAATATTGCCCCTAAAATAGGAGCAGTGAAATATATCCATATTCTGTCATAATTTCCTGTCACCATTGCCGGTCCTAATGTACGAACAGGATTCATCGATGCCCCGGTTGACGGTCTACAAAGAGAGATCATTAAGAGGTCAAAATGATGTTAGCTTAATTAATTTAAAAAGAAAACTGAAATCAAATTAATGCTGAGGCATAAGCTTTTGTTGTTCTCACTAACCCTGCTATCAGCGAATTCAGCACTACTGTTAAGCCAACTGCTATCGCTGCTAATTTCTTATTCTGAAAATGAAAAGAAAAATAAAAAAAACATTAATTAGTTAATGATCCACTATTAAATTCAAAAATAATAACATAAATTTGACTAGGAATTTCTTGATACTTACTGCTTCTGGGTCAAATGTCACTGAAGTGACCACAAATAACAGGATGAATGTAATCACAAATTCCAGAACGAATGCTCGACTGGTACTAATGGTCGGTACTGTCACCCCGCCATTTTCGAGAGGATCAAATATGTAACTAAGTGTTGTTGATGCACAGATAGAACCCATAACTTGAGCGATTATATAGAAAGGCACACAAGCGAAAGGGAAGTTTTTGAATAGAGAAAAAGCAATGGTGACCGCTGGATTTAGATGTGCGCCTGAGATGTGGCCGGTTGAGAAGATGACAATTGCTACAGCTATACCTGATGAAGTGGCTTTCCCGATTAGGGTTTCGACATTTGGGTACTTTGCATCTACTGTTGGTGTCGCGGCGCCTCCAAATACCATGATAAATGTACCGATGAACTCTGCTACCATCTGAAATTTGTACAAAGATAAACTAATTGGACAACCGTGTGGCCCTGCTATCATTTGCAAACAATAAATGAGAATTTGAGAAGTGTAAAACATGAATGCTTGACTAGATTTTTGCACAGAAAAGAAGAACAGAGTTGAAATAAAAGATGCAAAACACCATATATGATTCCTATTTCATGTTATTTTAATTAGTTGGTAACAGAGTACTGCATACCATTAATTTGTAAAATCTCACAACTACATTAATTGTCTATTTGGATACATTGAAAACGTTGAAAGGCCAGTGTTACTTTCTAGAATATGAACAAATTATAAGAAAAACTCTGGTTTTAGAAAATAAATTCTCAAGATTTAAAGAATAAAAGCAAAAGATATGAGTTCAAGTACCATCTTTAGAAACGAAGTTCCTTGGTCGGGCCAAAGCCGATAGTTTCTACTTTCACACTGCGGTGCAAGGTGGTAGATAAGTCTTTCTTCAGACATTTTTTCTTCTTCTCCTTGAAAAATTTGAGATGTCGAATGTGGAATGCCTAAGCATTGCCTGTACTTATTGCTCCTCTTGTTTCAGAATAGTCAAAAAAGGTTACATCATATGAAAGTGAACCAATTTCTGATAATTCTTAATTTGGATTATTAATTGAATGGCCTTTTTAATGCTATAGAGACTGCAAATGATCGGACCAACAATAAAATAAGGTTACTATCAGTTAGATATTTATGTTGATAATATATTTACTAAAGCTGAGTATAGCAATGCACTGCAGATAGGGGTGAAAACGGAGCGGATAATATCCAATCCGTATTCGAAAAATTAGATACGGATATCCGTATCCGAATATCGGTGTGAAAACAAATACGGATATGGCTTTAAGTTCTAATTATCCGTAATTATTCCTATCCGAATAATAAATATTAATATATATTATCAAGAAATTTATCTTATTGACTATTATAATTAGATAAATATTATGAACTTTGGTATTTTTTATTAATATATTTTTTAATAAAATATCCGATCTGATCCGATTCATATTTTATCTGTAACTATCTAATATCCGACTCATATCTATATCCGTAAAATAAAAATAGATATGGATATAATTTTACCACAATCCGCTCTGTATCTAATCCGTTTTCACCCCTAACTACAAAACTTTTTACTACAATTTGGTTTAAATATAAACTATATATAAAGTTGTATCATACGATCAATTTATAATACAATTTGATTTATTGAGGCAAAATAGTAGTGCTTGCTACAAATCGTATCAAAACATTCATCTTATCATTTAAAAGATTTGTTAACTAGTCAAATATGAAAACCATAAATTATGGATTTAACAGAGCAACAGCAATTCTCTGTTTCAAAGATCTGCTATAGAAATTCCATCTTAACAAATCTCACTGAAAAAGACGACGCCTGATAAGATGAAATAATATCCAATTAGGAATCTTCTAGTAGAATTGACTGCAGAAAATATCGGCAAAGCAACTTGTTTCTTTTGAGAAACATATGAACCAACAATATTAGCGCACCTGTCAAATTTATATTGTGGGGACCGTCTGGACGTGTCAAATTAATTGAGAATTGATATTCAAAATTAATGACGCTCTTGTGTGTGTACATTAGTGGTTTGCTAACGGGTTACCCGTGACCCGTTCCGGATAACCCGTTAGGGGTAACGGGTAGGGCGGGTAGACGGGTAGGACGGATACGGGTACAACCCGCAACGGGTAGACGGGTAGTTTTCCCAAAACCACTACCCTACCTGTTTATTACCCGTACCCGTTGCGGGTTGACGGGTACGGGTATCTCGGGTACGGGCGGGTTTTTTTTTTTTTTTTTTTTTCCTTTCTGTTTTTTTCTGAATTTTTATGCTTTGAGATTCGTGCCAAGTTAAAGGACATCCCGGATGGAGTTTAGATATAGGGGTCCGTTTTGAGATTCATGCCAAATTAAAATTGATGACTCAGATCTCATTCTACAAAGTCAGGTATTGCACTGGATCTGAATTCTATAGGGTGCCGCCAAAAAAATTTTGAAATTCAAATTTTGTAACGGGTCAGGTACGGGTACGGGTACGGGTAGACGGGTACGGGTAGGCGGGCACGGGTTGGCGGGTAGACGGGTACGGATTGGCGGGTAGACGGGTACGGGTACAACGGGTTTTTTTCAAAATTATGTTGTCCGGTCCGTTTATTACCCGTACCCGTCTACCCGTTTGTACCCGGGCAACGGGTACGGGTACCACGGGTAACGGGTACGGGCCGGGCAAAACGGGTTCAACCTCTAACGGGTTTAGCAAACCACTAGTGTACATTAGGGTGCACAAAAAATTCAAGATTTGTGATTCGATTCGAGTTCGATTTGAAAAAGTTTGAAAAAAATTCGATTCAGAAGAAATCCGGTTCAAAATTAATTCAAACCAGTTCGATTCGAAATTAATTCAATTTCGAATTAGAACCAGACCCAATTCAATTCGTGTGATTCACGAACCAGGACCAGTTCGAAGTTCGAACTGAAATTCGAGATCGACCTTTGCATTACGTGGGAACCACTTGCCAGTGTCTACTTTAATATATAGTAATCTCCACTGACACAAGTCCGAATGTTACGATACAGTACTTACGCATGTCAAACCACTGACATTGGGACCCATGGTCTATGGACCTTTATTGCCAGTGCACACCCGCCACATAATGTACGTGTCAGTATAGGTAGTAGAGAATCCTGCTTCCTACCTCATTCTCATCACATCCATTAAAACGCCATGCTAGTGTCGCTGTTAAGCTCTACAGCGTTTTCTTCAAGCTCTTCCTCCGCCGTCGCCTCCAGTCACGTCTCCAGTGTCTCTCCTCCGACCAATCTACAACCACCAGCACCAGCTCCTTTGGCATTTCCTCTCGCCCCGAGGAATCAACTGCGCTAGCTAACCCCTCCTTTGCATCAGACGGCGTTGCAAAATCGGCTAAACCAGTTCGAATTGCTCTCAATTTCGAACTAATTTTGAATCAAATCGAACTAGTTCGAATTATACCGAATCAAATTCAAACTGGCATTTTAGGTTTGAAATCTATTTTAATTTTGAATTGGATTCAGTTCGAAATAATTTTGAATTCGAATTCGAACTTAGCCTAATTCGATTCGGTTCGTTTCGTTTGCAGCCCTAGTGTATATATATATATACAACTTTTTTTTTATCCAAAAAAAATATACAAGAGCTTCGTTTGCAGGAGCGGAATTTAAAAATCTTGATAGAAATAACTAAAAATTAAAATGGACAAATTATAATTAATAGAAATTGAACTCAAGTTCTCTATCATTATAAAATGAGGAGGGTTCAAATGCCTCCATTTTTTGTGCCTCCAATATGCCTCTATTTTTAAAAACTTAAATAACTCAAAATTTAAATTTTGAAATTCAAAATAAAACCGTTGGATATGAACTATATCATTTTATTTATGCACATGTAAAAAATTATGGCATTTCAACTTTGTTTTGATTGTCATCTTGAGCTTGTAAAAATGTATACAAATGTGGATAATTTCTACACGTTGATTTTTCAACTTATTGATTCATATAAAAGCAAAATCAAAATGTGATAATTTTTTATGGGCAGATAGAGAAAATAACATAGATTACATCTAACGGTTTTATTTTGACGTTTAAGTTTTAAACTTTGAGTTATTTAAATTTTTAAAAATGGAGGCATGATGGAGGCACATAAAATGGAGGCATTTGAACCCTCCTCTTATAAAATAAGCTCTAACTACTAAATTATAACTGAACATATGATATTTATGAGGAGGGCTAGACAATATGAAATGTTTTAAAAAAAATAATTAAATTAAATTTTTATATACATAACTAAAATTTTAAAATAATAGAGGTGGTTTAGCCACCCTACAAATGGCTTTAGATCCGCCTCTAATAATTTGTATTGCCATGTCAAATCTACCTCAACTCAGGACAAACCGTATGAGTTTTTTATAATTTTTTTTTTATTAAAGGATCCAATACACTTTAATATTTTTTAGATGTTATTTTTGAAAATTAAACATGCATCTATAACGAGACTCTACGAGGTAATAGGTGTATAACGGATAAAGGAAACTATATATGTACTTATAAGTAGTGATAGAGACATATTAAATCAGGGGTAGGCAATTGTCTCCGATTTTTTTATTTATATCCAAAAATTAAATCAAATTACAAATAATAACCGAAACACTGTTGAATTTCGAAAACTACCCAATCCGGTTATCCAATAACCGGATTTGGGATAAATGTCCGGTTATCCAATAACCAAACTCAACAAATATAACCGGTTATTCACTAACCGGAAAGTTATGTTTTTGTTTTTTTTGTTTTTTTTTTAAAAACCGGTTAATCACTAACCGGAAAGTAAGTTTTTTTTTTTTTAAAACAGAAATTTCGAATTTTTTTTATTTTTTATATTAAAATATTAGAAATGTTGAATATATTTCTTTGAAAATAGATGAAATATAATATAATTTGATTTATTAGAAAGACTGCAACAAATAACCCGGATCAATATTTTTCAGGCCGGATTTTTCGCAGCTGTAAGAAAAATTAATATATTTCTTTATGTGCTATTGGAAAAAAATAAAAATGCTTAGATTCTGAGTTATTGATCCCGGTTCAAAAGTCACTTCTAGGTAATCTAAAAAATATTGTGATCCATCTAGTACATTCAATTAATAAAAAGTTGTTTCTATTTAAAAAAAAAATAAAAACTTTAATTTATTTAATAATTGTTTTTCAAAAAGAATTTTCAAAATAGAAACAACTTTTTATTAATTAAATTTACTAGATGGATCATAATATTTTCTAGATTACCTAGAAGTGACTTTTGAACCGGGATCAATAACTCAGAATCTGAGCATTTTTATTTTTTTCCAATAGCACATAAAGAAATATATTAATTTTTCTTACAGCCGCGAAAAATCCGGCCTGAAAAATATTGATCCGGGTTATTTGTTGCAGTCTTTCTAATAAATCAAATTATATTGTATTCCATCTATTTTCAAAGAAATATATTCAACATTTCTAATATTTTAATATAAAAAATAAAAAAAATTCGAAATTTCTTTTTAAAAAAAAAAAAAAAAAAAAACATAACTTTCCGGTTAGTGAATAACCGGTTATATTTGTTGAGTTCGGTTATTGGATAACTGGACATTTATCCCAAATCCGGTTATTGGATAACCGGATTGGGTAGTTTTCGAAATTCAACAGTGCTTCGGTTATTATTTGTAATTTGATTTAATTTTTGGATATAAATAAAAAAATCGGCAATTGTCTACTTCTGAATTTGAAAATCGGATATAAGTTTGTATAATCAGACTGTTATTTATCTCTAGAGAAAATTGTACCTACTTCTGAACAATCTGTAGTCTAAATTGGTTAATACACGACAGTCCTCAAACTCTAGTTGCATCACAGTAATTTTTTTTACTTACTCATAAAAATTTAGACTACAAGTTATGTCTATTTATTTATGTTATTTCTAATTTATCTTTGAGCGCGTCTAGTTTTTTTTTTTGTAGACTATTTTTTCTTTTTGAGTTGATAAAAGGGCACATACTCCCGTTATTTAAATTCGGTTCAAACCACCTAATTGATTTCGAGCATAGGTCTTTCATATAAAACACATTTTCTTAATCAACTGAGTTAGGCATAATTTTCTTATATTTAACAATTTTTAATTTAGTTCTCGAAAAAAACTAATTTTAATTGAGTAAATTTTTCTAATTTACTATAGTTTTGACATTACTTTTTATAAAAACATAATGTACCGCTTGTGAGTTATTTTCTAATAATTTTTGTATTATTTCGGTTTTGAGTGTCAAAACATAATATATCCATTCTTTAAAGCTGTTTTTTTTTAACGGCTCCTTCTATAACATCTAAATCCCACTATACTCATTCTAATATCCTATATTATTTTATATTAATTACTATAAATGAAAAAGAAATCTGATAATAGTCAGTTGATCGAGCTATCTATCACATAGAAAATTGAGACACATCACCTTCCGTGCTAAATGACACTAATTATACTAAAATACGCTGAATTATACTAAAATACGCTAACTATGCTAAATTATACTAATTACATTGAATTACGCTAATTATGCTAAATTACGCTAATTACGTTGAATTACGCTAATTACGCTTAACTACGCTAAATTACTCTAACTATACTAAATTACGCTAATTATTTTAAATTACGCTGAATTATGCTAAAATACTCTAACTACACTAAATTACGCTAAATTACGCTAATTATACTGCCATACATTGGATTATGCTAAAATACGCTAATTACGCTAAATTATCTAATCAAATTGGACTTCTTTGTAATAAAAATTAATTTTGGGCTATCGGCGATTAAACTTTTGAGGTCTTCGGTGAAAAATAACCACAAAATAAAATAAAATAAATATAATTGGACTTCTTTGTAATAAAAATTAATATAGGGCTATCGGCGATTAAACTCTGAGTCTTCGGTGAAAAATAACTATAAAATAAAATAATATATATATAAAACTTTGAATTTATCTCATTGGTCAAAAAAAATAATCCCAAACCGCAATATTATTTTACAGTTTGGAATTTAAACAAAAAGAAAAAAAAAACAAATCGCAAAATAATATGCGGTTTAGAATTTTTATTTCAAACCGCAAAATAATATTGCGATCTGGGTATTTTAGAAAAAAATGCTGGCTGTTTAGGGGTGAAAACGGAGCCGGATTATCCGGCGGATATCCGCTCCGAATCCGTTAATAATCCGAATCCGAATCAAACGGATTCGGATAATTCCGGAAATGGATCCGGATAAATATTGAATAAGCAGTAAAGTACCCGGATACGGATACGGCTTCGGTCAGAGATGTCTAAACGGAGCGGAATTGGACTTCTTTGTAATAAAAATTAATATAGGACTATCGGCGATTAAACTCTGAGTCTTCGGTGAAAAATAACTATAAAATAAAATAATATATATCTAAAACTTTGAATTTATCTCATTGGTCAAAAAAAATAATCCCAAACCGCAATATTATTTTACAGTTTGGAATTTAAAAAAAAAGAAAAAAAAAACAAATCGCAAAATAATATGCGGTTTAGAATTTTTATTTCAAACCGCAAAATAATATTGCGATCTGGGTATTTTAGAAAAAAATGCTGGCTGTAAGGCTGTTGGATATAATTGAATATTTAAATTATATGTTGGATATTAATAAAAATGTCGGCAGATCATTGGATAGATGAACACATTTTTTTTCATTGGATAGTTGTTCAGAAATATTAATCAATAATCGAGAGTGATATCCCTGATGCAGATGTGTCGATATATAACAGTATAATCCTGTATGGTGAGTGAGCAATCTTGTACAGTGCTATTTTGTACGCATGTCAGTTGATTAACTCAACTAGTTATCTGACAACTAACTTAGACAATGTTTTATGTATAGCAAGTCACATGCTCGGAACTCAAATAAAAAAATTAATTGTAAATATTAAATAATTAAGTAACCTTTATTTAATAAAAAAAAGAAAAATAACGGGTCAATCGCACAGGAAGAAAACAAAAGATTTGACCACATGACAACTACAAATGGAGTGGTTACAAATGATTTGATAGGGGATTTGGATCCAGTTGATATTTTGAGTTGGCGTTTTCATATGTCAAATTCAAAGTTTATCTAAGGCGTCACTATTAGCAATAAAAATATCTAAGCTAAAAGAGCAGCCCTTTAGATCTTTTCACTGTATGTTTCTGATAAAAATCTCTCTCGCTAGAGCTGTTCACTGAGACAGACAGAGGGAAACAACAAATCCTGACAAGTGATAGGATTACTTCCCATGGACGAAAAATTGAGGGGAGAAGAATTGTAATATCAGATTGCCAAGTCAAGTTGCACAAGCTGCTCTCTGTTCAATGTATCTCGATGTAACAGATTTACATCTTACTGATTAGATTTGAAAGATAAAAATTTGCAGACCATAATTTTTTTCTTTTTATATTTTGCGTCTCACTGAACCAATTAATGCTACCAGTTCCTGGTTTGAACTGAAAACTAACCTGTTAGTAGTTGTATCGGTACGTACCAAATACATTAGGTACTTGTTATAAATACTGAGAGCTAATTAATATGTCATCTCTCTGTAGTGAACTGTAAAGATCCCCAAGCTCAAGTTGTTCCCACAAGAGTGGAGGTTTAGTTATATATTACCGGCTATATTAAAAGGATTTGTCGGATAATATTACTCTTGTGTGTTTCAATTTCATTTATAATTAAAATGATTACTTCACAAGAAATGTTGAAGCCTTCTTTCGTTACTAAAAGAGTTAATTTCTTATATGCCCTTCAAACTTGTCTTGCTTTCTTATTTCTCCTTCAAGAGTTCAATATATTATATGTATTCTCCAACTCTTCAACATATTTATTATTTCTCCCTAACAGTAATAAGAAAATTTATCCAAATCTAATAATATAGAGAATCATAATTAAACCCATTAACTAATTGGGTACTCGATAAAAAAACAATGTTTTGACTTATATTTTCCAATACCCTGAATTATAATTTATATTCTTATAACTTATAATTAATATTATCAATCATAATTCAAGAAATTTATTTTTATTTTAACACTAAATTTAACCTGAATTACAAATCAAACATCCAAAGGGAGGCAAAAAAAATTTCAGGGAGGGGCAAAGTCGATCGATACCAATAGATCACCACTAAAACTCAAAATCCAGAGAGGGCGGCTGTTCCCCCCCCGGTGCTACAGTAGATCTGCCCCTGGTGACTGCTATCTAAAGCGCTGCCAGTTAAGTGTATAGATAGTCGTGACATTGATGAGTAGTCACATTGATTGACTTCTTGAGAGAAGATTCTTCTGTTCTTTTCTTGTCATTGCCCACATATCGGTAGTCCATGCAGTGTCCTACAGTGTCTTGAGCAGGGGTTGCAGGTTTTGTTGTTGTCATGCACCCAGATTATGGCGGGATGCCAAGCCGTGTGAATAGACCTCGATCCAGAGTGTGGTTGTATAGGCGCAATCCTACATTATATGATCTCTTGTTTCCATGCTGTCATTGATGTAGAACATACATTCTTTTCTTTTTGAAGAAAAATATGGGTCTTGCCCACATTTGATTGATAGAACGGACATTCTTGTGTGACAACACGCAACCCCTGGATACCAATACATCCTAGATCAGCATTTTGTTATCCAGGAAGAACCATGCAAAAAACATAACCTTCATGGATACCTTTCAATTAATACAAGGATCATTGATACCCGCAGTTGATCCCTTTGTTATGCATCATTCGGTATGTTGATGCATAAAAAAAATGTCCATTGTTGTTCCATCGCCATTTGAGATCAGCATCATAGTATGTCGAGCACGAGTAAAAGGGCAGCAACCCCAATAGATATTTAAGAAAGAATAAGCACCCAGCAACATATGTTATCAGCAAGAAGTTGGTAATTGGGAATAACCTTCTTGCCTGTTGGGGGTTATTTTAGAAATGCGGAATACCAGCACAAAGGTGCCAACTACAAGAAACCCGTAAAAGATCCAATATACCGTATACCAACAAGATCCGAGCAATTAGAGACAAATACAACTTGCATGCAACCAAAACCAACAACAATAGAGGAAATATGTTACCACGAGATAGATAGTCCAACAAGCACACAAGAGAAAGCATACAAGAGAAAACACACAATAGATAAGGTGATTCAGTCGAGCCTACTCCAACGAGAGGCAACCAACCGACAAACTTCACTATTAATCAAGAGATTACAAGGGATACAAGAGTGTTCCAATTGTTAGTACAAACAATCACTCTATTTTACTAATCTCTCTTCCTCTCTCTCTCTTTCTCTCTCTCTGTTTAGCAAACAAGAAGTAGCCGCCTCAACCATGCTTCTTCACTTGCGCAGGTGAAGAAATAGAAGAGGTGAAGGGGATTATTGGGTTGGGCCTAATCCCAACAATCTCCACCGTAGGCTCAAATCGGCAACTCACTCCATCGCCAATCGACATGGTCCAATAGCTGTTTATCGGTATCACATTGCCTCACCCAAGCCTCCAAGTCCAGAGACTACGGTATCAAACCTGATTTCACGACCCGTGGGTGCCCAGGTCCAATGCCCCATGCAGTGTCAGCCACCACATGTCCACGCCTACCTCCACCGGCATCAAGGCGCCTGCAAGTATTAAGGTGGCCAAACCTGACACCACCGGGCCGCCTCCGTCCAGGTCGCTATCCAATGGCATGCTCTGACATATGACCGGTGTCCACCCCCACGGTTCCACCGCAATGTGTCACGTTGTCACCTTCTACAGCCCCGCTCCTCGTGGCCTCGCACAAAGCCACGGTACAACGGCCACCAGTAAGCACAGGCACAGTCTCGACGAAGACTGTACCGCTCACCTCATCAAGCCGTACGTCGCTTGTAGAAGTGTCGGCTGGTACGACAGTGGCCGCGGACTCCACCGTACCAACCATCTCATAGAGACCACCGCGTTTGGTACCCCAAATAACAACCATGTCACCCCGAAGTATCAATGGATCCACTGCAGATCCGTAGCTCATACCCCCGTGAATCCAACTCACTGAGTGACACAAGACCCCGTCGAATACTGGGTATGTACTGAACACCGATAATCGTGCGAATCACACCATCCCACATCCGGTACCTAACCACACCAACTCCAACAACCGACAAGGTTGATCCATCAGCCAAAGTCATGGCACCACCGGACAAGTTGCATAGCTTATTATATCTTTTTAAAATTGGTGCGCGTCCAGAAATCCATCTAAGTACTTATATTTAATAATAATTTATATATTTTATATTATATAGAGGAGGGTTCCAATGCCTTATGCTTCATACCTCATGATACCTCATATTTTATATCTTTGTTTTTAAAGTTCAAATTGTCGATCCGAACTGTTCAATATGATATATATACTAAAATATGGTTAAAGATGAAATTTTATAATTTTTAGAAATTATTTACTATTTTTTAAGATGGGTAGAAAATCACTGTTTTTTTTAACGATTCAAAAACAATGATTTTGTACTTATCTTAAAAATTAGTAAAAAAATTACAAAAAATAATTCCAAAAAATATAAAATTTCATCTCCATTCATATTTTAGTATAAATATTATGTTGAACGGTTCGGATCGATAATTTAAACTTTGAAAACAAATATATAAAATATGAGGTATGAAATTAATTTATCGACATTTTAAATGCGTTTAATATAGTAAAATAATAAATATGATATGTTTAATATAGTAATTATTTATTTATTATATGATTAATGTGTTTATAACAGGTAATAGAGTATTAAAAATGTTTAATGGATTAGAAAATCATTTTTAATTTTTAATTGATTTACCTGTTATCTTTATCTATTAAGGTAATAGATAAAGATTAGAGAATCATTTTTAACTTTTTACACAAAGATTATCTATCAAAGATTTACACACTGATTATCTACCAAAGATTTACTAAAATTTCTTAATTATTCTTAATTTATATACACATACTCAATCTCAATCTTATTTTCATCAAATGTACATATACTTGAATTTATTTACAAGCACCAAGAAGAACATCTTTTTTGAGGTGTGAAAATTCATGGTGGGTTTTTAGAAAAGAAGCTCCGTATCTGGTCTGGCTTTTAAATTAGAGCGGTTAGCTCTTGCAACAACTATATAATGTCCTTTATGTTGTCCATCTGTACATTGCTTGAAATACCTTTTCTATCTAGGGCTGTCAACAAAATCATTTTTAGCCGTTTATTCAATTGTATTTGATAAATCAAGTAGTATAGATAAGGATTATTTTCGTTAATTTAATAAATATGAGGATGACTATGGATATATTTTTTTTTTGGTTAGTTTATCAGGTAAAAGTATAGATGAGCTATTGTGTACTTATTACTCTATAGATAAATTATATATGATAATTTTTATAACTATAATTTTTTATTATTATTATGATTATATTGATTTATCGACATTTTAAATGATGTTTTGTCTAGTAATTTAAGATAAAATTAATTTGTTGAACAGTTTATATAGTGTTTTTATTAGTAATTATGATAAAATTGACTTGTACAATATTTTATATTCATATTCGATAATAATTTATAATTTTTATATTCATGATATTATATATAGAGAGGAGGGATCAAGTTACAACAACTATTTTCTACATTTTTAAAGTCCAAATCGTCGATCCAAACCGTTAGATGTGATCTCTACAATAAAATGTGCTTGGAGACTAAATTTTACTTTTTTATAATTTTTTTGCTATTTATTAAGATGGGTACAAAAACTAGTCAAATTCAGACCATTGAATTTTGTACTCATCTTAATAAATAGTAAACAAATTCCAAAATATGTAAAATTTGGTCTCCAAGCACATTTTATTGTGGAGATCATGTTGAACAGTTTGGATCGACGATTTGGACTTTGAAAATGTAAAAAATGGTTGTAGTAACTTATTGTAACTCAAAAATTATTGTAACTTGATCCCTACTCATATATGTGATATGTTTAATATAGTAATTATTTATTATATATATTTTTTTTTAAAAATAGTGGTATATACCACCGATTTCATTTGAAATCATAGCATATATGACATAGTACCTAATTGGTACCAAAATCAAATGTGACAAGTCCTATACAGCTGTTCAAAACAGAAACAAAAACAAAATAAATACAAAACCTTATAACATGCACACAATTAAGCAAGACAACAACACAAGAAAGTAAAAAAAAAATCAAAATATGCATAAAACTAAGTACTATATATCTAATAAGTCTTCATCATCCTCCTCTTCTCCAGACATTGGAGATTGAGGGTTGCCAACTCCAAAAACCTGCATGTCCTCTGAATTGGTCACTTGAAAAATGGACATTGGAAGGTCTATTACTTGAGCCACGCCGTATAATATAGATTATATATAAGATTAAAATATAGTAATTATTTATTATAATATAGATTATATATAAAATATTAATTTATTTGATGATTCTTCATTATTCGTTCAATTTCTCATTACCTTAATAGATAAGAATAAAATATAGATAAGATTAAAACATCACACATGAAAATAAGTATGGATAAACAATTATATCTAGAAATGGATAGAACGTCTTCATTTAATCCACACCAGTGTTGCAAAATGCGGTATGCAGAAGGTATGCGGAAGGGCACCGCATACCGCATATACGGTATGCGGCCGCATATGCGGATTTTTATGCGGACTAATATATGCGGATTTTTAGTAATGAAAAGAAAAAAAAAATCAGTCTATCTATATATATTCTGTTTAGTAACGAACTTCTATTAATATATCTTTATTTTTAAGTATTTAATATACTTTGTTTAATTTTTAAACACACAAGCTCAATAATAATTCTGATTTAATTCATGTGTTCAAAAGAGTGTTATTAAATGAGCTTCAATTGAAAGAACCTTTATTAAAGTCCCCAAAGTCACCAGTCGTGGCCCACTTAAATCAGAATTATTATTGAAAGGACTTTTACCAAAGCCCAGCAAAGCAGTGAATTGATGCGCGGTCCACTTAACAAAGTCACCAAAGTCCAGCGCTCCCAACCAGCAACTCCCAATCCGGTTTCTACATTCCGACTTAGTCCCACAATTTAAAAATACATATTAGCTAAGCGCTGGAGAGTTATAAAGGAGACCGGAGGGTGCTGTCTTTCTCAACGGATCCGGGTTCGGAACTCATTTCATGGGTACTGGACATGGACCTGAGGACTCAGTTAATAGGTCTGTTAATGGTTATTAGTATTTTATGCCTGTTTTTAACATATGCGGTCCGCATATGAAATATTTATGCGGTTTGAGGGCGCATACGCATATGCGGCCACATAGAACCGCATTTTGCAACACTGATCCACACCATATCCATCGGCACTCCTAAATCTACCCTTAAAATTATTTATGTTGTTGTTTGTACAAACTAGACATAATTAAAAACTTTATTACAAATGCTTCTATGGATATTTTTTCAGGTTAACCATTCATTTTTTTTAGATCGAATAGAACTCTTTTACCATATATGTTTGAAAGTACCACGATGGTACCAACAAAGCACGTATTGTGTATTTGATTTTATCTTTTAAGAAGTTTTTGCATTGAAATATGTATTTTATTTATCGTAATATAATCCAACAAAATGAGATAACTGGAGGCGTCCAGTTCCCAGCCTCCATCCAAAAGGCCCAAACCAGCTAACTCTCTCCCTCTCTTTCCCTCCCTCCCTCCCTCCCTCACGCGATTTTCCCTATCCCTTCCTCCTCCCGCTCCTCTCCTCTCCTCTCTCTCGGTTCTGCTTCCAACCTCACCTCTCTCTCGTATCTGCTCCCGACCTCTCCTCTCTCGGCTCTTCTGGTCCAGGTGGCGCGTGAGAGAGCCGGTTGCACGTCCAGCCACCCCCCTACTGCCTTGGGCATCTCCATACCTGGTAATCTCTCTGTTCCTCTCCCCTCCCCTCCCCTCCCCTCCCTATTTGGTTACTGATTTGACTGAAAGGGGAACTCTATATTCTTACAAGCTCAAACCCTATTTTTTATCATTAGCACCAAATCTTGGCAACCAAACTTCATTAGCTTGCAAGAGGAGAACTGTTGTTAGGAAGAACTTAGATATGATGTTTTTTATTTACAATATCAGTACTGGTAGCAGGTAGCAGGATGATTTTCAAACTTAGTATTTCGTCCCTTATTGTTTTAATTTAGTTGTTTTTTATTTGTTTGGCTAGTTTGTGTCTAATTGCACAATAAAAGGGTAATTGAAACTGAAATTGTAAATATTTTAGACAAATTACACAATCCGGTGGAGGGCCATGGGGTTAATCAACTTTAGTTCTGCATCTATGTTGAAATCCTCAAGTTTTTGTATATATATGAGGTGGGCTATCATGCTTTGGGAAGTAAAGTGCATGTTTTACTTTCCGTCCATGTCTTCATTTTTAAAGTTTAAATATTTGATCCGAACCTTTCAACACGATCTCCATTTTAATGTACTTAAAGACCAAATTTTTCATTTTTTTTTTGGAAATTTTGTACTATTTTTTTACAATTTTTGAAAAATCACTTTTTTTTTTCTTCCCATCAGAATCGCAGAAATGAGCTTCTCAAAAAGACCCTTCCTCCGTTTCACAGTGATCCAATCGATGGCTATGTCGACGTACTCACGGTCCACAGGGCGCCGCCCGAAGAAAAAGGTGTACCACCGTGAGCCGGGTCTAGACAAGGCCATGGACCTCCGCAAGGCGCCCTTGCTCCTGCTCCGCCTCCGCTCTCTCATTGTCTCCAGCAAGACCCGGTCCATCATGCTCCGGGACCTAGAGAAAGAAGTGGGTTTCGTTAAGAAGTGGAATTTTCTGAGTCTTGTAGAGAAGCACCCAACTGTCTTTAAGGTCACTGGCGGTCTGAACAGTGGGCCCATTTCTGTCAAACTCACTGACAAGGCTGGTAAGGTATATTATTGAAATTACTCAGTAAAAAACATTATTGAAATTACACTTTTTGGTACATTGACATGTTACCAATGCTGTTTCAACTTCCAATTCATTTTGTGCAAATTTTTTACATCTGCAAATGCTCAAGTTGAAATTTTTATGCAAAAGGTATCAAATGAAGAAGCCAAAGCAAGAGAGATAATGGAGCCTATACTGGTGAAGAACCTCAAGAAACTACTTATGATGTCAATGGATTGCCAAATCCCTCTTGAAAAAATCGATTTAATCCAATCTGATCTCGGTCTTCCTGAAAATTACAAAATTGACCTTATCCCCAAATATCGAGATTTTTTCTCTGTTCGAATATTGAAAAATCGGGAGTATCTTTGTTTAGAAAGTTGGGATTCTTCAGTTGCAATCACAGTCAGGGAAGAAAAATTGGATTTGGAAAAAGCCCCTAGTATAAACCCTAAGATCATCCCAAAAGACGGGAACTTGGTGGGCCCATTTGCATTCAAGCTCAAATTCCCACCTGATTTTAGACCCAATAAGAATTACCTAGAAGCGGTGGTGAGGTGGCAAAAAATGGCATTTCCTTCACCTTATCTGAATGCCAGACAGGTGGAGCCCGCCACCCCTCAAGCCCGAAAGCGGGCCGTGGCAGTGCTCCATGAGTTGCTTAGTTTGACCATGGAGAAAAGGTTGACTTCTGATAAAATTGATGCCTTCCATGATGAATATCAGTTGCCATGTCGGCTGTTGCTATGTCTACTGAAAAATCACGGTATTTTTTATCTCACTAATAAAGGAGAGAGAAGCACGGTTTTTCTAAAGGAGGGTTATGAAGGTTCATATCTGGTAGAGAAATGCCCATTGTTGAGATTTCGTGAGAAATTTTTTTCCCTTATTAATGGGAAGCAATATAATGACAGGATCAATTCATTTGTTTCAGTTTAGATAGAAGAATTCTTTGATTTCAGTTTTGAAATTCCTGTAACTCTGATTTTTTGTAAGGATTGTATTGTATAGAAAATGCCATTTCAAAGCCATGCAATATGGAAAAAGAAATGATATATGTTTTGGTAATGTACCATTTTGGCTTGTTTCATTTTATGTTGAGCACCTGCAGTAGGGGTGATTAATGAGCGAGCATGAGCGAGTTAGGGTATGCTCATGCTCGCTCATTAAGTAAATGAGCGAGTTGTTAATGAGCGAGTTTAAATGAGCGGATAAATGAGCGAGTTGTAAATGAGCGAGCTTTTAATGAGTGAGTTGTGAGCGGCTCACGAGTTATGAATTATGACTCATAACAAAATTATATGGTGTGCCCATGCATAACAAAATCCAACAAATTGTCATAA
Source organism: Carex rostrata (assembly GCA_964058875.1). Classification (NCBI taxonomy): domain Eukaryota; kingdom Viridiplantae; phylum Streptophyta; class Magnoliopsida; order Poales; family Cyperaceae; genus Carex; species Carex rostrata. The sequence continues at coordinate 1,852,122 of CAXKVT010000016.1, read as the reverse complement.
TTCATTTAAATGAGCGAGTTGTTATGACTATTACTTGTTTTGGGCTTTAAGCGGAGGTTTTGGTTCTGCCGATTTACAAAAAAAAAATGAATATGAAATTATGAATATTAGTATATTACACAAGATTAAATGTTACATTGTGCTCACTATATTATACAGGATTAAATATGAAACTATGCTCACTATCTATCAATCTTAATGAGGCAAGGTTGATGTTACACATAATTACATATGATTAAATGTGGCAGGGATTAGATGTGACAAATTCTTAATGAGCGAGTTATGAGCGAGTTGGGTCATGCTCATGCTCGCTCATTAAGTAAATGAGCGAGTTGTTAATGAGCGAGTTTAAATGAGCAGATAAATGAGCGAGTTTAAGCGAGCTTTTAATGAGCGAGTTATGAGCGGCTCACGAGTTATGAGCGATTTACTCACCCCTAACCTGCAGTAATGAACTTTTGGATTAAATATGAATCACAAATAAATCAAATGTTATGCTTGTCATATTTATGTTACTTGCTTTATTGTCGTTGCTTCATTAATATGGAGAATTTATGTGGCAAAACTAAGAGCTGATTGGTTAGTAAAGTTAACCATTTTTCTATATAAGATGATATAAAAAGAAAATAAATCCAACATTATATGCATTAGTATAATACTACTATTCACTTGTTTTCCCCTTTTCTTTCTCTTCAAAAAAGGAAAAAAAAAAAAAGTGTTCAGGAAAAAAAAATCAGAGAATTTAGTTCCTGGTAGTAATCTATCAGTTAGAAAAGTAATATTCTGAGATACTGCAACAAAAAAAAAAAAAATCAATACACAATGGAAAAAGGATAATTGAAAATGCTCCAAAACTTGACGTTAATGTTATTGTAAAATCTATTGAAGTCGAATTGATTCGAAATCGTAATGACATGTCAGATAGTTTCTTCAATACACATTGCATTAAACTTTTTCAGGCGGGCTTGAGTTTACAATAACATTCGTTTTTTTTTTCTTCTGAATTTACATAAAAGTGAAGCCACAGATTAGAGAGCAAGAGAGAGAGAAGTATTGATTTCTATGAGTGGAAAGTAAATCCTGATAAACCCAAAGATAAAAGGAGCTTAAATTAACTATTATCCTGGAAATTTGTTGCATAAGTGGTGCTAAGAAGTAAACATAGATAAAAGTAGCATACAAAAGTGGTGCTAAGAAGCGCACATAATGCCAAAAAAATATACAAGTTCAAATTGAACATATAAGAAGCAAACCAACTATATTGGTTTTAAGCACGAATCTCAAAACAAATTGATGGTTTGATTTGGAAAAGCAGGGTCCCAGCCATTCCAAAGAATCGCAGCAGATTTATTTCCGTGGTACTAATATGCATGTTGGAACAGATCTAGGTAAATCATGTAATATAATAACAGAGGGGGTATGCTTTATTTTCCATCGGTTTGGATCAAATCTAGGTATATCATGTAATATAACAGAGGGAATATGCTTCATTTTCCATTGGTCTTCTTCTTGCAGTCTGGGTTGGAACCGAGGATCGTAACCCATGACAGTGAGCTCTTGAAGGTTGACCAAATATTACAAGTCAGGAAGTTTCTGAAACTTCCAGAACAGCAGCAGTTGGTTGAGCATGGGCATAGCACCCTCGAATCTCGATCCTCTATTTTCCATTCCTCCAAATTAATTACATTAAGATCCAACTGTTGCAAGCAACCAAAACCTCCCCTAGAGCAGATCATCTGTTGTTTATCAGGTGCTTTAGAGCGCGAATAAGATATTTTGAGTACCCTGATCGAGGTTTAGCAACTTCTCTAGTTGGGGCATTGGGTCTTCCTCAAACTCAAAGAGCATAAGTTTTAGCTTAACAAGATGGGGTGGAAACAAGGTACAGTCAACATCTTTCCTAGGCCATATGCCCAACACCAGTTTGAATGAGTGCAAACAGTTGTGGTTTCTGAAGGCTAAAATTAAACATGTAAATATCTTTTCATTGTTGCCCTTCACTACTAAATGGAGAGAACTCAGATGATTTAGGTTGCTTAACAAATTGATGAATGGTTCCCATGCAACATCTTTAGGTATAACAATCCCCCAACTTACCAAAGCGTTTGAAATTCGGTACATCTCCAAAATTTATCAAAGAACGAAGATTTTCTTTGCAAGAATTAATGTTCTATCAACTTATCGCCATAACCCTGAAGTGCAACACGACATGCACGAGTGCTACAACTCAACTTGGTGTCATTCTTCGAGGCTACCGTCAGAAAATTATCCTCCTTGGTCCTTTGAATGGCTAGGTCCCGTAGGAGATCATGTATATGACAGTACTTGATTTTACCTATGCAAGATCTCCTTAAGACTTGCACCATGCACCTGTTAGTTACCACAAAAATTGAATATTAGTTATTAATTTATTCAATGCAGAGATAAAAATAAATATGAACAAATGAATACAAGAATCACAATTAAATAATTAATGCATGACTGCAACGTGTTTGACGATTTTAATAGCTACTCTCAAGAAGCTAAGTCTGTCATCCCTATGGAGAAAACTGTAAATATCTCCAAGCTCAAGCTGTCCCCACAGGAATGGAGGTTTAGCTATTACTGACTCATGTTTAAAAAGGATTTTTCGGATAATATATATTACTTTCATGTGTTTCAATTTCACTTGATTAAAATGTTGACTTCACAATAAAACTTGAAGTCTTTTTTCGTTACTTAAATTGTTGAGGCCATTAGTAATTTTTATTTTATTTTATTTTAGGGTTTTGGATGCGCATGATGCATGTCCGTAGAAGCATGAACTTAGAGGTGGAAGGTTGATTTAGAGGAGCATAATTAATTGTAGTTAATTGTAGAACATGGCAAGTATAAGGTCTTCCTTTTGTTCATGCGGCGTCATTCATCGCCCCAATTAAAAATAAATTTTGCTATTCCATTGACAAAAAAAAAAAAAAAAGCTGTTCCAATTCTTACACAAAATTCAGGAGGGAAATACACATTTGGGCCTTTGATAAATGCGCTCCTGATTTCGTATATATCGGATCTTTGTTACGATCCGGGAATATATGCAAGAGCCTAATTGGGCCTTCAAGACCTACTTATTGGAAAGAGGAAAATCACTCTAAAGACCTGTTCTGCTACCTTTAAAGAAAGCATCTTCATTTCATTTGCCAATCAATTACACTTTGACATAATAATATTAATTCTAATTGTAGCGATACAAAATGTACTGTGTTACTTTTTAATTAAATTTGTCAAAATGTATTAATTGCAGGTATGTAAATATGAACAAAATTATTACAAGCTAGCGAAGAAGATTTAAAGTTTCCGAGGCAAATTTTGAAAATTACTGTTACATTTTTCATCACATGACAGGTGGACAAGTCCTAAAAAAATTTTGGGCTCATTTGGGTTTTAATGAACTCCATGGTTGATCATGAAATTAAGCGAATATTGCTTGCAATTATTTTGTTTGTCTACTTCTTCTTTTTTGTAATTCTTTCTTAGAAGCCTGATAATCAGTTGTTCATTGAGTTTTGTGTACCTTAATTAATTAGATATTTCATTTTTTTTATTGCTTCCTCACCTTTGAAACAACAGTTTGATTTTCTCAATTGTGTCACATATTTAAATTATGTATTTGCTTTTCTAATAGAAATGGGGAAGTCCTGGAGCTCTTTAGTATCAACATGTTGCCAAATTTTTTGTCTTGTAATTGAACATGTACTTGCTCCTTGCTATGCTAAAAATGCATATTATATTTCTCTCTATAAAATTCATTAAAGAGCATATCATTTACAGGCAATTTTTGACAGAGTATTTGTGCCGATATTTTTATTTATTTATTTGTAGCATAAAATCAAATTAAAACTCTAAAAGTACCGTAGTTGGGAAAAACTCCAAACTTAGTAGAAACTCAGATATGCATTTCATTTAAGGATGAAACTCAGACTTAATCTACCAGACTAATTAACAACGATAAATATTAATACGTAACCATTCAATTACAACGATAAATAATTAATATGTGAATTTTTAAATTTGAAAAAACAAGTACAAAAAATAAGAGTGAAACAGAAACCTAATATTTTATTTCTGATAAGTTTGAATGCCAGATGAGAGATGACCACGGACCGTCCAGTTCTCTCAAAACTGGAGATGATCCCGTTACCGGTCTCCATTATCCGCTTCTTTTATTGGCTAAGATGCATCAACACTTTTAGCTAAGATATGACGTGTCGGTTGGTAATTGGTGCATAGCAATCTTAATTTCAAAGGGATGGTGCTGCAGTTATTTGATTGGTATCATATCATACTATCATCATGTATCATGTCATGAAAGACTGAAAGTAGCATTATTATTTTATTTTATTTTATTTTCTTTTTCTTTTGGCGGTGAAGACTGAAGAGCAGCATTAGTTATTTAGTTGTGTACCGACAAACGAGATAGTGAAATAAAAATAAAATAAAAATAAAAATAAACAAACGAGATAGTACGTCAGGCTTGAGTTGTTCTCTACTTTACACAGTGTTATATAAAACAAACGAAAGTACGTATTTGAATCAAAATTCATTATCATGTGTCCATGTAGAAATTGATACAATTGACACGTGTGGAAGAAAAAAAGAATCTAGAGTGAAATTAAATTGAAAATTATGGATTTGCACCGGTTGAGAAATCTTTTTTTTTTTTTTAATGGGTATAGTCAAGAACTTTATTACTTTTTATGAGGAGTAGACAAAAAGTATATTATTAATTTTTTATTAGTTTATAATAAATATTATTATTAATTTTCATCAAAAGTGGAATCGGGAGAATCGGTACAAATTGTATAGATCAGATCGAAAACTCAAACTTTATTTTTTGCAAGTTATCCTTTGAAATTGTATCTATTTTAATTTGAACAGTTGAATCTCAAAAACTAATTTAATGCATGCTTTATATTAAAGTTTGGATTATTCATTTATAAAATAATTTGTTCCATTCCTTTGAAAAAAAATAAGAGGTTCATTAGAGACCCTTCTTCTCCTCCAATTTTGTTCTATTACCAAAAAAAAAAAAAGTTTGGTCAAATTTGTAGCGAATCAACCAATTTCATGAAGAACTGAGGTTCGTTAGGATAGAGAAAATCCATATCCAAGTCTGCAATATATAGATCTTGGTAATCATTTTTCAGAATTGAAGAGTAAATAGTTGGCTACTCTTATTTGAGTGTGGCTCCCCACTGTCTATGATTGAGTATATTCAGTATTCTATTTAGAACAAATAAATTAGAGAACGACTCACATATTTTTTTTATAAGTTTATAACTGTGTTTTTAGTCGCAATATTTTACAATTTTTTGAGGAAAAAATTTATAAAAGCTATTATTTGATATATTTTAATTTCTCTACGTAAACATACAAAATTACACACGTCATTATAACTTTGTTTTCATGGGAATTAATTAAGACTTCAAATTCAACATCTAAAATTTTCCTATATCATTATATTTGTACAAACTCTTTACGCATATGAATACAAAATTGAAATATGTTAATATTTTATGTGGTTCAGGAAAGTGATAAAAATTATGCCAATTTAATTAGTATTAAAAATAGAAATATGGTAGAGGTACGTGTCAAAAGTAAAGAGTTTGTATTTTCATCAAATAAACATATATAAAATGTTCTTGGAGATCAAATTTTATATTTTTGAAAATTTTTACTATTTTTTAGAATTTTTGAAAATCGTTGATTTTGAGAAATTTCTAGACCATACAAAAATAGTGATTCTCAAAAATTCTAAAAAAATAGCTACCAATTTCGAAAAAAATGTAAAATTTGGTCTCCAGGCACATTTTAATATATATGGATATCAATTTGAACAGTTTGGATCGGTTGTTTGAACTTCGACTTCAACAGTTTATAGTCCAATGTACAAGAGGGGCTATACATTGCAATGCACCATAGCCCAACTCTCTCTCTCTCTCTCTCTCTCTCTCTTAATAAATAGTAAAAAAAATTCAAAAAATGTAAAAAAAATTTTTGCAAGCACATTTTAATATATCCATTATGTTGAACAGTTTTAATCGACTATTTGAACTTTGAAAACTTTGAAAATCGAGAGCGTAATTTGGTGTCACAAAAAAAGGTGTAATTGAATCCCTCCTCATATATATATATATAGAGTAAGGCTACCATACATTGCAATGCATAGACATTTTTGTATATTGGACTATAAATCACCGGATTCAAAGTCCAAATAACCGATCCAAACCATTCATCTTGTTCTCCATATTAATGTGTCTTTGGAGACCAAATTTTACATTTTTTGGAAAAATGTTACTATTTTTTTAAGTTTATTGAAAATCGTTGTTTTTATGGTGCAGATTTGTCTGAAAAACAACGATTTGAGGCACAGAAGACAAGGTCCCAGATGACTGACTAACAGTAAACCATAGTAAAGAGAAATTGATGGCTCCTAGATGCATGGATGGCAAGCACGAATTGGAATAATACTTACAAAAGGCACTGAATTGTTGGTCTACAAGTCAAAAGCTGTGGAGGGCATACCAATACCACGTTGAATGGTGAATAAAATCATGTTGTTTTCATTCTAATTGCAAAAACCTTGTAGATTTGATATCGAATGAGCAACCATCCCTTGAAGTTGACTGGAGGGCATACCAATATTACCATGAGGTGCATCCCACGTGGCAGCTGATGAAAAAACATACTGGATTCGATCTCATGTAAACATGTAGATAGAAGTTATATACAATGAGTTGGCGGACATGTTGGCAAAAACTGGAAGAATTCAAGGATGGGATAGCATTAGCATAGGGTTTACGTATCCTATATATGTTTCAGGATAGCATAATTTAATTTTCAACTAGTTGATTACTATATGTTAAGTTACAATATTTTTATATTTCAATAGCATGTAAGACTTTGTAAGGTCTACGGGCTTTTCACAATAATAATTAAAAGAAAAAAAATTGTCCAACATGGCAACATGACAGTTAGTAAGACACGAGGGTGTACTTGGTGTAAGTCTTTCTTTGGGTCAATCTCTCTACATGCTGGACTACAGATTTTATACAGGAATTCTGTCAACATATTACACGTACAATCCCTGTACTAATCAAAGATACCTTTTCTTTCGGGATCTCTTCTCTCTTCCTATACTTTTAATTTGTCTTTTTCTTTAATTTCGGGGTGTCTAATAACTTCTCTGATCGAGGCCCAAGTCCGGGAAAATGTAATAGCAACTTTTCAAGATTACTTATCAGTCTAATAACTTCTCTGATCGAGACTCAATAAGTCTCCATTTGAACACGAACTGACGAATCAATATTATAATGTATCAATTATTGGGTTTTTTTTTTCTTATTTACTTGTGTTACAAAGGGTCTATATATTTGTAGCATATATGTACTGGTAAAGACTGATAAGTATACTGGTATGAGCTGATTAGCATACTAATACGCAATATATGACGACGTATTAGTTTTTATACTTTTAGTGTATTCATTCTCAGTACAATAATTATCTTGTAATATAAAATTTGTACTTAGATATAGTACTAGCATTTTTAGAGAAGAAAGAAAATCTTAGCAAGATGCCTCCGTCGTCTAATTTTGTTAAATTTACTTTCTTTTCTATCTAATTAAAGATGGCCCATTTTTATTAGAAAAATAAGGATCTAGCCATATTTAATGGATTTATTACTTTATACGATTTCTTGTAAATTAAATTGCTCAAATTTTGCTTTACTTTTACTGATTTTGTATGAACACATCCATCAAACATATCAATATATACAATATTTCACATATCTACATGCATGGTATATATACAATATTTCACATATTTATTACATGCATGGTATACATACAATATTTTACATATTTATTACATGCATGGTATAAATACAATATTTCACATATTTATTACATGCATTGTATACATACAATATTTTACATATTTATTACATGCATGATAAACATACAATATTTTACATATTTATTACATGCATGTATACATACAATATTTCACATATTTATTACATGCATGGTATAAATACAATATTTTACATATTTATTACATGCATGGTATACAATAGTTCACATACTTACATTCTGAATGAAAAAAATATATCTCCATATCTTCACATTTAATTAGCCCATGCCAATCGTTCTGGTTAATCAAACTAGAAAGTAGGCATCGGCCAGCAAAGGAAAAATACTTCTACGCCAACTTTAGAAAATCATGTGCACTGGTGCCAAAGATTGCACCTAAAATAGGAGCTACAAAATAAATCCATATGCTATTATAATTGCCTGTAGCAAGTGCTGGTCCTAGTGTGCGAACAGGATTCATTGACGCACCAGTTGATGGTCTACAGAAAGAGAGAAAATTAATATAACATTGAATTCAAATACAGAGATGATCAAATATGTTCTTTGTTTATTTGCCCTAACTTACCCTGCTATCAAAGTATTCAGCAATACTGTTAAGCCAACTGCTATCGCTGCCAACTTTTTGTTCTGAAAAAATAAATAAAAAGAAAACAGAGATTATAGTTGACAAGTGTTCAATTTAAAAAAAAAAAAAAAAAAAGAAGTTATGAAAATAAAATCAGCATAGAGTTTGTCAGACTAACAGGTTTGGGGCCAAATGACACTGAATTAACCACAAATAACAGGATGAATGTGATCACAAACTCGAGAAAGAATGCCTGGCCAGTACTGATGGTTGGTACAGTGACTCCAGCATATTCAAAAGGACTATAAATGATCTTAAGTGCCAGCATTGCGCTGAAAGAACCCAAAACTTGAGCTGATATGTAAAAAGGGACCCAAACATATGGAAAGTCTTTGAACAGAGAAAAAGCGATGGTGACTGCTGGATTCAGATGTGCACCCGAGATGTGACCGATCGAGAAAATGACGACTGCCACTGCTATACTGGACGAAGCAGCTTTACCGATTAGGGTTTCTGCATTTGGGTACTTTGCATCTACTATCGGAGTTGCGGCTGCTCCAAATACCATGATAAATGTGCCGATGAACTCCGCTACAATCTGATAATGTATAAAAGTATACTAATTTGAGCAAATGCATCCTTTGATATGTTATTCCGAAGGACAACTGACAGGTAAAACCATCGGAGCACAACAGTTAGTGTTTTCAAGTGGTTTTATTAACATATATTTTTAGGCTTGGCAATTGATCATGACATATAATATAAAGGAATAAACTAGTTCATAACAGCTTCTATGTACTTCCTACCTAGTTATCTACTTCATCTCAAATATAAGACGAGAGCAACACATATAGGCCCAAAAACAAATCAAACAAGATAAGGAAGTGTAGTACTATTTCTAAATTATATATCATTAGCTATGTTTTTGTTGCAGCAAAAAATGTTTTGGCAACAAAGACCAAAATATCATTGTATCAACATCTTTCAAGGACAAGTTGGGTATATATATAGGATGAATTTCAGACATCCAAATTGAAACAAAAATAATTTGATGAACCAAAACATACAATAATACCGTTTTTATAAAAGAAGCTCTTGTATTGGAACATAATCCAAAACCAAAACATCTATTACTTTGCTCTTGTTCATGAAGGTGATCAATCATTGCTTCATGAGACATCTTTTTTTCTAGTTTGTTCTTCTTCCTCTTCTTCTTCAAACGCTTGAGGGATGTAATGCTAATTTATTCTATGTACGCACTACTTTTTATACTGGCTGAGAATTCAGGTTTTACCATATGAAATTAAGGAACCCAATTGTTAATTATCAGTTGTCAACTCAAGTGACCTTTGTAGCAAAAAAGAAAGGTACTGCTAATGACAGCACAATAAAAAAATAAAAGATAAAGACAAAAGGCTAATTAGGACAAACATGTCATCGTTATATTAATTTTTGAAAATATATAGATCAAGTATAGAAGGTATATTATTGAATGAAGAAAAGAGGTGTGCTACATTTCCGCGTGTTTTTAGTGATGACACGTGTTGATACTTCATTAGCGGATTTGTTTGAGAACTGTCAGCCAATATATTAAAAACAACAATATCATTAAAAAAAAAATTATACCTAATTTCATCCTCACTCAAATAGACATGGATATGTTACATTTTTTATGAATTTCAAAAATCTTTTGATCACTTGTTGCAAGCTAATAACAACTTTACCATCGACAGTAATTCAAAGTCACTTGATGAATAACTAATTGCTTTACAAATTGTGTTAAATTTTGAGCACTCTATGCATAAGTGATACAAAAATCTACAAGTGATCGATCAGAGAAAACGTATCTATATTTTATGTCTTTACAAAAATTTATTTCAGCCCAACGAATTCTAAAAAAGTGCATTTGGAAATACAATTTATATTAATTGTACTTCAAATGCACTTCTTTATTTTCTTATACATTTGTCTTACTAAATAATTCGACGGAATCAAAAGTGATTTTACAAGTTAAAAGTTATATTGCGCGGTTTAACTTCATATTAATACATATGAAGGAATGAAAAGCAGGATTTGACGGGATGAGATTTATCGGTTAGCAACTAGGGGTATCAATGCGTACGATACAGGTAGAATGAAAGCATTTTCATATCAATACTCATTAATAATTGATCTTACTTATACCTTACTCTTACATGTTAAGAATATTTGTCTTATCTTAACTCTACTCATACCCTTTAATTAAAATTAGTAGGTAACAAAACAGTAATGGACGAATAACGAATAATACTAATATAGTGATTTTATTATTTTTACAAATAAACCATCAGAATATCACGTCATACATATGCAATCATAATTATTAATATAAAAATCAAAATACAAATATACAATCAATTCTAACTAATAGTTTTTTATAAAGAAGAAAAAAAATAAAATAAAACAAATATCTCTTCTAACAATTTCAGTTCATTAACTAAATAACAAAATATTCAAATAAAAAAGAAATATGATTAACATAATATTTTTCTTACAACAAAAGACGTACATTTTTTCATGATATCATTTTTAATAATATCTAATTATTGCGACGAAGGAAGAAAATTTTCTCATGAGTTTAGTTAGAGTGGATACAACGATGGATTAGTGTGGAAATATCGATATGGAAAACAAGAAAATAAATAAATCGAATATAATATATATACATTTTTATATAATTATCCATTATCTAACAGGTATGAAATAGACTTTACTCATATCCATATCCGTTTATCTAATGAAAAAAATTTCAAGGTTTTGGAGGGGTATACCGATTGGGGGGGGGGGGGGGGGGGGGGGGGGATACGTAATTTTGAGGTTTTGGAGGGGTATACGTGAAATTCCCCTTTTGGAATATGATAATACATTAAGCAAGCTTCATTTTGAATTTTTCATTACTAAGCATCATATCCTTTTTAATTGGCTTTTTTTTTATGTTCTCTTGCCAAATCTGACCATGTTAATATGGTGTACCATATTTTTCTCTTGAAGAATATTCGATCTTGAGTCTGCTTTGGTTTGCACTATACATCCACACATGATACCAAATTTAATAGTGAAAAATTTAGAAACAGTAGAAGTTCTGAAAATTTAAAGGAAAGAAATATAAAGTAACAAACGGTACAAGATCATTTTTGTAGAATCAATCACCGAGAAAATTAGGGGTAAGAGGTACAAAAATCGGCCGGAGGTATTTTCATATTCAATTTACTTAAAATTAATCTTATTTGTATTCAATTCTTACCCATTAAATATTAAGTTAGTTATACTTTATCCTTACTCATTAATATTAAATAACAAAATAAATAATGATAATTAACACATAAATTGATTGTATATTAAACAACGATAATGTGGCTTGGTGGTGGACTCCACACGCAATTTTTTCATGTGCATCAGCTTACAAGGCAATGCACAATACGGGCATCCTTTCCACAACTCAGGGAGTCCTTTGGAAAATAAGGATACCTATGAAAGTGAAAGTGTTTATTTGGCTAATGCTGGAAGATAAAATTTTGACTCAGGAGGTGCTTTCAGTCCGCAGCTGTAACATTCAGCCCGAATGTCACCTATGTATGTCGGATAGAATGGAGACTCGTGACCATCTATTGTGGGACTGCACGTATGCACAAAGGTATTGGAGAGGACTACTTGTGCATCATAATGTGATAGCAAGAGGGTGGGATGGCATACTACAGCTATGGATATGAGGGTTGTTGACCCTGCCGATGCATAAGAGGGTGCATTGGAGTATCATATGGGCAGCAGGTGCACGGACACTATGGCAAGGGAGAAACATAATAATGTTTTCCGGAAAGCATAAAATGATGGATTTCTTGATAAATGAAACGGCAATTGAAATTGCCCAACGGGTGGAGTTCGTTTCAAAAATTATGTGTAAATAATATGTAATTAGTGTCAGTTTTAGAAACCTTGTGTAAACAAACTTTTTTTATCACTATATTTATTGGCGTTCCCATCAATTATAAAAAAAAAATCTAAAAATATAGCAAATAAATAAATATATTAGATACATCATGTATCTAATATCACAAAATATAAAAAAAAATTAATAATTTTTCATCCTATTATTTTTAAGATATAAATTATTAATTGAATGAAATGACAAAATATTGTATAAATCAATTTTATCATATATTAATATCAATAGAATATATAAAATGTTGGATAATTTAATGTTAACATAAATTTTAAATAAATAAAAAATGATATGACATGTTTCATAGATCACTCTAATTATAATAATAAAATTATATATTTATATGTATAAATAAAAAAATTTATCTTATATAATTATTTTCTTAACCTATAGGATAACATGTACGAAATAGTTCTAGTTCACTCTTACATAATAAGCAAATGAAAAAAAATTCTTACCCATATTCATACACAATAAGTTAACAAAAGTAAATCTTACTCATATCCGTCTTATCAAATACGATACAGTTTGAATAAACTGTTAAAATAATATCATTGACACCTATACAGTGAACTCACTGATTTACCTAATGGGGATACCAAAGATACCCATCCTAAAGCTAGTCTGACAAAAATGAGTATCCTCCAAATTAATCTTCCATCATCACTAACCTATGGATTTATATACAATACAAAACTAGCTATTATGTAATACATACATCATGATTCATTTTGAATTTTGAATTCTACCTAATTTTTCTATCTTAAAGTTAGCATTACACTAAAACAAAAATAAGTAAACTCTAATATGCCATCGTCACTAATTATTTATTGTAGAAAAAAACTAGTTATTATGTAATGCATCCACCATAATTCATTTCTATCTCTAAATTTACTATCTTAAAGTTAGCATCACACTAAGACAAAAATAAGTAAACTCTATCTACCATCATATATCCAGCATGATTCATTTTTATTCTGAATTCTCTCTATACGTTACTATCTTAAATTTAGCATCACAATAAGACAAAAATAAGTAAATTCTAATATGCCATCATGACTAATCTATAAATTTATTTACAATAAAAAAAAAACTAGCTATATATTATGTAATACATCCAACATGATTTATTTTGAATTTTGAATTATCATAAAGTTAGCATCACACTAAGACAAACATAAGTAAACTCTAATCAGCCATCATCACTAACCTATTAATTTATTTAAATAAAATCTAGCTATTATGTAATACATGTAGGCATCTATCATGATTCATTTTGAATTTTGAATTATCTCTAAATGTTACTATCTTAAAGTTAGCATCACACTAAGACAAAAATAAGTAAACTCTATTCTGCCATCATCACTAATCTATAAATTTATTTACAATAAAAAAAAAAAACTAGTTATTAGGTAATACATCCATCATGATTCATTTTGAATTCTGAATTATCACTAAAATTTACTATCTTAAAGTTAGCATCACACTAAGAAAAAAATAAGTAAACTCTAATATGTCATCATCATTAACCTAAAAATTTATTTACGATAGAAAAACTAGCTATTATGTAATACATTCAGCATATATAATTCATTTTGAATTCAGAATTCTCTCTAAACTTTACTACTTGACAAAGTTGACAAAATTAATTAATTCGCTGCGCCACAAAAAAACAATATCCTTGGTATTGAGCAAATTTGAAATGAGATTCTTTATGAATATTATAATTTAGAACTATAATAGACTTTCATCTTTTTCTTTTAAAGAAAAATCTAGATTCAAGATACTAATTCAACATATTTATTAATCTATATATACATCTAATTCATTTATGAGATCCCTCAACTTTTAATAAATGCTTGGCCGCCTAACTTTTATTTTATGAAATGCCTCATCATTCATGAGATCACTCAATTTTTATTATATTCGATTTGGCCGGTTAACTTTAATTTATGATCCCAGCTAGTAAAGTTTGATTTAATTTATTCAAATTGGCATTGTGTTCTTTATTCAACTTACAGAACAAGTCTAAATTGCAGAAAATATATTAATAATTTTTCTTCTTCAATTTTAATAAATGTTCGGATAAGTTTGTTAATTGTTAACCTTATTTCAAAACTGAGTTAATTATGTAGTTGGTGTCCCTGGCGTGCAATCCGGAGACTTTAAATCATAAGTAAATGCGACTAATTAATTAACTTCATTCTGTTTGTCAAAATGAGAATGAAGTAAGCACACCCAATTAAACCTATATTGCATGCAATAATTTTTAGAGTTGCTTTAATTTAGAATTAATTGCTCCTCCTTTTATGAATGAAGTAATAATATTAAAGGTGATTTATGTTTCATTCTTCACTAGTACAAAAAACTCCTTCACCGACCCTTAACCACCGACTCTTTTAAGCAAAGCATCAGTGTTGCTCATACTACACTGACCCTTTTATTAAATAATAGTCAGCGTTGTTCTTCAACACTGACGCTTTATAAACAGTCAGTGTTGAACACCAACACTGACTGTTTTCTAAAAAGAGTCAATGTTGGTACTCAACACTGACTCTTGTAGAAAACAGTCAGTGTTGAGTACCAACACTGACTCTTTTTAGAAAACAGTCAGTGTTGAACAACAACACTGACTGTTTCTAAAGCGTCAGTGTTGAGTACCAACACTGACTGTTTTTGGAAAACAATGTTGAGTACCAACACTGACACTTTAGAAATAGTCAGTGTTGGTGTTCAACCCTGACTGTTTGTTCATTTTATTTTACATTTTTTTCGTTAATTGTTTTTTTTTTTCAAATATCATAATTAAAAATATATTATTTTGTTTTGAACACATGTAATACATCAATTTATTTAATAATATCAAGTTAAAACTTAAAATCTTTCAAGTTTTTACAAATACAAATTTAATAATCACAAGATAATACAAGAAGACGGAGAATCCTATAGAAAAGCACAAGTTAATTATATAAAATGTGATTTCAACCGGGATTTTGCGTCTATTGAAAATTTTTATATGGGAATCCAATTAATTAATTTGTGGATATTTTACAATACAATTAAGTCTTCCAAAATTTATAATATATTTTTAAATTTTGATTAGTTGTTAAGGAAGTACGTGCATAAATCAATAATATGATAAGTAATCATTTATGTGTACTACATAAATTTTGTAAGATATTTAACAATTATGCTTATTTTTCAAGTTTATTTAAACTTAAAATCAAGTTATTTAATAAAATCAAGTTCATTTATGTGTATTACATTAATTTATTTAATAAAATCAAGTTAAACTTAAAATCTTTCAAGTTATTTAATATTTTTTGTGGGAGCCGTCGGTGATTTTCGTGAATTTCATTTCTCGGTTCGTAACTCAAAATACATATACAAAGGTCCAAATATGAAAGATAAAAGAGTTCAGATCCAGTGCGGTATCATACCGTGTAGAATGAGATCTGCTTTTAATCTTGTAAAATTTCAAATTGGATCTTTTTATAACTCATATAAAAACTGTTCTACTTTTATAAAATATATAAACATATGTGCTTGTTAATATTTTATAAGAAGCTTAAAGTTAAAAATTTATGAAACATCAAACATATTATTGAAAAAGGTTTTTTGAAAGATGATCACATAATATAACAATTAATGCACTGAATTAAAGTATACGCCACCATTGAACTTTTATAGTATACGCCAACAAATATTCATGCATAAATAATAATGCAAACTAAGATCAAGAATTTTTTCAAATTTTTGTCTGGCGCGGAGAAAAATGAAATTTTGAGTTACAACCTCAGAAAATAGAATTCAGCGGCAAAAATCACCGACTGCTATAAAAAACAGTCAGTGTTGATATCCAACACTGACTGTTTTAAAAAAAAAGAAGTCAGTATTAGATCTCAGCACTGTTTTACATAACCGTCGGTGATTTACATCCTACACTGACGGTTTTGCACAGCCGTCGGTGATTTACATTGAAAATTTCATTTCCCCGTCAATTTGCGCCATTTCCCTTCCTTTACGTCCAAAAATTTTCATTTCCCCGCCCTCCTCTACGACCTTCTTATTTTGATTTTCCTTCCACAAATTGCGAACACCTACCCTTGCTCTACAAACTGATTCCCGCTCTCCGCCTCAGCTTCTCTCCGCTTCAGCTTCCCTGTGCTCTCCGCCTACCTCAGCTTCAGCTGTCCGCCTAACGCTGCTCTCCACCCCGAGCACAAACCCTAACCCTATCCCGCCTCAACCTACCCCGCCTCACCTACCCCGCCTCACCTACCCCGCCTCACATACCCCACCTCAGACTACCCCGCCTCACATACTGGACTGGTACCCCGCGTCAGCCTCCGACACCTGAACTGGTACCCCGCCTCACTTACCCCGCCTCACATACCTCTCTAATTCTCTCAGATCCCAATCTCAGGTCCTCCCCTATCTCTCTCTCCCCTCTCCTCTGGCACAGAAGCAAGGTTATATTCTGATTTGCCTCTGATTTGAGATTCGAAAATCCCTAGAAATTTAGGGATTTTTCTTTTGGGCATGTGTATAAATTCTGGTGCTACCTTGGTTCTATTTCGGTGCTAAGGAGTATTTCCTTCCCCTTTTGCTTGCTGATTGTTCGTAAAGAGGGAGACACCTAACTCGGGTAAATTCTCAATGTTACCTCGTTTAAGTAATCGATTTTTGGCCTTGATTTCTTGATTAATGCCCTTTTTGATTTCTGCCCTTTTTGAGTAATCTGGTGCTACCTTGATTTCTGCCCTTTTTGATGATGCCTTCTTGAGTTGTTGTATGAGGCAAATTATC
Source organism: Carex rostrata (assembly GCA_964058875.1). Taxonomy (NCBI): domain Eukaryota; kingdom Viridiplantae; phylum Streptophyta; class Magnoliopsida; order Poales; family Cyperaceae; genus Carex; species Carex rostrata. Next base: position 1,834,862 of record CAXKVT010000016.1, on the reverse strand, counting down.
TGATTACCTCTGATTTAAGTACAATAGAGCACTCGAATTAAACAAGGTATTGTCGTTCAAGAGTGCCTAAGTCACTTAAGGCAAATTATCTTTTTTTTCTCTTATGTTGCTATAAATTCAGTGGTTATCTCATTCCTAATTATGGTCTAATATTCCATCTTAGGAGATGATGCTTACTTGTTTTATGTATAAATTATAATTATGATATATAAATCTTTATCCATAGGCCGTAGCCAACTAATGTGAAGTTGTTTATTGACAAGAACAAAAAGCATAGGCAATCCATGGCACGGGAACATGATGGGGATTACATTATCTCCATACCTAGAGGAGGGGTGGTTCGAAATCAGCAACTAAATCAGCACGTAACTGAAAAATCGAGGTGTGAAGGGAATGAAACAATCGCTGGTAAATTTGGGGCTGAGTAGATAGCGCAGGGAGGAGCTCTCTAAATTTTTTATGGTAACAGATACTGGTTTTTTAGAGGGAACTATGTGAAGTTTCCTTTTACTCTCTCTCTCTCTCTCTCTCTCTTTGTATATATATATATATATATATCTTTGAGAACATGTATGTTTGTGCAATGTCGTCAAAGTCTTTAAGCTAATATGTTATCAATAGATCCCAGTTCTTTGCTTAACACGCATACTCACATTTAGTAACTATCTTGGTGCAGTATTGTTGATGACAGTGATGCTGGCTCATCAATTGCTGCAAACACACCAAGTAAGTCTGATTAAATGCAAAACTGTCATGATTGTTATTGCTCCTCTATATAAATAATTGAAACTTTTAGTTAAAGCAAACCAGTATAAATGGCATGCATGTCAGGTGCGCTGACCTTGGCTAGTGTACTGCTCTATCCTGAGACCTTAGGTGGTGGCGCTGTTTTTAGTGGCTGGGTACCTTGGAGGTTCTTTTAATTAGTGATTACCAAATACCTGAATTTTGTAATAAAAAAAATGACATTTCACATAGCTGTCAATGCTAGTGTTAAATTGATCTAAAAAAATGTGATAAGGAGATGAGACAGACAACACCTCTATGCAAAAGAATATCATGCCTTCTTATTTTCATGCTCACTGCATTTTACTTCTGAATTGTTTGAGCATATTTCTGAATTCTGTATTGGGATGCAACAATGAAAAGATGCTTCAATTTTTTGTAGAAAATATATTGGTTAAGGATGGAATAGTTAAAATTACGGATTTGGGGCTAGCAAGGGAACTTTACTCGGAGCCTCCTTATACTGAATATGTCTCTACGAGATGGTAAGTTCATTATTTTTGTTCACTAAATGCTTTAAAGTTTGACCCTTGAAATTCTACTGGTACCTCAAAAACCCCAAATGGCCTTCTGTGACAGATCAGCCAGTGCAGGCTGATTAGAAGTCCAAACCAAAAATCCACATGAACAGTCAGATAGAGGACTCAAAAACACACACTTTAGACCCAAATTTTACATTCATAGCATTTTTCTATGATTTACTAGCTATTTTTAAAGTTTGCTTTCTGAATCTCCAAAAAAATGCTGTTTTCTGCATCTTTTACCAATCTGCCCCTGCATTCAAGCATCTATTAAAAATAGTTAGAAAATTACAAAAATCCTGAAACTTGGCAAGCATGTAGTTTAGACTTCCCTTTACATTTCTATAAAAAGAACAAAAAATTTGGCTTTGTAGATTGTTCAGAATGAATTTTAAAGATTGGCTGACAGCGCGCAGCTAAACTCAGATCTGGGTCGGTTTTCTTTCCATTGACCTATCTCGATCTTCTCTTCCTACTTTAGATCTGTTTCTTTTCAATTGATAAAACAACATTGCTTATGTTCTTAATTTTGCTTAATGGGTGAGCTTGCATTAATTTGAGAATAATTTGCAAAGTGAGTTTGCATGAAGTGAATACACTTCTACGGTATATTGTCATACTACCCTCTTGTCGTACACTTTATCATTGTGATATTAAATTTAATGGCACAGATTCTAATTTTCACTAATTGCTATCCGTAGGTTGTACTAGGTGAAGTGGCAATGTGAGGTTGATTACGTTGAATAGGCCTCGTCAATTGAATGTCATCTCTTCTCGGGTGGTACTATCCTTTATATTAGTTATAGGTTGCAAGAAAGAGAAGCATTTTTTATTTAAGTCAAGTAAATAGATTTTTGATGGCAATTAACTTGGATAATTTGGTGTCTTTTGTGTGTTTTGTGGATATATGGCATGTAATTTGGATAACATGTAATTTGATAATTTTTAATGGCAATTAACTTGTTTGGTGTCTTTTGTTTGTGATTGTGGCATATTAATTTTTTAATGTCAATAAATGTTGAATGGTAATATATAACTAGCAAAACAGAATCATGCCAACACAGAAAAACAGTCGGTGTTGATGCACAACACTGACTCTTTTTGAAAAGAGTCGGTGTTGGTGCTCAACACTGACTCTTTTGCCAAAGAGTCAGTGTTGACCAGCAGTACTGACTGTTTTTAAAGAGTCAGTAAAAGAAACTTTCACTGGCGCCGGTTTTACTGACGCCGCTATAACAGTCGGCATGGGGGTATTTCAACAGTCAGTGAATGTATTTTTTGTACTAGTGCTTGTAGTATATTCAAGATAATGTTCCATTCTTGAAGTATATTCAATGTGATCTGACGACTGACGACCTATACTTCCTTTTTGTTCCAAAGATGTGTGATGTGAATTGCTTTCATTGAAATTGTCTCTTTTTTTTTTTCTTTTGTTAAGGTCAGTGAGGAAAATGATCATTAACAATTCTATTGATAAGTTAAAAGAAATTTGTTTACAAACGCCCCAAGGCATTATCCTTGGTTTCATTACAAGAAAATTGAAATAAAAGAAACACAGCCCTTGAGGATTATCCTTAGTTTAACTCTTTGTCTTCAAATATCTATATCTATATATATAGGGTCCGGCTAATTTGCTGCCGGCAGCATTTTAGCCGGAGGTGCTGCCGTCCATTTTTTTATTTTCTGATGTCCAAACAACAAATCTAAACCGTTAGATGTTTAATCTATATTATAATCTACTTGGATACCAAATTTTACATCTTTTGGAATTTTTTTACTATTTATTAAGCTAGTTTGAAAACCGCTGATTTCAATGCTGCAGAAATTTACTGAAATCAGCGGTTTTCAAACCAGCTTAATAAATAGTAAAAAAATTCAAAAAAATGTAAAATTTGGTCTCCAAGTAGATTATAATATAGATTAAACATCTAACGGTTTGTATTTGTTGTTTGGACATCACAAAAATAAAAAAAGGGCGGCAGCACCGCCGGCAGCAAATTAGCCACAGCCTATATATATATATAGAGTAAGGCTTGGGTGCTATGGATAGCATAGAGGTCTACGGTGCTACGGCTCAATATTCGAGTTTTTAAAATCCTAACGGTTGATCCGAACTGTTCATCTTGTTCTCCATATTAATATGTATTTGGAGACCAAATTTTACATTTTTTGAAAAAAATTTACTATTTTTTTAGCTAGGTAGAAAATCACTTGATCTAAAAAATTCTGCACCATTCAGATATTTGATTTTCTACCTATCTAAAAAAATAGTAAAAAATTTCCAAAAAATGTAAAATTTGGTCTCCAAACACATATTAATATGGAGAACAAGATGAATGGTTCGGATCGACCGTTAAGATTTTGAAAACTCAAATATTGAGCCGTAGCACCGTAGTCCTCTATGCTATCCATAGCACCCAAGCCTTACTCTATATATATATATATATATAGGGTCCGGCTAATTTGCTGCCGGCAGCATTTTAGCCGGAGGTGCTGCCACCCTTTTTTATTTTTATGATGTCCAAACAACAAATCCAAACCGTTAGATGTTTAATCTATATTATAATCTACTTGGAGACCAAATTTTACATTTTTTTGAATTTTTTTACTATTTATTAAGATGGTTTGAAAACCGCTGATTTCAGTAAATTTCTGCAGCATTGAAATCAGCGGTTTTCAAACCAGCTTAATAAATAGTAAAAAAATTCAAAAAAATGTAAAATTTGGTCTCCAAGTAGATTATAGTATAGATTTAACATCTAATGGTTTGGATTTGTTGTTTGGACATCACAAAATAAAAAAAAAAGGCTGGCAGCACCGCCGGCAGCAAATTAGCCACAGCCTATATATATAGATATATATATATATTCCTTACACCCACTTTTTTTTAATCCCTAATTTTTCTCGTGTACTTTTTTTTTATGAATATCGAATCTAAAATTACGAACGTTTTCTGTTCGATTTTATCTTTCAAATGAGATCCATTGTAAAGTATTTTTGAATTACATTTATGTCGCCTTTTTTTTATTGGAACTAGGTCTAAAGGTTTCCTATGCTAGGTTTAAAGGTTTCATATGCTATGTATAAAGACTGCAATTTGACATAAATTTTAAATGATTTACATGAGTATTTTAAAGATTGTAGACATAAATTTAAAGTGCCTATGGATTTTTACTATAAAAAAAATGATAAGTTATATGTATGGCCCAAGGGGCTTGATACAAGTATTTTAAAGGGTTGTAGATGGAGGTTTACAGACTTGAGAAACAAAATTTAAAGTGCTATAGACTTTTACTGTATTTTTTTTTTGTTAATTTACATGTAAGATTTAAATGTTTGCCACGAGTATTTTAAAGGATTGTAGAAAAAATTTTAAAGGCTGAGAAACAAAATTTAAAGTGCCTCCGATTTTTTATTGTAAAAAAAAACAGCGACACAAATATAACTCAAAAGTATTTTAATCATGGTTCTCATTTGAAAGATAAAATCGAGTAGAAAACGTTCGTGGTTTTAGATTTGCAAAATTTAGCACAGATCATCAGAAAAATAGACGGAAATTATCGGAGAAAAAAAAAGAATGAGTGAAAGAAATATTTCTATTTTTGGTTTGGAGACAAAAATAATTAAGAATTGAACTAGTTAGATTTTAGAATTTAAAGACTTGTAGACAAAATTTTAAAGGTTTGCTAGTAGTATTTTGAAGGATTGTAAACATAGCTTTAAAGGGTTGGACATGAACGTCGGATAAGGCGCTAAACAAGAGTTCGAGGTGTTTTCCGATATTGGATTTTGGGGGCAACTAGTTCATCCTTTTGTTTTATTTTATTTTAGGGTTTGGATGCGCATGATATCCGTAGAAACATGAACTGCTGTGCTGAGGTTCAAAAAAATGGATTGAGGTGGAAGTTGGATTTAGATAAGCAAAATTGTAGTTGTAGAACATAGCAACACTACAAGGTCTTGTTCATGCGGCGTCGTTCATCGCCTCAATTAGAAATACAAGCTGGAAATCTCTGTCAATCTATTATTTATTGGAGCTTGATTAAAGCTGCTAATGCCATTGCTCCAATACGTGGATGAGCTATGATCTAGATTATGATTTTTTTTTTCCCACCAATACTGAAAAAGTTTTACATGAAGGCCTCGAATCTAAAGAATCGCATCATAAGAAGATACACATCTGTACAAGTTCAGGATAAATTTTGCTATGAATTTCAGGTTAAAAAAAAAAAAAAAAAACTGTTCCGATTCTTACACAAAATTCAGGAGCGCGAACACATTTGGGGCTTCGATAAATGTGTTCCTAACTTCGTAAAAAATATGATCTTTGTTTCGATCCTGGAATGCAAGAGCACAATTGGGCCTTCAAGGCCCAATTATTACTTCAGACGGACTTTTTGGACAAAAGTTCTGCCACCTTCAAATATTATCTGACTATTTTCGAAAATTAGATACGAATATCTGATATCCGAATATACGTGTGAATATAGATATTGATATAGTTTTAAATTTTAATTATCTATATCTGAATAATAGATATATACTATATAATTTAATATATATTATTGAGTTAGGCTGGGGTGCTATGGATAGCATAGTGGCCTCTATGCTACGGCTCAATATTCGAGTTTTCAAAATCCAAACGGTCGATCCGAACCGTTCATCTTATTCTCCATATTAATATCTGCTTGGAGACCAAATTTTATATTTTTCTGAATTTTTTTACTATTTATTAAGTATTTTACAAAATTGTTGATCCAACGGTGGCTGCACAAAACAGTAAAACCGTTGGATTAGCGATTTTCAAAGTGGCTTAATAAATAGTAAAAAAATTCATAAAATTATAAAATTTGGTCTCCAAGCAGATATTAATATGGAGAATAAGATGAACGGTTCGGATCGACCGTTTGAATTTTGAAAACTCGAATATTGAGCCATAGCATAGAGGCCACTATGCTATCTATAGCATCCAGCCTAACTCTATATTATTATATAATTTATTATTATAAAAAGCAGACATCTGTATCCATGTCCGTTTGTTATTTATAGTGCCTAAGCCTAAGCCTGAACATCCATACGCTTCTCCATTACTTGGACAAAAGACGTGATTCTTTTTATAGGGCTTAGCGCTGAGCCCAAAATATACTCGTGTAAACCAGTCCGGCCCAACCCGTTAGCCCAGAAGATCCATTTTAGAGGTTATTCTAACAAAACTGCATGTTTTGATGTTGTCATCAACTTTTCAGCTAAAATTAATACATACAATAATCACACATTTATTTGAGTAAATATTGAAGATTAAGTCAATCAATTATTCAATATTCACTAGATTTTTCTATTCATATTTTAAATTTGTAACTTCTTAAATAAAATATATTGTATTTGTCACTAGATCAAAGATGAGTTCTCAATAACCACAAATTTATATTTTCAATAACTATATATATATATATTAAAAATAAAAATTTATTATTTAAAACTTTATTTGAAATAAAGATATCCGTTAATATTGACATCTATTTCTTTTCGATAGTTTTTTTTTTTTTTTGTAAGAATTGAATCTGCATATTTTTATTGTCATCTATACTATAATATGCCTTCGATTCAAAAATTACAACGTAAATTATTAAAACTATTTAAGTATTTAATTAATAGATACAAATATACATTAAAAAAAAATTGCTACTCTAGACATTTCAGGTTGGACCGTTAAAAAGAAAAACATCTTCGAAAACAAAAGTAAGGCTCTGATGGTCAGCATAGGGTTAAAAGGAGAGCGTCTCTTTAACGACGTCTCTGAATTTGAAACTCTAGTCACCCATCCACGCGTCCACCTCTCTGCCTCCGTCGGTACAGCCATCCACGTGTCCACCTTTCTGCCTCCGTCGGTACAGCCTAGCATTCTTCGCTAACACAGCACTCCATTCTTCTGTCTTGTACGCCGCCGCCGCCTCTACTAAAAGTAAATATCGAATTGAATGTAAACAGCTAATTAGATTTAAATTCATTAACTAATTAAATACTTAATAAAAAAATGTTTTAACAGAGACGGACTCAGAATTTTCATGAAGGGACAAAAAAAATATCAAATCAAGTTTAAATAGTTTATCAGATTTAAACTCATTAACTAATTCGGTACTCGATAAGAAAATAATGTTTTGACTTATATTTTTTTTTAATGATCTGACTTATAATTTTTGATACTTTAAGTTATAATTTTAATTATCAATCATAATTCAATAAATTTATTTTGATTTTAACACTAAATTTAACTAGAATTACAAATCAAACATCTAAATGGAGGCAAAAAAATTTCCAGAAAGGGGCAAAGTCGATCGGTTGATAGATCACCACTAAAACTCGAAATCTAGAAAGGGGCTGCTACCCCCTGTTATACTCTGGGTCCGCCCTTGTGCTTTAACTTATATTTTTCAATGCTCTGACTTGTAATTTCTGATGCTTTAACTTATAATTCTTATTACCAATTATAATTCAAAAAATTTATTTTTATTTTAACACTAAATTTAACCCGAATTACAAATAAAACATTTAGAGGGAGACATAAAAATTTTCAGAAAGAGACAAAGTCGATCAGTACCGATAAATCACCACTAGAACTCAAAATCCAGGGCGGGAGCAGCTGCCCCCCTGTTACATGCTGGGTCTTGCCATTGTTTACTTTTTTCGTCTCTAAACCTTAAACCATCGTCTTTAACCCTTAATCCATCTCTAAATTCTAACTCCTACATTCTCCCTACCTCTAAACCGGTTATCCCAAAACCCTAGACGATGTTAGGGGAGGTCGTGTTCCGTGCCGACCTCGCCCACCTACCACCCTAAAAAAATATATGTTCTAGATGCATTATCCTTCTTGTCATTGGTTAGCTAGTGCAACAAAGAGCAAAAAGATGAGAGAGAAAATTGGTGACCACTTGGAGTCGGTTTGCTAAATATTGTGATGTTATTGTATTGTGTTGTGTTGTTAGATGATTTAGATGATGTGTTATTAGATATTGAAATGTTTTTTATATTTGAATATGGTGATGTTGTAGTAGATATGAAAGGATTGATGTAATTTTATTTGAGCGAGTCTATGGTACTATGCATATCACGGGTTGTTACCATGCTACGGCTCTATATTCGAGTTTTCAAATTCTAACGATCGATCCGAACCGTTCATCTTGTTCTCCATATTAATATGTGTTTGGAGACCAAATTTTACATTTTTTGAAATTTTTTTACTATTTTTTTAGATATTTAGAAAATCACTTGATCTGAAAATTCTGGACCATCCAAAAACAATGATTTTCAATAAATCTAAAAAAATAGTAAAAAAATTTTAAAAAATGTAAAATTTGGTCTCCAAACACATATTAATATGGAGAACAAGATGAACGGTTTGGATCGACCGTTAGGATTTGAAAACTCGAATATAGAGCCGTAGCACGGTAACAAATCGTAATATGCATAGTACCATAGACTCACTCATTTTATTTTGTTTAATAAAAATTATATTTAACAACAACTGTCAAGAACACAAAAAAGAGAGAGAGAATAAAAATAAAAGGAAAAGAAATAAAAAATAAGACTGCACTAAAGACAATAGAGAGCTAATGAAAAACGTGAAACAATTATATAAACCCTAAACCTATGGTGGGTTTGGATAGAGTAAGAATAGCACTAATCCGAGAATAGCACTATTTTTTTTGATGGAACAAGAATAGCACTAATTCACTATTCTTTGTTTGTCTTGTAGATTAGTTCACTATTCTACTAAAAGTTGAGTTTGCTACTATTCTCAAACTTAAAATTAGCTCTATTCTTATTCTATTCCTTGTTTCATCCAAGCGTATCCTATAGAGAATTTGAATCATCTCCTATATGAATTTGTATCCTCTTAGGTACTTGACTCAAGACAATTGAAACAGAGTCTCAATTTACTCTCAGCCGGTGCCTATTCAGATAGCACAGGGAGACCAGTTTATTGTGTTTTGAGATTCGTGCCAAGTTAAAAAAAACAGTCTTGAATCATCCGTGTCAATTGTACTCAATCAGGTAACCTAAGAGGATGTGAATTCATCCGGTATGTCTAATTTTAAATTTAAATTGTTCTTTAGTTACAGTACGAATCTCAAAACCAGACCTCTTATGTTTAATTTGATACCAAATTTCAATTACTAGGTTGGAAATTAATCTAACTGGATTCGATCTGGTACTTTGGAGGATACAGACTCCAAAATCCACAACAAATGGTAGGTGTGAACCGAGCAAGAGAGGATGCGGTACTGTTGAGTAGGTATTGTGGTAATAGAGTTGGAAACATGAGGAATCGGGCCTTGGGAAGGGGTTCAAATGCGGGTCATGTTAATATAATAGCATAAATAATCTTGTAATACATTAGAGACGGATGTTGTAAACACATTTATTAATACAATCTTGATAGCATCTATCAAGTTCTCAAAAAAAAAAAAAATCCACAACAATCAGGACCGTCCAGTTCAGTTAAAACTGGAGGTGAGCCCGTTACTCGTCTCCATTATCCGCAACTTTTGTTGGCTAAGATGTATCGTCACTTCTTGCTAAGATGGAACGTGTCTGTTGGTAATTGGTACATAGTAATCTTAATTTCAAAGAAACGGTGCTGCAGTTATTTGACAGGTACCAGTCTATCATGTCATGAAAGTACCATTATTATAATTTTTTTGTCGTTTGGTGGTGAAAAGCGATATTTTTTTTCCTACCATCTTTGAATAAAAGAAAAATCCAATAGTCACTATTTTTAAGAAAATTATATAATTATCGTGTTCGTAGATATAATCTGTATAACCAACCGACTAAAAAATGTGAAATCCAGTGAAATTACTCTACTTTTACTCAAATATATATTAATACAATAATTAATTTTTTTATAACGAAATGGTAGCGGGTGAATTACAGCTAATATATATTAATACAATAATTAATTTTATTATATTTTACAAATAGAATATTAAAACTCATTCATTTTACACATATACAATCACATAACTAATAAAAAAACAAATGCAAAATCAATTTTAACTATCTTCCTTTTTATAAAGAAAGAGAATTCAAAAGCACGAATATCTCTTTGTACAAATTCAATTATTTAACTAACTAAGAAGACATACAAATAAAAGTAATATATTTAACATTTTTTTTATATTTAAAAACATATACAAAATAACGAAAATACATGACTAATTATTGTTCAAATATTATCATATGAAATATAAGACAAATAAATTTCACCATGAATAAGTATTGCTCAAACATTATTATATATATATATTTTATGTATTTTTTTATATACGATAATAGATACATAGTCCTTGTACTCTTACTCGTTTAGCAAACGAGAAAAAATATTTATTCATATTCATATTCGATAAGCTAATAAATAAAAATCTTTGACATATTTATTTTATCAAATACCATATAAATAGTAAAGTGGTTAAAAGGATATCATTGACACCCGGAGTTGAGTTGTTGTCTCTATACACTACGTGTAATATGAAACAAAGGAAAGTACCGTGCGTATTTGGATCATTTCTATTATTAAAAAAAAACTATATAAATGGAAAAAAAAAAAAACAAAATTCATTATCATGTGGTACGTCAGTAGAAATTGATACAATTGGAACGTGTGGAAGAAAAAGAACTAAGAGTGAAATCAAATTGAAAAATCATGAATTTTCAACGGTTGAGATATCTATTTTTTACATGTCAAACTCACATCTGTCTTTCATAGATCTACTCTGGAAAATAAATAGCATGTATTTGGATTCCAAACGGAATTGCTGAAATATCAATTTCTGTTGTCTTATCATGTTTTTCTTCTCAATATTTATGGTGACATGATGATTTATAAAGACTTAATTTATGATATTTCATTGCATTATTTATTGTGGAGCCAAGTAGGAATGTTGAATCAGATCGGAATATATTTTTTTTCTTGCAAAATTAAATTAAGATAAAAAATAATGTAAAGTATTAAAGTATTAAATTTTACTTTGAAGCAAAACATAGTCAATCTGCGCCCCCGTCCCCCTTCAAAATGGGGCCGCATATTGACTTGAAAACTCTAGTATTTTTCAAATTCCACAAATTATGGTATTTGTTTTTTGGACAATAGTATTAATAAAATTTTCGGTCTTTGCTGTGCTCTGCCCATACTTCTTACATTTTACAAATAAAATAATAAAAACAACCATTGCATTTGAATATTTTCTCTGCATAAACATACAAAACTATTTCATGAGAATTAGGCCTTCAAATTCAACTGCTAAAATATTCCTATATCAATATGTTTATACAAGCTCTTGACGCACATATTTTGAAAACAAAATTGAAATGTGTTAATATTTTATGTGGTTCATAAAAATTATATCAATATAAGTTTTAAAAATAAATCAGATTACGGTAGATTTGTTAAAACTAGAAATATTTGAATTTCCATCAAATAAATATAATGTATGAACATCGAGCTATTAAAAAAAATACAAACAATAAATTTTGATACTTTACGTGAATACATGGTGATCAGTCATATATATATTGACACAGATACTTCTGCTCCGGTGAGAAAATCATCGTCAGCGCGGAGCACACTAAAATATCAACAATTAACATAAATTATACACAAATATCAGAATCATATATCCACTCATGCGTTACTAATTGTAAAAGCTGTTACGTATATAATATTCCAGAGGTACGTTCAATTTAATGAACTAAGTGGCCTCGAATAATGGTTCTTTAATTATGTTCTAATTTTTCACATTTAAAAGTTCTAGATTGCTTTCTCAAAAAAAAAAAAAAAAAAAAATTCTAGATTGAAGAAACTTTTTTTTTTTTTTGTTTAGAGATTGAAGAAACCACACAAAAGTGCCGCTATGGAAATCCAAATCCTCCGACAGACTTGTAGACATTTTATCAATTAAATATGACAAATCACTGACAAATGAGCTCTCTTACATGAAATTGTTTCCCATTTCCACCTCATGATTTCCCAAACACACGGCTGCAGAATATGTGGAAGAATAGAGAATCTGGCGTACCTATTAATTAGCGTCAAGAGAAAAGAAACATAGACGTAACTAATATGTCCTAACTTGATTATATTTTAATATGATATGTAAATTATTTTTTTTAGATGTGACGTGATGTGATTAGAAATAATTACTTGATGTGAATGATTGTGGTTATTCTGTAATTAAACGTGATGTGACAAGTCATATTTAATTATTGTTTTTAAATTTTCAACAAATATACTAAAAATAAATAAATAAAACTGTTATACAATAATTATAGTTAATAAATAATGTTGAAAAAATTAATTAGTTATGTATAGTGTGTTGTACAACGTGACAAATTTGTATGCTCTATATTAACTCACCATACATTAATAGATCTGGACCGTCCGATTGAGATCTGTCATAATATTAAGCTCATAGGCAGGGGGATGGATTGGCTTCGATCCTAATCAGACGGCTGGCATGTAATGTGACATGAACTGATATACGTAACATGATCTATCGTGACGTGCTCGTAATGTGACATAATATCAGTGATAACGACGTGACTAATTTCACTCAATACAACCATCGGCTATCTCATGACCTCATATGAATATGTATCCTCTGCATAACTTATCATTTGAGTTAATGCTTATCGGCTATCCAATTAGAATTCGGATCAATCTAGCTCAGAAAAAAATGCACGGAATCTCTTTAATTTTCATGTCAATATGGATTAGACGGTTCGGATTTATTCTATATATATATATATTAACTCCATGTTTGAGTTAATGCAGAGAATAACCCCGCATTATGCTGACATGTCATAATTTACTTTTTACAAGTGAGGCACAGCCGCACAGGAGAGGATGTCACTGGTCACAGCCTCACCGGTCACTAGGCTAAAATTAAGCTACATTATTATTTAACCAATAGAAATTGTTCAACTTGATATTTAGTAAGACACGGGAAATAAATCTGCTGTGATCCGTACAAATTGCAGGACCCTGTTATTTCAAATCTAACCTTTTATTTGTTTTGAGATTTGTACAAACAAATAACTTATAATGAGATTCATGTGTTTCAAAAATTGAAATGTTAGATTTGGAATAGCAGGGTCGTGCAATTCCTACAAATCACAACAGATTTATTTCCGTAAGACACAAGGGTGTACTTAGTGAACAATCTTTTTGAGTGAACCGGAAATATATCGGGTGTAGATTTTAAGAGCAAATTTTTGGCTCAAAGCAGCAAAGAGGTGAGAGAAAAATCTTATTTGAACCATTTTGTCCACGTTTTAGAGAGAAAAAACTAATAAAGTAATGGTTTAGTTTTTTAATAGACACCTATATATTAATTAGATATTATCAATTGATGATTTGATGATTCATTCTTTATTTCACAATCAATCCTAATTGCCTTTTTCGGCAATAAAAAAAAAAGTTGCTGCATGATAAAATAAATTCCTGCTTTGAATTTCGTGTGCCATTTCTATTTCTTCAACGAGAGTATTATCAATTCTCAAATCTCAATTATCTAAACAAAGATAATTTAAAATATTTAGTCAATTATATTTTCAAAAGTAACATATATAGGTCATTTTCTCACCTCAGAATTGTTCGAAAGTTTCTTTGTAAGCAATTTTAGGTATCCTTTGATGCTTGATAATCTAGAGCACAAATAAATAAAAAATCAGCACGTTAACAATTAGCATTTTGATGCTTGACAGTTTAGCAAATTTAGTTATGTTTTTCTTCACCTCGGAGTTGATATCATTGATGCAATCTAATTATATTTTTTTTGTATATATTTGAATAAAATAAATTATTAGGAATTAAGGTCAAGTCCTTAATTAGTATTATCTTTAGACTTGTGATATTCAATTGACAAATCAAATTAAAGTTATAAAGAATTACGACATTTCATTCATAAATATATCAAATGTCTTATTTTTTGGCATACAAGAAAAAAAAATTCTTCACAAAATTATTTAAATCAAAATATTAAGATTTAAAAAAAAAAAAAAATAGAGGACCGCCCGGCCCCAGGCGGTCTGATCCCTAGCGGACCACCCCTGACCCGGACGGTCTGCTAAAGGATCTGGGCCACCCGTGGACCTAGCAATCGAAGCAGTTTTTTTTTAAAAAAAAAATAGAATGCGAAGGCAATTTTAAAAAAATCTTTTTTTTAGAGTATTAATAAAAATGGCCAGGTCATTCCCGACAAGTTAAAAAAAAAAATCGTACCTAATAAATCTGCTGTGATATTTCAAGAATTACATGATCCTGTTATTACAAATTTATTCATTCATCTGTTTTGAAATTTGTACATAGAAAATATCAGGGTCATGTGATTTTCAAAAATCATAGCAGATTTGTTTCCTGTATCTCCTAAGTGAGTCAACATGGAAATAAATCAGCTGAAATTCTGAAATCGAGTAATGTTCATCCTGAAATTCCTGCAATTCGAAATCCAGCCATTGAATTTTTTCGAGAATGCATCCCAAAACAATTGGTTTTGTTTTTCCTTGCACGTATCTCGAAACAGTTTGACGGCTGAATTCAGATTGCAGGAATTTCAGGGTGAACAGTACTGACCTCGGATTTCAGCAGATTCGGATCCGAGTCAACATATTACACGTAAGCGAGTCGACAACATATTACACGTACACTTCATATATAAACTATTCAAAGATACCTTTCTTCCCGGATCTCCTCTCTCTTCCTTTTTTGTCATTTTCTTTACTTCCCTTGGTGTCGAAGTCGAACTCCTGCTGCCTGCTGGTGTGAGGCCCATGTCCAGTTATACGATGTCTTATTAATTAAATTAATTGCTTAAATCTTACTTCACTTTTGTTGATTTTCTATGAACACATCCTTTAAACATACAAATATATGCAGTAGTATTGCATATTTACATGCTGAAATTTAAAATATATCTTCATATATATCTTCTCATTTAATTAGCCGATGCCAATCATTCTTCTTCAAACTAGAAAGTAGGCATCAGTCGGCATGCATTTACACCTTAAAATAAAAAATAATCAAAAATCCCAAGAGGAAAAATACATCTACGCCAACTTCAGAAAATCATATGCACTGGTGCCAAAGATTGCACCTAAAATAGGAGCAACAAAATATATCCATATTCTGTTATAATTGCCTGCAGCAAGTGCTGGTCCTAGTGTGCGAACAGGATTCATTGAAGCACCAGTTGATGGTCTACAGAAAGACAGAAATGATGTAACATTATATTCTTACACAGAGATGATCAAATTGAGTTAAAAGCTTTGTTCTTTGTTAATTTGCACTAACTTACCCTGCTATCAAGGTATTCAGCAATACTGTTAAGCCAACTGCTATCGCTGCCAACTTTTTGTTCTGGAAAAACAAAAAAGAAAACAGAGATTATAGTTAATAAGTGTAAAATAAGAAGTTATAGAAATTAAATTAGCATAGATCTAGAGTTTGTTAAACTAACAGCTTTGGGGCCATATGACACTGAATTAACCACAAATAACAGGATGAATGTGATCAGAAACTCGAGAAAGAATGCCCTGCCGGTACTGATGGTCGGTACAGTGACCCCACCATATTCGAAAGGACTATAAATGATCTTAAGTGCCAGTGATGCGCCGAAAGAACCCAAAACTTGAGCTGATATGTAAAAAGGCACCCAAACACATGGAAAGTCTTTGAACAGAGAAAATGCGATGGTGACTGCCGGATTCAGATGTGCGCCCGAGATGTGACCGATCGAGAAAATGACGATTGCTACTGCTATACCTGATGAAGCAGCTTTACCAATTAGAGTTTCTGAATTTGGGTACTTTGCATCTACTATCGGAGTTGCGGCTGCTCCAAATACCATGATAAATGTTCCGATGAACTCCGCGACAATCTGATAATGTATATAAGTTCACTAATTTGAGCAAATGCAACCTTAATTTGATGTGTTACTCCAAAGAGAACTGGTAAGCTAACCATCGTAAAACAAAAGTTGGTATTTGCAAATGGTTTTATTAACTTATATTTTTAGACTTGGCAATTGATTATGACATAAAGGAATAAACAATTTGATAGAACCATCTATGAAATTCCTAGTTATCTGCTTCGTCTCAATTATAAGACGAGATCTAGAGCAACTCACAGGCCCAAAGACAATCTTCCAAGATAGGGAAGTGTATATTTCTAAAATCTATATTGGCTATGTTTTTGTTTCAGCAAGAAAATGTTTTGGCAAGAAAAAAAAACAAAAAATCATTGTATCAACATAATTCAAGGACAAGTTGGGTATATAGAATGAACTTATTTGATGAAACAAAACTAGCAATACCATACCATTTTTATAAAAGAAGCTCCTGCTTGGGAACATAATCCAAAATCACAACATATATAACTTTGCTCCGTTGCATGAAGGCGATCAAGCAATATTTCTTCATCAGCCATCTTTTTTTCTAGTTTCTTCTTCTTCTTCTTCCTCTTCTTCAAACCCTTGACTCTTGAGGGATGCTTATTCTATGTAATTTCTTTTTATGCTGGCCGAGAATTCAAAGAGGTTTTACCGTATGAAAGGAACCCAATTGTTAATAACTTTCAGTTGTCAACTCAAATGACCTTTGTAGGACAAAAAGAGGGGAATGCTAATGACAGCGCAATAAAAAAATAAAAAAAAAAAGTTATAAGGACAGACATCTCAATGTTTATATTAATTTTTGAAAATATCTTGGTTAAGTACAGAAGGTATAATATTCAATGCAGAAGCAGAAGTGCAGAACAGCTTTACGAGTGCATATTCTCTGAGATATCTCATATTTTGCGTGACCGATGTGTCCGGTGCCTATTCGGAAGTGACGTAGGGGCCAGTATTATTTGAGCTTTGAGATTCGCGCAGAACGTATTGTAAGGTTGAAATTTTTCAAAAAGTCACGCAAAATATGAGATATCTCAGAGGATACAAATTCCTACTTTACCGAGTGCTATTAGGGATGACACGTGTTGATACTTCATTCATTATCGG